>JAUMHR010000127.1:28587-41951 GCA_032361145.1 Enteromius fasciolatus | reverse complement strand
AGTCATTCGAACCAACGATAGTCACTGGATCAGTCGCCCTGAAACTGAAGAAAACAACTTCATCTGCAGCAAGTTAGGGTTGGAGAGAAACTGATTCCATGGAGTCCAGATCACTAATATTTAGAAATTGTAATTAGATTTCAAATGCCTGTAATTAGAGGACCATTACTTTCTTATGGACTACATAATTACACAATGCCAGTAAATTATTCATACTATAAAGTAATCAAAATTATAAAGTAATCAACAATTACTACAAAAATCTAAATTTATTTTCATCGTGTCACATCATTGTGTGTGTGAGTCAAAAAACAGTTTAATCAAGCTGTTTGCACTCAGATTAGTCCAACCTGATCTCACGCCAATTCGTACATATTTAACGAGGTGTCTAATTCGTACGAATTTGTACGACGTCACTCACACAAATGCATAGGATTTCTTCTAAATCATACGGATTTTACAAGATGCCAATTCATATGAATTTGTATGGATGACCTAAACGTAACCCCGCCCCTAAACCTACCCATCACGTGGTTTTAGACGAATCGTACGAAATCGTAAGAGTGAGGTCGAATTGGCACAAATTTGGCACCTCAAACAAACATGTCCGAATTGGTCATGAGACTGTGTTGGATTAGTCAGTTTAATGAAATACCCGTTTATTCGTAAAACTTTTCACAATACATGCTGTTTCAGAACGTATTACAGAAATGAATATCTGAATGTTACAATCAGCAAGTTTTCTATTTTCAGACTCGGATGATCTCAAGTCTTTTACGTTCACACTGCAGCTAAACGTGGCTCAAATCTGATTTTTATTTTTTTTGCTAACATGACTCAGATCTGTTTTTGTCATGACAGAGTGTGAACAGCACGAACCGCATGGAATCTGATCTTTTCTATTCTGGTTTGTGCCACTTCCACATGTGGTGCTAAATCTGATTCATATCAGATGTTTTGCGATGTGTTTGCAACTTTTACGTCGCTCTAGATCGGCATTCGTCATAATTCAGTGTAAAAGATAACCGGTGGAACTACAGTGATGTGTCAGAACTCATGTGTGTTACAGATACTGGTCACATTCAAAACAATCATTAACTATGCAATAAAGTCGGATCTAAGAATCAGAATTAAGCACTAAGGCTTGCAATGTGAACGTAGCCTTTATGTCTGTCATGCTTGAGGTTGATTATATGATTCAGTTTCACAGCTCATGAGGTGATGGGGCAAACATTTATTGTGCTTTTTTGTATTTTTTGCTTTGTTTAATACATATTATTCAGCATGTACATTTGTGTAACTCATATGTTTTGGGAAATCAATCTACAATAACTGCAAACAATTACATGCAACTTAAAACATGAATCTGTAAATGGATGCTCTATATATTGAAATATTCACAATGCTCTTATAGATGTGTCACATTCAGATTTAGTTTAATTTTAATGAACTTTTCATTTTTGCATCTCATTGATTATCGTTTTCTTTTGGTTTTCTTGGTCGTCATGGTTCCTGCTCATTACTCACCTGTGTCTTATTCATTTCCATCATTACTGTGTTTTCATAGTCATCTCACTTAGCATTGTGGTCTATGAATATAATCGGCTCGATGAAAAAGTGAGAGTGATAAAATCATCTACAATAAATGTAAACAAATGTATAAAGGTTATGATTTAATGCAGTGATAATAAATGTTAATTGACTTCATGAAAGATTTGCACTATATCTGAACATTTACATGAAATGATGGAAACATGCAAGCATTAATGAGAAGGAAAGGCCCTATATAACTCAGAGCAGCAACTTACGAGGTGTTTCCTGGAGGTTATAGTACTTTAAAGAATGACCATGTGACTTCTGTGTACGCGCCAGGTGACATTTATAGGCAAAAATATAAGTTTCCATTGCAGTTTTGCAGTTTTGAGGAAGTTTTGCTTTACAATTTTAATTTGCTCTATTCAAACGAATATGATCTAATTATGTAACCTGTGTGACACTAAAGTGAGGTTCTGTCGTTCCTGTATCTAATTATCTGCAGTCACCTGCACACAAACGTTATAATAATTAATCATTGTGTTTGAGTACTAACTAAATTACTTTTCAGACAAAGTAATTGGTGAAGTAATTTATGTACAATATTGATAAAGTAATTAGTAATTGTAATAATTACTTTTTGAAAGTACCTTACCCAGCAAGCACTGAATGGAAATGCAGCTACTGACAATTTTGTATATTTTACCTGAAAAGGGCTTCTGGTTTCCTGCCAGCATTGTCTTTTTATAGCATCTTTTTTTTATTTTTTTTATGAGGAACGGCACATATTCAAATTCTGTCCTAAAGATTCAGTCACTGATGAGTATCAGTTACATAGAAATGAAAAACAATATGCAAATTAATAAGGAAATCATTTAAATGTCACAATGACAAGAGAGACGCAGGAGATATGATTGACAGATGTGTCCCTGGAGACATAAACTGACATTACATAAAAATGAATTATTCTTATAAAGAACAGGTAAGCAATGATACAATTTTTCAGATATGATCTGATCCAGAAAATTCACAGAAACCTTCAGAATATAGAGAGGAATAAGTGTCTGGTGTTTGTAAGTGCTGCTGAAGTGGAAAAAAAAAACACATTTTCCAACAAAACTCAAATATTAAAAATACTATTTTCTTTAAACTACATGAAAACCCCTGTCAGACCAACAATTACCCCAAATGTTGTCCCAACTAGTCAAAAACAGTTGTTGTGGCTTTGTAAGTTCCCAGCATGCAATGCATCATGAATAAATTAGGCTGTTATAGGATTATTGTTTTTGCTGTTTGCTTGATTTATTTAAACTTTTTGTTGTTGTTTTATTATTGTTAGTTATTTGTTGTACTGTGTTGACAGTTGCTTGGTATTAGTCCCGCCTCTCCTCGACAGTGATTGGCTAGCTCACTAGGAAGTGACAGTGATGAGTGCAGCATTTGTGTACAAAACACAGAACAGATGCACCAATCTCGGCAAAGAGTCTTTGTATATCAGGATACTGGAATTAATTAACACTTTCTATGAAGCCTGTATATTACATTATAAGGATATTCTTAAGGCTTTATAATGAATGCATAATGCATTATAAATAACTGTATAATATGTTGTATCTAATAAATATTCATAAGAACAGTTACTCAATATCTACTCATTTGTGGTAATATTTTAAGACTATGATCATTTATAACACAATGAACACGATTCATCCACTTAAGTTACAAGTTATTATATTTCTCATAGTTCTAATGCATTATAAATCTTGCCATTTTACTGATGTTGCATTACTTAAAGCTGACATATACCACTTATAACAATAATAATCATTTTTTCTCAATCAGTCATAGGATCAGATGAATGTGCAATATGACATTTGCTTTGAACATTTTTTTTATTAGTTTGATTATTTTTATGGTACCTTCCCTGCTGACTCTACAACCACTAGTCAACTAGCCTTTGTAAAAATGTAGAAATAAACTTGCATTGACTGAAACCAGGCCTGTGTTATTATAAAAAGTTTCATCATCTAGTTTGTAACCCATGAAGGTCAAGAAATGTGATTAAAAAAAGTAATTACCCACTATGTTTGAGTCCAATGACAGATTTATTCAAGCCGTTTGGACTCATGTTATTTAAGTTCATTCCAGTTTTTTTGCAAGTTAAGCATGTTTATTGTTTATTCATTCATGTATTATGTTTCTATATTTTATATTTCTTATTCAATTTCCTTGCTTATGTATTTTAATTAGTTGTTTAGTCTCATGCTTGTAGGGTTTCATGAGCTGATTTGTCTGTATGAACACAAGCAGATGAGAGGAAATGTTTATGAGATATTGCTGTGAAGCAGTTTTTGTAGAGCAGTACCATTTGCTTTTAACAGTACTACTGTTCTTATCATTTTGTCATTCAGAACAGCTCACAGTTGGAAACGTCTTAAAACAAATGTGTTTTTTCCCAAATTGTATGTGTGCAAGGTGAATGAATGAATGAATGAAGCATTTATATAGCACTTTACAATCGTGTGTGTGTGTGTGGGGGGGGGGGTCTTTCCTCAACCACCACCAGTGTGCAGCATCCACCTTTTTTATTTTGATCAAACGTCTGGAGTGTGTTTGTTGTGTGATGCCCATCACTTAAATGTGACTATTAGTTAAGTCAAAGTAGGAAGTGTGTCGTTTTCAGAATGTCTTGAATTCAGCAGCTGATTTTTACTCGATTTGCTTCAAACTTTATCACAATAATGACAAAATGAATAATGAAGTTTTCTGTGTTTTTGAGGCAAATAACATGCTTAGAATAATCAATAAACATATCAGTATTAATGATATTAGCTCATTAATAGGCGTGGAGTGTACTCTACAGCGCCACCTTTTGTCAAAAGTGAGGGGGGGTTAGTTTTTCCTACATAAAATCAAATAAAACTGGATTTTTATTTTTTTTTTATTTTTTTATTTAGAGGTAAAACCTTTTTTAACAATATTTCAAATGTAATATATTAGATTAGTTGTATTGTGAATTCAATCTTTCATTGTAAAAGGCACAAAGCTGAATTGAGAGCTATTGTTTTGTTGTGCTATGAAAACACATCTGAAACACACATCATCCAAATCAGCACTTCAGATGCAAACGAAGTTCCTCTCTAATAACATGAAGTCCACAGGACATTTTAACAGCTTCCTGTGGTGTGTTTTGGTACTTTCTTCCCGCCGCATTACGTCACCCTCATCAGCACAGAGAACACGTCTGGATGCCCACACGTCCTGACGATCTCACTTCCAATTAAATCTGCCCACAAAAGTGCTGTGATTGCCTCAAAAGGAAATTAAAATGTCTATATTAAACATCTGAACAATCAAAACTCATATCTGCGTCCGGCAACGAGCTCGGTTCACGAAAAGAGCTCGATTTCATCCATCCAGTCCGTCTGTCTGTGGTCGGACACAAATAGATGTTTATAGGGGCTCCGTTATGTTCATTAAAACACGCAGCGTCTGTCTGACGGCCCCCGCATGGCGGGAAGATCGTTTAAATGCCGTCGGTGCGATCGAGGAGATCCACACCAGCTTCACTAACGGAGCGCTCCGGGTCCATCACAGGTAAGACTTTTAATCAGGGTTCCTGCCAGCTTTATGAAGCTCATTTTAAGGCATGAGAGCATCTAGAGAACATTTAATGAATGAACTGAACACAGTCTTGTTTTTCAGTATAATGTGATCCTATAGGTACATTGTCAGAATGATCCACTTGATTTTAATAGCAGAAAACATTAGGATATTAAGTAAAGATCATGTTCCATGAAGATATTTAGTAAATCTTGTACTGTAAATACAGTGAAATTTAATTCCTGATTAGTGATATGATAGTGATATATATCCAGGCAAACAATCCATCAGTGGAAAATATATATAACACATATGAATCTCCCTTTCTGTGCTCCAGGGTCACGAACGTCTAAAGATTCTTTAATCAAGATACATTTACTAGAGACGCAAAACAACTGAAGATAAAGTTAGTTTATTTGATATAATATCAATAATTCTACTTAATTCAAATGGGTTTTCATTCTCCATTGGTAGATATTTGTGATCATGGACCACAAAACCAGTCATAAGGGTTTATAATTTTAAAAGTGAGGTTATATAGATATGAAAACTGAATAAATAAGCTTTTCGAAAGAATGTTTGCACTGATGAAGATCATTTTTCTGAAGTGCCGTGAGCCTCTGCTCTGATTTGTGAACAGGTGGACTAAGACTTTTTTAAGACCCACGGAAACTCTAGATATGTCATTAATAATTTTCATTGTTTGAACCGTAGCTTTAAAGATGAAGATTGCTTTGCTGCTTTTGGTTCTTCTGGCGTTGGGACACTCGCTGCCTGTAAGTGTATCTGACCATCTTAGTTTCTTCCAGATAATGATGTGTTCAATGAAGCGTAGTTTAAACTCTAATTCACTAACCTGAATGTGCTTCAATACAAACATGAAGTTATGAAGCAGAAAAAAACTGAAGTATGTTGTTATATATTTAGTATTTGAGAAGAAAATCAGAATATGATGAATATCAGAATATTTCCATGAAACAAACAGATGCAGCGGAGGAGAGTGACGAGATCAGAGAGTTCAGAGGACGACGGGGTATGAAACACACACACACACACACACACACACACACACACTATAACACTGAGTATAAAAATATGATTTGCCTTTTTAAACAGAGACTGAAACAGTGAAGCTTTTCAACAGGTTTCACTTAATCACATTCTTAAGAAGTTTCTGATGCTTTTCAGAGTGACTGCAAGGAAAACGGCAGCGAAGAGGAAGAGGAAGGAGGAAATGAGGATGAGGAAGAGGAAGGGGGAGATGAGGATGAAGAAGAGGAAGGGGGAGATGAGGATGAGGAAGAGGACAAAGAAGGAGGAGATGAAGATGAGGAAGGAGGGGAAGAGAAAGGAGGAGATGGAGAGGGAGAGGAGGAAGGAGGCAAAGAAAATGAGGGCGAAGAGGGTGATGGAGAAAGCAAGGATGAAGAACAAAAGAAAGGAGGAGATGAGGAAGATGAAGAAGGCAGTGAGGAAGGAGATAGTGATGAAAGTGCCGCAGCTGATGAAGACAGTGAAGACGAGCAGAACAATGAGGAGACCACCGGAGAGGAAGAACAACCGTCTGGGAAGAGTTCGTCAGATCTGCCAGACGTCAGTCCATCACGTGATCATCTCCTAGTGTTTTCATCTGAACGTCTGTGACGTGTGTTTGCTTGCACAGACATTCAGATGAAAATTACATAAATAGTAATGCTATGATAGTATAATAATACCTCAGTTTAAAAACAAATCCCTCTCTCCCACAGGATGTGACATCATGATGGGCGGAGCTCCCACCGGAGGACATTATAAACACGGCCACTGTGAAGCAGATCATGATCGCTGATCCTGGAGTCAAAGAAGAAAATTAATGCAAACTCATATTTAACTTGCATGAAAATTAAGATTTAAGAAATAATTTGTGCTCGCATCATGAATCACGAAAAGTACCCAAACGAAGCAGATCAGAACAGAACCACATTCACATGGAAATAAGTAACATATCAAGTGTAAATAAACATTGCATGCTATTTGAAATGTTATTATAGTTCATCGTTATAAATTAATTTTGTTTACCTTTCAAGTTTTCAATTGTACGACATTTTAATATTTTAAAGGCTGCTAAATAGAACAGATGTTGTTTTTTAATGTATAAAACGTATTTCTCTAATTCACTGACCTAAATGCAATATTACATACGTAAACTCCTAATAACTAGGCATATATCAATATAATATGTACATTCATGCAAATCCGACGAACCGGCATTACCAGAGCTGGACTGTTAACGTTACATAAGTGTATATAATCCTCAATTTCTATGTTATTGTTTTGAAAAAACAAAAATAAAAGGTAAACTGTTGAATGAAAGCTCTTACCTCAGAATCCGTTCCGTCTGTTCGCGCATGCGCCTGGGGGAACAATTAAGCAGCTTAAAGTTGAAGTTTGACGAACTTCCTCGTATATTACCGCCATCTAATGGTTATTCACGTATAAACATCCTCTAACACAATGCTCCAAACTCGGTCCTGGAGTACCAGTGTCCAGCAGAGTTTAGCTCCAACTTGCTTCTTCAACACACCTGCACGGAAGCTTCTATCATGTGTGGTAAGAGCTGGATCAGCTGCTTCAGGTGTGTTTGATTAGGGTTGGAGCTATACTCCGCAGGATACCGGACCTCCAGGACCGAGTTTGGACAGCCCTGCTCTAAAATGGATACTGGATAGAATGATTTACCTTTCAGGACGCTTAAAAATTAAAATAAGACTGAAGTTGACACAAAAGAAAAACATTTTTATTGAAGTGCACCATACAGCATGTGCCATAAGAATCCAATCAATATCTGATCAGTACAGTAAACGACAGATGATAGTTACTCAACACAGTTTGACATCAAACACGAGCTAAAACAGCTATATGATGTCACCGCATGAGGTCATGTGACATGGGAAGTCGATTGATAGCAGATGCTGCTTCTTGATTGGACGACAGTATGACTGTCATAATTATGAGAGACACTGCTCTCGATAATTACTGCTTATATTCATAAGACTCTCATTATCACTTGGTAATAAAAAAGAAATCTCTTCTCAATCGTAACTGTTAATTAAAAATTAAATTACGAGGAGATAATATTCAGCTACTGCTACAACAGAAGATGAAGGAAGTGTTGAGAAGATACAGTCAAGCCAAAAATTATTCAGACACCAGATATATTTGGGCTGTTGGCAAGCAATTCAGTATTAACAAAACTCATCTAATTTTTAATTTAAAATCATAAATATTTAATAGAAAACTGAAAATCGCCAGTAGGTGGTGGCAAGTGACTGTAAATAAGTGAGTCGCTGCGATTGAACCGGATTCATTCAGGAACGAAACACCGTTGTGTTGCTCAGAGACAAGCTGTGGCTGTGTTTGGAATTATTTTTGTTGTCGAAATACTGCAAAAACAGACAATATGGTTTTTAAAACGCCAGTCTCTTAATCAACTTCTTGTTTAAACTACTGTAAAAATTAGATTTGTAATTCTGGAGAAAAAACTACACTTCGTGAGATATACGAACTATTCCACTATATGAAATAATATTAATATATACATTTTCTGTCCACATATTTTTGTGATTATTCTAAAAACATTTTAATAGACTGAATCACGCAGGGAAAGAACAGACTGTAAATCTTCACATCATGATAGTGTGCTCTCTGTAGAGGTGTTTCTATATGAAGTACGATATTATCGCAGAACTCCTGTTCAAACTCATTACATAACTTCTTATCAAAAGTTCTAGGATTATCAACATGAATTTGTTCAGATGCAGTTTCACCATTTTCTGAATTACTGTGGTAATGTAAGAAATGTCATAGGTGTCCGAATAAATTTTGGTTTGACCGTATGTAAATACACTTCATGTAATGGGGTTGCTGGATAAATAGATTGAAGGCTGTGTGTGGCGCTCTAGAGCGGGTTGTCGATGTTCCAGACGTCTCCGCTGAGCGCGTTGGCGGCGCCTTGAAGGGTCCAGGTGAAAAGCGCTAGCTGGCGTCGAAAGCGAGCCTCGTCGAACTGGTGCGGGGCGGAGAGCAGCAGCGACAGGTGATCGGCCAGAGCGCTTAGGGTGTGATCGCCGCGTCCGTGAAACACGTGACGGAACGGCGTCTCCACCACCGACACGTACTGCGACAGGAAGTAGTACTCCACCTGCGCAAACACATGCATAGGTTACGTCATTATTTACTCTCCAAACCTGAGTGACTTTCTTTTCTTCAGCAGAGCACTAAAGATATTTTGCAAGATCGAATGCCATTAACGACTTTTTATATCGGTTACGATTTTTTTTTTTCTCGTAAAGTTTGTTTCACGCTGAGTGCAATGTGAATCAATGACAAACGTTGCACTGTGTGCGAAATGATTGATCGTATTCTGCTAATTCATGCCTGCACGCTAGGTGGCGCCAACCAACAATGCATTTATCCTCTTCTACGGATTTAACATCGTCTGCTGTTCAATACACAGCATTAAATTAAGATAAATAAAGTTTGGTTCTATACCGGAAACACAAACTATCTACAGTATATTGCTTACAATAAAACATCTCATTACAAAACACATACAGTACATATATTGTGATAATCAAGTCTTTTTGCTTTCATATTTCATATGTAAAAATTGAAAAATTTTGCAGGTTTTTTTTTTTTAAATACGAAGACATTTATAATGGAAATTATATTAAGAATGTGAGAATAAAAGTCAGTTACTAAAGATATCAAGAACTCAGCATCCATTCTCTTCTCTCTGAGAATACTCTTCTGTGTTTGTTAATTCTGGTTTTCGAAACAGCGCCACCAATCTTTGCCTTTTTGTGCAACAGCAGCTGCTCTAGGCACGTGATCATAGCTCAAATCTGATTGGACGGTGCGTTTCATCACGGAGCGACGGACCAATGGACTCACAGTACAGGAAATGCTGTGAATGATCACGTCTGAATAGCTTCATAGCGATCTGCTATACTAATTCAAAATTGCCATCTCGCTGAATTTTCACATTCAGTGAGAAAAGCCCTTACTTCTGAATTCTGAGATGTTAACTCACTATAATTGAAGACTTGCAATTCTGAGAACAAAAGTATCATTGTAAGATTCTAACTCCCAATTCTAAAACAAAAACTGAATTTAAAAAAAAAGTTAGTTGCGACAAATATTCCAACTTGTCTCGCAGTTCTGTATAGAAATAGAACATTTAGTAACGGCTGCGTTGAATGAAACTGGGCATCCTGTGAAGTATCTCAGAGTTTGGAATAACATGAAAGTGAGTAAATCATCATCTTATTCCTGACATTATATCTCGGGTCATAAAGTAGGTGTGTGTTTGTTCACCCTCATAATGCGTGTGTTGTAGAGTCTGGCGAGTCTCTCGTCCTGAATGTCGCTGTTCTTTATGGCCTCGTGCAGGTTTTTGGCAGCTCTGCTGTAATCACCTCGAGCGCTGAAAACCCACTGCGGAGACAAACCGCGCGACTGACAGAGACAGAGACAGAGATGAGACCATCAGTAAGTGTGTGTGTGTGTATGTGTGTGTGTGTGTGTGTGTGTGTACCTGCAGCTGTGCGCTGTGCTGGCTGAGTTTGGCGCTCAGCTGCTGAGCTGTGTTGCTGTAGCAGGTGACGTCGAGGGGTAGGATGTGGTCATGGGACAGTTTGAGGACCATCAGACCCACAAGCTCAGCTATGGCTCGACCCACTGACCCCAGATGACCCTGGAGCAGCTCCTGCAGATGACCCACGCTGTCCAGCTGAGTGTTGACGAACGGGTACGAGCGAGTGTCCTGAACACAAAGAGACCAGTAAGATTTCTCACATACACTACTGAGTCGGAATCAAGTCTCTTCTGCTCACCAGTGCTGCATTTATTTGATCAAAAATACAGTTGAATTATGAAATATTACTCGAATGTAAATCAGCTGTGTTCTGTGTTAAAGTGTAATGCATTTCTGTGATGTTCAGCATCAGTCTTCAGCGTCACATGATCTTCAGATATCATCATAATATATGGATTTACTGCTCAACACAAATTTCTGATTATTATCAGTGTTGCCATTATTATTTGTAAAATCTAAAAGCAATTTTGAGTGAAATTCTGTTTTAAAGTAAATGCAAAACCAACTTAGCTTTTACACAAAGTCATTCACAAGTAAGAAATGTATCATAAATTAGTCTGATTATTTCTATTGGTCAACCATGAACGCTGAACACTGATTCTGAGCATCTTTAGCAGACACTGAAGAGTCGGCGTTACTTCAGTGAAATGCAGCTGCATGGCAGGAACTCCTCCGAAGGCGGTGAAGCTGTAAGCTCCGCTGTTCAGATACAATGGCTTCACTCTGCAGACAGACAAACAGAGTCAGAGCGATCCTCCGAGAGCAGACTCGTCTGAACACAGACACTTACATGTTTCTCCAGCCGCCCTGCCGCCGCACCAGAGACAGAATCGACTGGCCTGTGTGTTTGGGATGCTCCACCTGAGACACATCAGAGAGGATTAATAACACACGTCTAGTCTCCTGTCATTCAGCTTTCAGACGCATTCCTGCTCTGTAACATCTCAGGAAGAACCAGAGAAGCGCCAGAACTCTGTGAGAGGAAGCTGTAAGACACACAAACTTGTTTGAGGGCTCCTTCGATGAGATCGGCGAGCAGAGGAGTGGTGTAGACCGAGAGGATGTCATCCCCTACACACACAGACACACACAAATATCAATAACCTGAGAGAAAATCAGTGGAGGTCTATGCAATGTCTTCACTAAGACACCCAAACAAACGTGTGTGTGTGTGTGTGAGAGAGAGAGAGAGTGTGTGCGCATGTTCATGTGGTTTATGAGGACACAATTGTGTATAATGACATGGTTATGACAAAGGTATTACAATATGAAGGTATTTTATGAGGACATTTTCAGTGTCCCTGTAATTCAAGACTTGATTTTGGGGTCCCTGAGATGTTTGGACATGCTCTGATATTTGTGATTATTTCAACTACTTATAACATATTATTGACCAACACATAATTGTTTTTGTATACAGCAGAAACTGTGCTACAATAATATGTGACCAGGATGGATGTACATGTTTGCATTTTTTAAAAGATACTAAATGGTGCTTTTTTTGAAAATGAATGGCTGTAGTTTCCTGTAAGGGGTAGGTTTAGGTGTAGGGTCAGTGTAGTGTAGTGTAGAAACACCATTACACCTATGGAGAGACCCTGTAAACCACAAATAACAACATGTGTGTGTGAGTGCGTTACCCAGGATGGCCTGATCCAGACTGAAATACGCCACTGCTTTCAGGTGTAACATGGTCAGATAACCCTGAAAACACAATAGTTCACAAACATACATTACCTGCATCACATCTATACATCTATCTGCAGTATTTGAGTGTAGTTCTGACCTCCAGCCACTCTGTGGCACCAACATTACCAAAGTCTCCTCCATCCCAGCTGACGAAAAGCAAACTGCGTCTGGGGTAAAAGCCTAGAATTTAAACAGAAACCAAGCATCAGATAGCATCAGAGCTATTTGTTAAAATAGGCTGGGCCATCACTAATGTATCATTAAAATGATGTCTAATGAAATTCATTTTTAAAACTTGTACAAAACATTTTAGTGCTGGGGAACGATTTATCATTATTAATCACAGTAAAAATAAAACTTTTTACATAATATACTATATATATATATATGTGTGTGTGTGTGTGTGTGTAATATGTATATTTATTATGTATATATAAACACACATGTATGTATATATTTAAGAAACATGTTATTTTAATACATTAAACGTATTTATATAGAAAATAAATTATATGAATATAAATATATTGTAAATACATGCAAATATTTTTCTAAATATATGCTGTATGTGTTTATATATATATACTTCATAAATATACATAGTATACACACGTATATGATGTAAACACAAACTTTTATTTTTGATGTGAATGTACACGCTAACATTAATGTACTCACAGCACCCCATACTGACAGAAACACACAGAATTGTTGACGTTTTTGCAGATTTATTAAAAAAGAAAAGTTGAAATATCACATGGTCCTAAGTATTCAGACCCTTCGCTCAGTATTTAGTAGAAGCACCCTTTTGATGGAACACAGTCACGAGTCTTTTTGGGAAAGATGCAACAAGTTCTTCACTCCTGGATTTGGGGATCCTCTGCCATTCCTCCTTGCAGATCCT
>JAUMHR010000127.1:10215-22308 GCA_032361145.1 Enteromius fasciolatus | reverse complement strand
CGATTAATTTCGATTAATTAATTACAAAGCCTGTAATTAATTAGATTAATTTTTTTAATCGAGTCCCAGCCCTAATTCAGACATGTAAACACCTTAATCAAAAGTCAAGTCCAGCATGTAAACTAATGCATTTCAATTGGATGCATCTTAGTTTAAAAAATGTGCTAACGAAATAAACGTGTCCCTGCCGTGAATTAATACCGTGAGACTGGGTTGCGCAATCACTTTTATTCTTTCAGTGGAAACAAAATCGTTGTCATTTTTTCTGATAAAGGTAAGCTCCATCAATCAGAACTGTAAAGGGTTTTAATTGAATTGAATTATTTGTGTGCACTATCAACAAAACGTGATTTTCTGCCTTCGCTGCTTGAACAGGAGAAACATGAACCGAAAGTACATGATAAATGTATCTATAGAAAGCTTTAAATGAACAAAACAAATTGAAAACAAAATCTCCTTACTAATTAGTAAGAACTATTACTAATTATTTTAAATATCTGATTTCCCCCCCCACATTTATAATTACTTTTACGTGAATGACGTGACACACACCCGTAATAATATTAGATTAGAAACGTTTTCGGATAAGAAAGCATCGCATTTCTGGGGAAACTCATTCATTTCCATTACATTGCTGCTGGAACAGCACGGAATATAAACATGTGTTTTTCATTAGATGTAAAATAAATGTAAGAGCGGATAGTAGTTAGGTAATGCATCTGCACTTTTTCTGAATCCATAATTAGTTTTATGCAGTGGAGTATGTGATTATGGCAGTAGAAAATTAACCACAATTCTTAGCGAATAATAAGTAAATGGAAATAGCATGTAAACGGGAGTGAAAAGCTTGCTCTTGACATGTAAACATTATAATGCGATTAAGTCCTTACTCTGATTATTGGAAATAATCGCATTATTCGTGCGCATGTAAACGTAGTCAATGACTCTAAACACAGAGCTAAAATAATGAAGGAGTGTCTTCACAACAACTCTGTGACTGTTCTTGAACGGCCCAGACAGAGTCCTGACTTAAACCCAAAGGAGCTTCTCTGGAGAGACCTAAAAATGTCTGTCCACCAACGTTTACCATCCAACCTGACAGAACCGGAGAGGATCTGCAAGGAGGAATGGCAGAGGATCCCCAAATCCAGGAGTGAAGAACTTGTTGCATCTTTCCCAAAAAGACTTATTCCATCAAAAGGGTGCTTCTACTAAATACTGAGCATGTGATATTTCAGTTTTTCTTTTTAAATAAATCTGAAAAAATATTAACAATTCTGTGTTTTTTGTCAATATGGGGTGCTGTGTGAACATTAATGAGTGAAAAAATTTAATAATTTTAGTAAATGACAAACAAAGTTTGAAACATTTAAGGGGGTCTGAATACTTTCCATACCCACTGTATATATATATATATATTTAATAAATATATGCAAAACACACATTGTGCAAACAAAACTTTTATTTTAGATGCCATTAATTGTGACAGCATTAAAAACTTTAATGTTAGGTGGCATTAATCACAATTAATTTCCGGAAAAATATTATTATTTTTTTTTTTTATAATGGATTGATAGCACGAGTTAAATGCGCGGTCACTATGGTTACCGTGGCCGTTCCCGTGGCGCTGTAGGCACAGTATCCCTCACTGTCCAGAGGAATCTCCTCCAGCTCCGCCCCCTCGGAATCCACCAACCAGAGTGTGTTCCGCTGCGTCCTGTGGGAGCAGGGCAGGTGTGTGATTGGCTGAAGCGGTGCGGGCTCGGCGAATGGCAGAGGACGCTCACCTGGAGGGGAACTGCAGCGTGGCGTAGTGAGAGTCGGTCCAGGTGTGATCCATGCCCAGGTTCTGCAGGTTCTGCAGGATTTCTCTGGCCACCGCATTTCCTTCTGAGGACCCCGGAGGATGAGATGCCCGACTCACACGCCTGAGCAAAAACACCACATTAACACCACCAGCACCCCTGACACGGGTCAGAGGTCACCCCTGCTTTCTCATTATGATTAATGATCACATATCATTTGAACTTTGGGGTTTTATTTGATTAATCAACTACTAGTAAGTGTTTTAAAATATAATACAGTAAGTGTGTTTAAAATAAATTAAAAATTTTTGTAATTTTTTTTAAATATATTTTTAATATATAATAAATGTTTTATTTGTATTGCTTCATTTAAAACCTTCTAATTTTACATTACGACTTGATACATTTTGTCAATACTTATTTCAATGTTTTTTTTATTTTAAACACTATTTTAACTGTTTTGATTTGTTTAGCAAGTGTTTTATTTTGACTGCTTAAGTTATTTAAATTATACCTTTTTTGACTTCAAAAAAGTTTTATTTTGTGTTTATTTTAAAATAATTCAATTTGAACTTTTCATGGTGTAACTTTATATTTTTACATTTTCATTTTTATTTAGTACACCTGACCGAATCATTTTTAGTAAAATTTGTATTTATTAATTAATATTTAGTTTAATTTATGTTAAATTATTTAAAAGCTTTTATTTTTAAATTAGTTGCTCAAAATGGGAACTTGTGTAGCATTTAGTTTAGTTTTTTTTTTTTTTTTGCGTTTTCTGTGTTTTATTTTGATCGTCTTCCATTCTAAAATTATTTTATGTTACCGTTATAACCATACCTGTCAAGTATCCCGTTTTGGCCAGGAAAGTCCTGTAATTTACCCTTCTTTCCCGCCGTCCTCCCGTATTAGTATTTTTGCGTGTTTTAACCTGCGTTATTAAAAAAAAAAAAAAAAAAAAAAAAAAAAAAAGCTCTGACCTGAGTGTGTTCTCAATCCTCTCCTCCTTCAGGTATTTCTTCAGCATCTCTCTGAGCTCTGCCATGTACATGACGCCTCCCTCGGGCGAGTGTTGAGCTCCCGCTGCATCGCTGAGAGGAATCAGATCGGCCTCGTTCCCGCACAAACCACACATCCCACGAAACGCCACATATCCCAGCAGGAACGCTGAGAACCAGACCAACACACTACAGACTGAACGAGTGTGTGTAATGACATCATGCAGTGAGGGTCAGACACTGGGGTCACATGACCTAAAACTGCACTGCAGGAGCATTAAACCGTTTAAAAATAAAACACATGACCAACTGAAACCATTCTGTTTTAAAGCACTAATAATTACTAAAATGAGTGATTTACTCCTGATAAACCTCAAACGCCAGTACAGACCTGTGGTGAAGATCAGCAGGCCGCTCAGGGTCAGGTAGACAGCTGTTTTCCTGCGGTCCATCTGCCGCTGCAGCATCAGTGCACTGGTGAAGTCACTGTTCAGAGTGACCTCTGACCCCTCCTCCAGCGGGACCAGCTTCAGCTCAACGGACGGGCCTCTGCGCCGGACTCCGCCCCCTTCCTCCACACCCTCATTCGCCTGAGCTCCGCCCCCTGCCGCCTGCTCACACACAACTGTCGGTCAGTGTTTACAGCAATAAACTGTTTTGTAGGATTTATAGCTTTGAAGATTTTTTTCTATTTCATTTTGAACTTTTTTCTTGAAAGTTGTATTGAATTTCTGTATATGTCGTATACTTGCTAAAGAACACACCTATCGAATATGACATTCTTTATAATGGGTTTATGTAAAGTTGTTATTTTTAGTTTATATTTACACTTTAATGTTAAATGAAAAAAATGAATGCTTTAACGAATAAATGAGAGAGAGTTAGAGATTTCTTACCCCAGAAATCAATCCTGCAACAGAATCCATCATCTACTTTAACACCTGAGACACACACACACACACACACACTTAGAGACATTACATAGAGTTCCACCGCTAGTTATAAATAACCGATAAGAAACATTTCACACAGCAGTGGTCACATGTGTATTTGGTCTCAGCAGGACCGGTCAGTCAGTGACTCTGATGATGTCATGCTGGAAACTCCTGTGTTTTTGACCGGACCAGAGAATCAACAGATGTGATGCAACACCAGACGAGCTTCAGCTCATTTCCCATCAATCCCTGCGCTGACGACATCACAACCATCACTTACACTCCTCAGTCTATCTCTGCTGTTCAGAGACAGATAAACCACAGCCGCAGAGACACACCCGCCAGCAGAAACACCAGCTACACACACACACACACACACACACTATCACAAACGAGAGACACACTCTCTTGCACACACACGCTCACAGACTCACGCACACATACATACACACAAACATTCTCACAAAGAACACACATATACAGACACAAACACACACACACACACTCAACTCTGTACAGCTATCTTTGTACGTTGACTCAATGTAATCTGTAGCTCCGGACCCTAACTATACCCATCAGAACTAGGTGCTTTACCTAAACCTACCCTTCACCCAACTATACCCTGACCCCTAAAACAGGTCTTTAAAGGGCTTTCAGAAAGTGAGGACCGGCCAAAATGTCCTCACTTTACAACACTGTCCTCACTCTGATGATCTAAAACTCAACCCGGCCCTCACAAAGATAGCTGCACACACACGCACACACACACACACACACACACTCAATACAAAACAACACATTCATAATTAAGTAATAATGTTTTTATATAAATGTTGTTATGAAGAATTGTATTTGTTATTCTGAATATCATAACAAACATCAGAGAACTGGGAAAGGGTTAATTCAAGTAAATATTTGGTTAAGCTGAGCAAGCGTTTGGGAATCTGTGTATCAGATCATCCGGCAAAACCAGCCCCTGAAGCTCCTCAGATTGAGAATATGAGACTTCAACACAGAACGTGAGATATTAGTCCTAAAAGTACAACTTACAGAATATAGAACCACTAACCAGTACCACTAACCAGCAACACTAACTAAGTCCTCCAGAACATTCTTCCTTTCGTGTGCGTTCATAACTTCAGATAGTTCTCCCTTTGAAGCTTTATTTACTCTCCTGCTGCACATATCGATTTCTATTACAAACACACACAACACACACAGAGCCAATGTCCACACACACACACACACACACACAGATCTGCTGGAGACAGAAGTGTGTGCTTCATAAGAGCAGTTAAAATGAGCAGTATTCAACAAGCATAACTGACAGTGAGTGTCATAATATATCAGACCTCCAAAAACACAAACGTGTGAAGACCCCCTGAAATCATGATCATGTGATCATGGTAGGAGTTTAGAGTGTGACATACCTGCTGTCCTGCTGCCGTCTGTCTGATCAATGACCGTCTGTAAGCTCCGCCTTCCAACTCTCATCTGGCAGGAGCTCCACCCCCCTGAGCACACTTCTGTGAGGAGCTCCGCCCCCCCACACACCTTCCTACTCTGTGATTGGTTAGTGCTGAGAGACTTTAAGCTGAACTGATATTCACACTCATCTATAAATGAAACGCAATGAATGAAACATAATTCTGTTTATTTCTGTTTAGCAAGAGTATCTTACAATATTTACTGTGTATGATAAAATAATAACAATAAAAAAATTCTAAAAATATTTTACAAATATTACTTTTTTACAAATAAAATTCAGGGAACAAATGAACAGCAGCAGAACATCAAACACATGAACCACTGAGCAGCATCTGATCACATGACATGACTAGCGTGTGTGATTGATTGTGTGTGTGTGTGTGTGTGATTGTGTGTGATTGTGTGTGTGTGCGTGTGTGTGTGTGTGTGTTTAGCGTGTGTGTATGAGTGTGCATTGTAACTGCAGTGCCGGTGGGAATTTGCAGATGAATTCAGTTTGTCCTCGATGAATTTTCCTCAGCTGAGATTTCCCTGGAACACACACACACACACTTGATTTAGCTGACACTAAATGCTGCTTCATCTCTGTGTATAAACCATCCATCACAAACGTGAAATGACAAACACATATAAAGCGCATATTATTGTGCATCACAGAAACAGTTCTTTTCCTAAATTAAGAACATTAAGACACAAAATCTGGACTTTTTTAATTTCACTGCTGTAAAGTATTTAATATACTTCAATAATACTCTGCTTTTATTGTTTCTTTTACAGAGCAGCTGCTACTAATATGGTCTCAGAGATAATGATGATAATAACACCAATAATATAAAAGTATTATTATTAGTATTATTACTATCATTAATATATTCACATGTTTGTCTCTAAATTGTGCAGCTCAACTGCAGGTGCACCTGTGAACCATGAGTGTGTGTGAGTGTGTGTTCACCTGTCCTCTGAGCTCTCAGTCTGCAGGTGAGGTGAATCTGTCGACACACAGCGGTGCTGGAGCACAAACAGCTCAGATACTGAACTACAGCATCGTCAGGGTCCTCGTCACACGTCTGCACACACACACACACACACACACACACAGAGTGATCGCGTTATGAACACACGATAGCGCACATGTACATGAGACAGACACTCAGACACTCACCATGCTGCGTCCACGTGTGTACACCTTCACGTGACCTTTGACCTTGATGTGCCTCTGAAGCCCCTCCCACTGAACCGTATTCAACTTCAGCAGATCACAGACGGTGTCAGACGAGAACCAGACGTGAGAGTCTGCAGAGCCGTCCTCCAGCACCACCCTACACACACACACACACACACACACACACACGATGAGCACCTGACCTATCTGGAGCCGTTTCTATCGTCTCACACACACACACTCACTTGGCCTCGGCCTGAAACACTGCGCTGGTGGAGTCACACGGGGGGTGAGTTCGGCCGCAGGACGCCTGAGAGGACCCAAAGGTTACACGGTCAAAAATCAACACAAACAGGAAGAGGAAAAATGACATCACTACCTGTCTGAAGATGCTCCCGCAGAGAGAACACGTCCACTGCAGCCGCAGAGACAACACGCACACCACGTGACCTTTGACCTGAGCCAGCACACAGCGCTGCGCCCGGCTCACTGCCCACTCGCCCAAGAGCATCATGGGAGGAGGAGGCGGAGCCACGCCTGACCTGCAGGAGATAAAGCACAGCATCGGTGAGGAGTCGATTAATTACTGCATCACTGGAAAACAGCTCTAGACAGTTTATGGCAGCTTTGTGTCCGTTTGTAAATTTGCGTGAGAACCCAAAGTCAAATGTTTATATCAGTGGACAAAATATTATATACATAATAACTGTTACTTAATAAAATAACTCATCATCATTACTACAATAAAATCACCTTTACTCTCCCCCCCACACAATTGCAAAAGGAAATGCAAAATTTTGATTTATTTTAATTCTACTTCATTAAAGAGCTGGAAAATGCGCATGATATAAAGATATGCACATAAATAATTAATAATAAATAACAAAATACGCATGTGTAAAAAACACAACAACACATAAAATAATATGCACATTAATGTGTGAATACAAATGAATAAAAAAGTAATAATTCTAACTAATAATACATTAATACACAATGAACAAAAAAGATAAAGAATTCATAATTATAACACAAACATTATGTTTTTAGCATAAACTAATACACTAACACAACAACGTATTCAATAATCATATGCATAAAATAAATCATTCATAATAAACAAATAACTAGCATGCTATTGCAAAGTGATAACACACTGCTAAAAAAAATCATGAGCACAGATCCAGGACCGGCTAATTCATAATAAACGGCATGGTTCTGTCTCTTTAAGCTCAAACTCCAGCAGTGCAGTGACTGTAACCAAACACAGGTGTGTGACTCGCCTCGAACACACGGACGTCACACCAGTGACGCTCACACAGCTGATGGGCAGAGAGCGGCAGTACACGTTACACACTCTGAAACAGAGAGACAGACTCATTAGTGTAGACCGACTGAACACAGGTCCACAGAAATGTGCTGGGGGTGTTTAGAATACATTACTGTAGTTAATATTTTCTTGATGAGCTTTTGAGAATTATTATGTGTGTATAATATTAATGAATATAAACCGTCACAGAGCAGTATGTTTTGATATAAATCAGTGTTAATAACAACATCTCAAACTAACTTGGAGAGTCTGCGCTGAACGTGCCGGACAGAGACCGTGGCTCCGGGGATCAGACCGAGTGTGTACGGACCACACGACAGATCCACGTAGACATGGATCACATGACCAGGGCAGTCAGCGTCCTGCACGGTCAAACGCACCCGCACGTCCTGCTCAGAGCCTGCAGATCACAGAGAGGAGAACACCTGCTGTAAACACAGACGGTCTGCAGAGAGAGCGGCTGGAGGCGGGGCCTGACCTTCCGCTGCCGGCACTGATTGGATCCTGGGTTTGGAGCCGCTGTCCTCCTGTAACGTGATTCGCTGAGTAATGACTCCACAGAAGGAGACGATCTCGGGGGCGGAGCTATAAAACACAAACAGAGACTGAGAGATGATGCGGATGTGTTCAGAGCTGAAGATGAGTTCAGAGACGACCTTCACCTGCTGAGAAGAACTTCAGACACGCTCGTGAGCTCAGCAACACCTGACTGAGGACAGCACACAGGTCAAAGGTCACTTACAGTCAACTGTCATCTGCGTGTGTGTGTGCGTGTGTGTGTGTGTAAATGAGTGAGAATCTGTGTGTGTACCTGTGTGTCCAGCAGCTCTTCAGTGATCATGTGAATGCGCCACTGTGGCTGCAGCAGGAGGGCGGGGCTACTGAGCTGTGTAACTCCGCCCCTTACAGAAACTCCCTTGGCTTTTAACACACTCACATCCTGAGAGAGAGAGAGAGAGAGAGAGAGATGATGAAAAGACAGAACTGTGATTGACGGCTGCCAATCAGATGGACTCTTCTAGTCAAAGTGGGCGGTTCTTGCTCAGAGTAAACAGACTTTATGCTGATAGTCAGAAATCAGACTGTGGGAGATGATGAAGTGGTGTGTGTGTGTGTGTGTGTGTGTGGTACCTCAGTGTTGCGTGCAATTAATCTGTACACACATCCAGGATGAAGGACGGGGAACCAGCGAACACATGAACCCGTGAAGTGCAGCTCAATCTGAAAACACACAGATTGATAAATAATGAATAATGAATTAAATGAATGCATTCATATTGTTTTTTTTGTTTGTTTTATGATATTTACAGCTGGTCAGCAGATGACCATTAATTTAGATTTTTTTAGATTTTAATACATGAGCTTTTCACATGGTTATTGGATTAATACAATAAAGGTAATCTATATGAATGTCTATCATCAAAGCATTTAACACTGATTTAAAAACACAGTAAAACATTCACTTGATGCAGGGTCCCAGCCAATCAGAACCTGTCTGTTGCTCTGAACCAATGAGATGTGAGTGTGGGTGGAGCTAAGGCTCTGACCTGCTGAGCGTCTCCGAGTCTCTCTCTCTCCAGGGTCTGGGTGTTTTTGGGGTCATGGCTCCAGCTCTGAGCGTCTCCCAGACACACGGCTCTGCAGACGAAGCCCAGCTGAGGTCTGAGCGCCACGCCCTGCTTCGACTCCAGTCTGAGCAGCAAACTCACACACGCCGCAGGGGTCAGAGGTCGCTTCGCGCTCTCTCGGTCTGTCTGTCTGTCCTCCATCAGACAGCGGCTCATGGCTGCAGACGGACTGATGATGATCAGATCATCCACACACAGCTGGATATAAACCCTGCGCACACACACACACACACACACTTGTATAAAGATCTGTTTCAGGTTGCTATAAAAGATGTTTTATTTTTTCCCCAAATAGTTTTTTTTTCTCAGGTTAAATTTCTCTGGATTCTGTGTAAATGGTAACATTCGTTTATAGTTTACAGTTACAAAAATAAGCCCAGAATTTTTTTTGTCATATTCCCTTAAAGCTAATTATTTAAATTTTAAATTAATTTAAATCTCTTAAAATGTTGCTGTGTGTGTGTGTGTGTGTGTGTGTGTACCTGCAGTGTTTGTGTGTGATGTAACTTGACTGATCCAGGTGTTTCCAGGAAGGGAAATGTGTCTTCAGGAATCTCTCCATGACTAATGTACACTGCCGCACACACACTAGACATCCTACACACACACACACACACACACGCACACACACACGCACGTAACATCACAAATAAAGTAAATAAAATAACAATCGCAAATAAAGAACAATTTAAAAACACATTTTAAAAACCTTTTTTTAATATAAATTATTTTGTTATTTTTGTTCTTTAAAATATTTTTATAATGGTTACAATTTTAAGTTCACTTAAAAGTTTCACTTACGGTGATGTCAACAATTTTTTTTTTTTATTTAGCTAAAGTTTTTCCATAGTGTAAGCATATTTAAATGAAGTGATGGCAGTCGTTACCCTGCCAGGCGGTGTTGATGTGTGCGGCTCTGTCTCCTGAGACACACAGACAGTCGAGTGTGTGTGTCTGGTCTCTGAGCTGCAGCGTGGCACGAGTCGAGTTCAGCTCCAGGACCCCCAGTAACAGGAGTGGCTCCGGGGCCGCGTCCGTCAGCGGGACCTTGTGAACGGACCAGGACAGAGCCGCGTTCAGCTCCAGCGCCGTCATGTGAGCCGCAGACGGCGGCAGGAGAGACACCAGCGAGAGCGACGCCCACACCTCTCGCCTCATCCAATCAGAGAGCTGCCTCAGAGACCACAGCGCCGCAGACGGCCACCACACACAGAACTGACACACAGACTGACCATTACTACACACTCACAACATAACTGAGTGGTGTGTGGGTATTACTGTGGTAACGGAGTGTGTGCGTTCGTTTATGTGTGTTATTGTAACAGTGGAAATTTATGTTACCGTAGTAACAGGACACAGGTGTGGCTCCTCTATCATCTCGCTGTAAATGTTTCTCTTGTTTTGTGTCTTATGTTCAGCGTCACACACAACATCCAGCAGTCGCTCAGCGACCACACACACTCGCTCCGCTCTCACCCAGCGAGGACACAACCTGACACACACACACACACACACACACAGGGTTAATAATGTGACACTGACTATGAAATGTTTTGAATATCATTTGAGAGGAAAATTTGATTTTTACTAAATAAATTGTGATTGCTATTTAAATCTTAACATTTTACATACAAACTTAGTTATTCGATTCTATGCAAAGATTTTAATAACAATCCTCCTATATGGCTAATGTTTAACTTTAAAGCATCTAGGCTTGTGTTTTCTTGGCTCACCTCTCAGCGATGGCGTTCTGACAGTAGCAGAGCCAGAGATACTGCGACACGCCCAGGTTCTTCTCCAGCAGGAGGCACTGCAGCGGCCCGTGGGACCCCGACACCTCCACCTTTGAACTCAGGTGGCTGAAGGCGGTGATCTGCAGGCTGGAGCGCAGACACGCACACAGAACCACGCTCGGAGCAAACGGGGAAGACCGGTACAGGAAGTGAACACTGTGCAGCTGAAGACAGAGAAACTCTGATGATCTGCAGCACTTAAAGCCTTTAAAACAGCGTCTTATTCACAGAAACAATGGATCGGCTCCTGACATCACACTCACCTGAATCTCCGCCCCCAGCCTCAAGCCTCCGCCCCATTTCTGAGCCGGCTGATAGGCCAGACAAAGCCACACCTGTCCATCAATCTCATAAAGCCCCGCCTCTGCATTTAGGATTTTTGTGATTGTGCCCTGCCAATCAGACACAGTTACTATAGAAACCAGTCACCAAACAGGTCAAAGGTCACACTTGTTCACCTTTTTATTTTTTCTGCATATATGACTATGAAATAAGCATTTACTGCAATATTTCATTACTTAACAATTATTTTAAGCTGTAACACTTTACAATAAGCTTCATAAATACCAATATTATTTAAAATATTAAGTATGAATAAACTGTGCTTCAACAACATTTATTAATTGTAGTTAATGTTAATTTCAGCATTTTCTAATACATTATTAAAATCACAACTTGTGTTGTTAATACTAGTGAAGGAACGATGACACAGGGCATGTATTTATTTGATTAAGTTAAGCTTTTGCAATTTTACATTTATTTTAAACCAGTCTTATGCTATAGTATATTTATGTATTTATATTGATGTACAGAATGTAATGCTATTTCTAGTTTCTAGTACCTTAAAGCTGATGAGCTTGGAGCGTTTGACTCTGACTGCAGGACCGGAGCCAGACGCTGTACCTGAGCACAGGTGTGTGTCAGCGGAGTGTGTGTCAGCGGAGTGTGTGTGAG
>JAUMHR010000125.1:174203-184237 GCA_032361145.1 Enteromius fasciolatus | reverse complement strand
TCTACCTGCTTTACTCTGAATTCAAGGCACAAGGAGTTTTGTGAAGCACAAAAAGGACAGTAGAGTACAATAAAAACAGGTTTTGGTTTTGAAAAAGAAGAATGCATCCTTTTATATTTATTTGTTTTGTAACTTAATATATGCTTGGTTAGCAATCGAATGTTACATTACAGGATGGCACTGGAAGCAAATTTAAATCCCAATTATGTAAAGGATTATGAAGAGCTATTTGGTAAAAAAAAAAAAAAAAGTTATTCAGGGAAAACTAAATACATATATATATATACACACACACACACACACACAATAACAGCAAATAAATAAATATATATATATATATTATTAACTATTAAGACATCATCTATACTTCTAATTCATGTGTGCAGCTCCAGTGGAGAATAAAATGTGTAAAACACTCTTTATTGAATGCTTCCTGCTGATTTCAGTGTCCTGGATGTCTAATCAGATCTTTTTTCTTTTTTTTTTCTAAGGTAAATGACCAGGAGGTGGCAACATTTTCAGTGCATCTATTTGAATGAATCATCAATGAGTCTGTAAACCTTTCTGTTTGGCCTGGAGACTTGATCACACACACACACACACACACACACAGAACAGCAGTCAGACTCTGGACTCCTGTTTGCAGAGGACCAAACTCTTTACAAACACCAGATCAGACACACATCTCTTCTTATTAACCTGACATGGTAAATATGGGTTTCCATTTAAATAAATAAAAAATAAAGATATTAATAAATGTATTCATGTACATGCAGCTATCCATGTTATTGTTGTTTTTTGAGGTCTAGGTGAGTAATAATAAAAAATAATAGCCTACATTAACAAAAAAATAAAGAAAAATAAAAACACTCAACTCATGGCTGAGCCCATACTGTAGTTGTTTTCATAATATTTCACACCTACATTATTTTAACCCTGACATAGACTTTTGTCTTCTAACATTGGTTTAACATAATATTCACCCATCAAAAATGTGTTATGGTCTTCTACTTCCATGCAGTTTGCTGCAAAATAACAAACACGTCATATAATCATATATCTGGCTTTACTGTACATTAGTTTTGTTGTAATGTCCATCATAAGTTAGTTTTCTCTCTCTCTCTCCCACTCCGCCAGAGTTAGACCTCAAACATACACACTAAACATTTATTTAGACAATGAAGAATTCATCTAAATGAAGACAAACCCTGTATTGTTTTTATAAAGAGAGAATTATAATTACTGTAGACGAACCCAAATGTTACGCCTACCAGAAGACATTTCGCATTTCAGAATACACTTCGTGGTTATTTAATTGCGATAATTAACTGTACATGTTTGACATGTTTAGATGTGAAATAAGATGTTTTTGCAGCAGAAGGTATTCCATGTATGTAGGATTGTTATGTTGTGCACATAATTTCCTCCCACACACAAGAGTTATTGATGCCACACTGAGTGACTGAAACAGATAAGCCCTGTGTGTGTGTGTGTGTGTGTGTGTGTGTGTGTGTGATAAAGAGAGAGAGTAGGGTCTAACAGTGATCCAGACAGAAGAAGATCTCCAGTCCATCATGAAGGTTCAGACCGCAGCGCTGCTTCTCTTCTCTGTCCTGCACACAGGTGAAACCGCCTCTCTGCATTGCATTCATAATATCAGTTAATTAGGTCTTAACAGTACAATATTACACATTTTTAATAATAATTATTTAGATTCCCAAATTTAAGTTTTGTTTCGAGCATTGAATCTCTGAAAGAATTTAGTTAACACACATTTGAATGGCTGTTTGTCAGAAATGTGCACAGTGAGTGGTTGTGCATCCAAACCGCTGCTTTATTTGTGTGTTTTCGATCCTAACAGAACACATGTAGTGTAAAGCCAGGCTGAAGATTACATCACTGCAAATACAGACCTGTGTATTTCTGTTAAACATTTAAGTCCAGCTTTAATGTCAATGAAAACTAATTTTCAAGTGATATGCCTCTTTGTATTGATAATGATCTTGTGTTCTCGGTTTGTTTACTTCTTCTGTGTTGTTGCATTGAGGTTTATTTCTAATGAGTGTTAATCACATCTACTGTAAGATCAGTGGATGAGTATATCTATTTTTAACCTGGTCACAGCTGTACTTTTTAAAAATCTGATACGCTCTTTTAAAGCCAGTTTTATATCAGTTTATTAAATGTGATCAAATCAGAGAGTAACGAGTTACATGTAAAACTGTTTATTTTACATATTTATAGAAATGTAATAAAAGAAATGGAACTGTAATATGTGACTGTAAATTACATTTTATTATTTTTTTTATTACAAAGGAAGCTACATATAAATATTTTAAATGAAAAAGAGGGATGTTAAATTTTTTTTAAGATTAACTGGGTTTTTTCAAGGCATTGTATGCAAAATTTGATTTTATTTTTAAACTGCATCATAGATATCAAGCTATTTCTTGTTATGGTTTTAAATCTGTATTTAACCTCAGAACCGAAGTAAAAAGAGGTGCTGAATAAAGCAGCAAACCCTATCTAATGTATAACAGCCAAGGGAGTTTTGGGCAAAACACATGCCTCTTAGCTGTTATAAATTCACTGTAAACCACGGCTTCATGGGGCTTATTGCTTTCATAAAACAGTTATTTCTTATATGTAGCAAAGTTTCACAAAATAAAACAAGCAAATAAAGTTCAATGATATAGACAGTATCCTTCCTCAGCCAAGCAACACACACATGTAAACAGAGGTGTGTGTTTGTAGAGTATTTTACAACAGCTTTGAACTTGGCTCGACCAATCACAATCAAGAACTGTACTCAACCACTTTACAAGTCTGATTTGTGCTGGCTGTGTTTTAAATGAAAGTATTACGATTTGAAGGATTCTGAAAGTCTGACAGTAATCGCTGTTGATTTCTACTCTGCCTGCTTTAAATGTTTCAAAATGATTAAAGACATTAGAAATTTAAATAGTAATAGCAATCAGCTACATTACTTTAATGAAGTATTTAAAATAGCTACACTACTTATATTACATTACCCTGCAGTCTGTAAGCTATTACATTTCCAAAGTGACCTTTCCAAGTGATTGGTGGAGTTTGGATTGTTTACCAGAGCAGGACTGAAGGTCAGTGAGAGCGACCGGAGCACTGGGTTCATCTGACACAGCCATCTTAGTTTCCAGAACTAGATCATCTCAAACCTGTCATGTAACGTACAGTCATGTATTCAGGTAGGCTGAGGCGATTGTCTGAAGCATCAGTGTTGTTTGCTCATGGCAGTGTGGGGTCAGAGTCCCGTCCTGTCCGTCCGGCCACGAATGTCTGCCGTTAAACTCGGCGATACAGTCAGCTTCCACTGCCGCGTGACCAGCGGATCACAGCCCGTCCAGCTGGAGTGGAAGAGGACCAACCACCAGCCGCTGGGAGGTGCGTTCACTTCAACCATCTGACAAAAACACATCCCACCCAGTCCCTCAACCCATCAGAGCACTCTCCTGGAAACTAAATACAGGGCCAATGAGTTTCAGAACTCTTAAAGACATAGTTCACCCAAAAATGTGGTCCTAGGTTATAATAAAAATTGCTCAGACCCCTCCAAGCCTTTGAATGCGTTTAAACCGGTGATAGCGTTACACTTCAGAAGACGTTAAATAATGTGTGCGTATTCATGATAAATCATTGCTCATAGGCTTCTTGGGTGAATAAAGTCCCCCTGTAGCAATTTTGTACTATAAATATTCATATTTCAAACTTAACAGGCACTCTTCTCTCACGCCTGCTGCCTGTGGAAACCGGAAGTCGTGGCGGGTTATGTAAGATATACGTGTCGCGTGATGAGTGACGAGCGTGGAGAGAGAACAAAACAAAACACCAGTCATGAGTGAGAAGCTCAAATCAAGGATTTGTACAGAAAAATGTAGGAGGATTTCGATATAAGCCAAGAAGAGACTGGTTATCCTTTGCTAATGTAAGTAAACTACATTTCCCAGAGGCACGTGCGATGCATACATCCTCCGGGACTGCTCCCGGTTTCCACAGACAGCAGACGTGAGAGAATGCTTCGAAGGTGAGTCAAAGACAGGATCATTTTTGGGTGAACTATCCTTTTAAGATCAAGCTAGCGATAATAAAATGTGAGATCTTAATATAAACGCCAACATTTCCTCCCAAGAACCAATGAGTTATGCTACTGTGTTGGAGATATCTGAGATTTCGTGAGACTTAAATAAAGCATAGCTCATGAATAAATAAGAAACCCCATACAGTCATTTAGAGCAACATCTGAGCGAGGAGATGTCAGCTTCATCAGATTCTGCTGTAATAGATTCATGTTTTATTTTGTCACAGATAATGTGAAGCTTGGACCCGATGGTGCCGTGCTGACCATCGCTAGCGTCCGTCTCAGTGACCAGGGCGGGTATCGCTGCATCGCCACCAACGCTCAGGGGAAAGGGACGATCTCTGCTTCTCTGACCATCAGACGTGAGTCCAGCGTGGGTTTATCTGTGTGAAGAGCTTTACCAGCCAAGGTTTAACATTTGGCGTAAATGCTAAGTGAGATATTTGATATTTATAAAAGCAATGCTGGGTGATATATTCATGTGCATCTCATCAAAGCCGGCTCCTCGATGAGCAGTGGGAGTTAATGCACTGACAAGCTTATCAAAACCATATTGGTTTTCACCAGTGACTCTAAAATATCTACTTTAGGTGTGGGAATTGCATATTTGGAGTTTGATATCTTGGATATGGTCACTGGTCTAATTTCCTGTTTAGAGATGTGATATGCAGACCTGGCAACCCTGAAGTGTTACAGTATCAAAGTGTATTGGTTGATGCAGAGCCTCCGATTGTGCGAGTGACACCCGGGCCGCTGTTGGTTACCGCTGGCGACAGTGTGACTCTGGAGTGCAGCGTCACAGGGAAGCCCCGCCCCTCCATCAGCTGGACCAAACAGGGAAGCGATACAGCGCTTGTTTCCACGACAACAGACGCTACAGCTTCACTACAGGTGCTTTAGGATTCACTGGTTCACTGGTTTCTACCTGATCCGTGCAACTTAATATTGTCTGTTTCTCCCTCTCACCCGCCAAAGGTGACAGTGATGTCAGCAGAGGATGTTGGAATATTCGTGTGTCAAGCTCAGAACAAGGAGGGGCTTGCTGAGGGGCGGGTGGAGCTTAAGCTGGAGGGCGGAGTGTTTCCTCAGGCCTCGGTTACAGCGACAGATCTGACGGCCACAGAGGGTCAGAGTATTACCATGCAGTGCCACGCCACCGGTAAACACACACACACACACACACACACTCTGGGGCCTGTTTCCTGAAAGAATAATGATTTTGCCAAATAATCCAGGCTTATTTCAGTCAGTCTGACTTACAGTAATATAAACCAAATCAAAATATGTCACTGTAAAACAAAAGAAAGAGATGCGAATCAAGTTATTACAGTACACAATTACATGGTCCAAAATAAATACAAGAAAAATAATATATATAAATATATATGAAAACATATTACTGTAGATTCATAATGTACTATTGTAGCTTTCATTAATACTTTGAATTAGTTAGTTTTTTATTTAAGTAATTTTGGCATTTCAACTTAGCCTTTACAAAAATTGGCAGCCAACTGAAATAACATAAGTTTGGTTTTCATATATTCTTATATATATATTATATATATAACAAATGCATATTGTTTAATATTTGTTTCAGTTTTAGTTTTTGTAATTTTATCGTAAAATGTTTTTGTACTGATGATGAACACAACTCTATGTAATTAACTGTATCTGATGATCATTTCTCGTCATTGTCCCCAGGTTCACCCACTCCAGTCATCTCCTGGTCGAAGCTGCGGGCCCCATTGCCGTGGCAACACAAAGTGAACGGCGGGAGTCTGACGCTCAATAACGTGGGTCGACAGGACTCAGGTACAGCTGCTCCGCGAGCGTGTAAAACCTTAGTAATATGAGCTGATACTGGACTGATTCGTGTGTCTGTGCGTCAGGGCAGTACATATGTAACGCCACCAACTCCCTGGGCTACAGCGAGGCATACGTGCAGCTGGAGGTGGACTGTGAGTGACACAAACTCTCTCTTATCTCTGCTGACCTTGTCGGTCAGACAGACGTTTACATTTGAGTCCGATTTGTGCGCTGGTCACAGGTCAGTGTTTAAAGTTGACTTCGTCAGGCTGCGGTCACTGGACTTCGCTCGTATTCTGGGAACATAAATACATGGGAACCTGAAAAAGACATGAGGTGGAGTTTAGCTTCAGATAACGGCAGACGAGTATAACTGTGTTCAATAGCAGACAAAAGCAAAGAGGGCATGTGTGTAAATCATACACTTATTAATCATCAACAGCTGTCATGAGAATACATGTTCACAGTCACATTTCAACTACAAAAAAGGAGAAGACAGTTTTTTTATTATAGTTTAAAAATACATAATAAGAATACACATTAGTGTTAGTTTTATTAATTAATGTACATATTGTAACATGTTTAAATACATTTTAAAATAAATACATTGATATAACTACTTCTTGTAGTTTTTGGCAATGCAAAAGGTGAAATAACTTACCTATTGAATTTACTTTTATGAATAAATGAACCATTTGTCCATTTATAAGCTCATTAGATCCCATCTGACAGTGAAACACTAATGGAGCACATTAATATTTCAATTTTGTGCATTTTAATTTTAGTTGTGCTATATATCTTTACTTGTCAGATTTTGAAATACCGCAATACATATGGCGCAAATCTGATCCCATAGACACATTGTCGACAGTTATGATAAGATTAAGTTTTAGCATCATATGCAGCGTGTGCATGAGCTGTCTGCTCTGGTCCTCAGCGCCTCCGTACGCCACCACACTGACGGATGAGACCGTGGCTCGGCCCGGTGACGCCCTGCGCCTTCAGTGTCTCGCTCACGGCACTCATCCAATCCGCTTCCGCTGGACGCGTGTGGGCGGGGCCTCCATGTCGCCGGGGGCGGAGACCACCAAAGACGGCCAGCTGAAGATCGCGCGGCTGAAAGTATCGGACAGCGGCACGTATAAGTGCGTGGCGACCAATCACGTGGGCTCCAGTGAAGCGCTGACAAAGGTCACTGTGAGAGGTGAGCCACACTGAGGAAGACACACACTTGAGGTCTATTTATTTGTAAATTTGCAACTGCTTTTCACACTGAAACAAATGAAATTATGTCGTGTTATCGAGATACTGAGCAGACATTTAGAAGTTGGTTTTATACTGCAAAGTATTTAAAATACAAATTAATAAAAATGTAAACACATGCATTTTTACAGCACTGTACATGTGTGCCATCATGTAATTAAACGCTCAACACACACCTGTGTTCTTCATCAAATACAAAGAATGTATGAAAGCCTGTAATCACAAATTCAGACTTTTTAATAAGAATTGTGATATATAAATTCAAAATGGCTGGTTATAAAGCCAGAATTGTGTTTATCGCTGTGTTGTATCACGCAATTCTGAGAAAAAAAACGTCAGAATTGTGAGTTTATATCTTGTATATATCTCATAATTCTGAGAACAAATTGTGAGATCAAAAATGGCATTATCTTTTTTTTAAATATTATTATTCAGTGACAGAAACAGGCTTCCATATGAAAGACAAACAAGTGGTCAAGTGCAAAAAACGCAGGTGTGGGTATTTGGACATAAAGGTTGGAGGCCAATGTAGAACAAATGCTGTTTGTCACTGGTATAACACTGTGGTTAAAAGAATAGTGTTTATGTCATTAAATCTCTCTCTGCTTTTATCTCCCAACAGCTTGATCACAGAGCTGCTGATCGTACAAATATACCCTGTAATATGAGTACAGAGAGACTTCAGACCTACAAGACCATGAAGCTCAGAGATAACACAAACGTCAAGTTTTGATATGGTGTTCAGAACATCGGGAAAAGTGTTTCATTTTTTACTTTTTTTTTAACTCTATTTTAAAGATTTCTGAAATGGGACAATAGAAAAATGCTTTCACTTTGGCATCAAGTCTCAAGTCAAACACATAATAAAAAAGTTGTGTGAATTAATTGCCTTCCATTGAATTTCTACATTATTAATTACCAATAAATAAATAAATACACTGAAAGGAGTGAACATGTTTTTTTATAGCTCCCCACCAGTCTTTATTTTCAAGCGTTTAAATATCAGTCGTTAACTTAATATTCTGAACAAAGCTGTCAAAGCACAAGATTGAGAGTTTATAAAATATCATTTAAAGACCAAAAAAAAAAAAGAATTAAAAAAATGGACTCTTTTGTTAGTGTTTTCTGATAGGGACTTTGTCTCCGGTCCAGAGACGTGAATCATGTGCATAATTCGCCATATATTAACACTTTTAAAACAACATAGCTTCAGCATGATTATGATACTACAGTATTTTGTTTTGGTACATTAGTCTCAGCCACAGCTCTGCTCAGTTTGGCTCTAATCCTATCCCATCTGTGCAAAGAAGTGATTAAACCCAAAATTAAACAATCTTTTACTTTATTATTATTATTATTATTATTGAGGAGGAAACTTGCAGGGTGTATAAAGCCCTATTCAGTGTCAAAATATCATGGACAATTTGGATTCTTAGTTTAATTCTGTCATTAATCATGTCTTTCCAAACACTTAAGACCTTCCTTCATCAAATTAAGACAGTTTTGATTCAATCTGAAGGCTCTGTCACTGACAGCAAAGGAAACCACCAGGTTCAAGGTCCAGAAAATTGCAACGTCAAAGTTCAACGTGATCACACTGATCTACACGCTTGCGTCATAGCACTCATCGTGAACATGCATCCAGTGACGGTACAGACGAAAATGTGGAATAAAGTCATTATTTTAGTTTTCTTTACACAAAAAAAATGTCACAGCTTTGTAACATTGTGGTTGAAGCACTGATGTCACACAATGCCACTACACTGTCAGTAATCTCTGTACTTTTTTGGACTATGAACGTTAGTTCCCTTGATGTCAATGGAAGGGTCAGAGAGCCCTTAGATTGTATCAAAAATATGTTTCGAAGATGAAAGAACGTCTAACAGGTTTGGAATAACTCGAGGGTAAGTAATAAATGACATAATATAATAATATAACATAATAAGTGAGTTCATTTTGAGTGAAGTAACTCTTTAACATTCCTCAGGATTCTAGCCAAGAGGCATGAAGTGATAGTCATGTACAGCATGATGTCGCCTCCCTCTGGTCAGAGGAGTGTTGCTCATATGAGAATTCAGACAAAGGAGCTCAAGCAGATCACACCATGAAACCAGAGCGGTTTACCTCTCGTTGACTTTGGAGACTTCACCTTAAATGCAAACAGCGGCTTTCATTTCCTCACGTCAGAAGAGGTTGTTAGTGAAGATGAAGATGAGAGGGCGTTTCTTTAGTTTTTAATATGGCTTTATACGATATAGATTGTGTTAACATTACATTTACATTCATGCATTTAGAAGATGCTTTTATCCAGAGCAACGTACAACTGAGGGATGCAATAAACGAGTCATTATAAAGAGGAAAATAGATGCAGAAAGTGCTTCCAAGACTGGGATAATTCACCCAGAAATGAAATTGTGTCATTTATTACTCACTTACTTACATTGGTGCGTAACATTGTGTCTAAACCAGAAGCAACCCTGCATCTGGGACAGCTAAAGTCTGCCATAAAGTGACCGCTGAAATTTATTTGAAATTTGTGTGTGCAAATCATCAGTAGAACGGGCAGCAGTTTTCTGTGGAGATTTGTCGCTCTGCTCGTGTTATGCTTTGTTTCACAGAGCTAATTGTTGCCTGGGTTGCTAAGGCTACGTATGTGTGGGGCGGAGCTATCAAAATAGGGTAGGGATTGTTTCGCTGAGTTTCAATATCAACATTGGCTTCCAGAAATCACTTACCCTTTAATCGAGAAGGGTCTGGCTGCAGCCACTGTGGACCTCCACAGTAGGCGGAAACACGTGACCTCCACAGTAAGCGGACATGCGTCACCTCCACAGTACGCAGGTAGATACAG
>JAUMHR010000125.1:159892-174103 GCA_032361145.1 Enteromius fasciolatus | reverse complement strand
AAGTTGCAGCCGTTTTTTTCTGTTTGCATGCGTCATTTTTAAAATGCAGTGCGTTGAGCTCTCTCGGCCACCGTAGAAAAGTATTTAGGCATTATTTTGACAATATCAAAACATGGATCATTGATAACCAAGAAAGATGAATTTGTAATGTTATTAGATGCCAAATCAATCCCACTAGGAATTAACATGACTGTTTTCTGATTTTTCTGCCTAAAATGACAGAATTTTCTGTGGCTTTGTTTGCGGGAAAACCCATAAACAATCATAATGGACCTATGTAATTAGTGTTAGTGACAGTAAGATTTCAGTTACCTGTAAATACTATGTACATATTGACTGAAATTGTGGTTCTGGGTCCCCCATGTAGAATAGAAATAGAACAGAATAGAAATACTCATAATTCTGCTTTGCTGAAACAACAGAATTGTGTTATACATTTTTGGGTTGCTCCACAAACTGAAACAAGAGTACAGGAGGGTGGTAGGTGAATCAGGGTAGGGAAAGTAAGGGCACTTCAATGAGGTGGACATCGATAAGGAAACATGGGCAGTGTAGGGGACCAAGATGAAGCCAGCAGTGCAGGTAACTAGTGCAGAAAGTCAGGTGGCTAGGGTAGAAGAGTAGGAATCTATTATGGTGGAGCAGATGGAGCAGGAGACCATCATGGTGGAGCAGATGCAGAAAGAGACCATCAGGGCCGAGCAGATGGTGAAAGAAAGCACTAGAAAAGAGAAGACCACGAGGGTGCATCAGAGAGAGCAGAAGACCACCAGGGCTGGACGGATGGAGTAGGAGCCCTCCCGGGTGGAGCAGACAGAGAAGAAGACTACAAAGACAGAGCAGATGGAGCAGGAAACCTCTAGGGCAGATGGAGCAGGAGATCACCAAGGGGGAGCAGACAGAGAAGAAGCCCACCAGGACAGAGCAGATGGAGCAGGAAACCTCTAGGTCAAAAAAGAGAACACCAGGGCAGAGAAGACCACCAGAGCAGAGCAGGAGATCACCAGGGTGGAGCAGGTAGAGAAAGAAACTACCAGGGCAGAGCAGATGGTTCAAGAGCCCACTATAGAAGAGGAGGAGACCACCAGGGTGGATCAGACAGAGAAGGAGACCACCAGGACAGGACAGATAGAGTAGGAGCCCACCAGGGTGGAGCAGATTGAGCAGGAAGCCTCTTGGGCAGATAAAGAGAATGCCAGGGTAGGACAGATGGAGCAGAAGATTGCCAAGGTGCAGCAGACAGAAAAAAATACCACCAGGACAGTGCAGATGGATCTGGAAAAGAGACGCCAGGGCAGAAAAGACCACCAGAGCAGAGCAAAAGATCACCAGGGTGGAGCAGATGAAGTAGGAGACCTCTAGGACAGACCAGATGGAACAGTAGGCCACCACAGTAGATTTGTAGACCATACTATTGCAGAAAACAAATCTAGAAAACATCTACAGTGGAGCAGAATGCTGGAGCAGAGAGTCCGGAGAGTACAGCGAAGGCTTTACTCTATGGTCCTAACAGGGATTACTGACAGAAGGCTTCCTTGGCCACTGGATAATGAGAGGATTTACAATGATTATCGCTTCATGCTCTTCATAAGCGGTGGGAGCCTTTAAAAGCTGCATCTTTCGTTCATCTGGCATGTGTTTGTCTCTCAGGTGGGGTGTGGGATTGTGGCCGGTCTGCTTCATTTCTTCTTCTTGTCTGCGTTCTGCTGGATGCTGCTGGAGGGGGTTCAGCTCTACAGGATGGTTGTGCTGGTGTTTCACACCACAATAAAACATCTCTACATGTATTTGGTGGGATACGGAGTCCCACTCGTCATCGTCATCATCTCTGCCATCGTCTTCCCAACGGGATACGGCACCGATAGACAGTGAGTTTCTGGAATTAGTAAAATATGTTTGTATATAAAAAAATATGATCAGAATATTGCCTAACAATCATTAGTAAATAATAAAGACTGTGATGTGCAAACAAATAATTCAAATCAGGGTTCACAGGGTGATATAAACTAGTCTCTAGACTTCTTGTCTGATTAACAGATGTTTTCAAAGGAGCTATGCTCTAGTCTTTCATGTGTTTTTGTAGTCATGCGGTTAATTTGTCATTCTTACGTGTGTTGCAGCTGCTGGCTCTCTCTCGATCGCTACTTTATCTTAAGTTTCTTCGCTCCTGTCTGCATCGTTTTGGTCCTCAATGGGTCGGTCTTCATCATCACTGTGTGGAAACTGGCAAAAAAGTTCTCCAGCCTCAATCCAGACCTCTCTAAACTCAACCAGATCAGGTGTGTGATCTTGATCATCTATTGATCTCAAAATAGACTAAATCATTCTCAAGATTTTCATTCTGTCAGTGGTTTTGATGAATTATATCTGCTGTGTAGGAGTTTCACGGTGACCGCCGTGGCTCAGCTGTGTGTTCTCGGAGGAACCTGGATCTTCGGCTTCTTCCTCTTCCAGGAGAATGGGACTGAAGTCATGTTGTACCTCTTCATCATCCTCAACACTCTCCAGGGGGCGCTCATCTTCATCATGCACTGCCTGCTGTCCAAACCTGTACTTACACATGAAACATAATCACAGACAATACATGGAGAGTTTACTCACACACTGATTTCTTTTTTTTACTATTTTTAATATTTAATATTAAATTTGAAAAATTGACATTTGATTGCAGCAACTGTTATATTTGTTTTTAAAAATGAAATAGCGTTATATTATATATCGGCTTCCTAGGATATCAGCAAATACTATTCTGAATGCATGCAACTGGAAATGTAATTTATTATTGAGTCAAATATCATTTATTTTGCTTGTCGCCCCCTTCAGGTCAGGACGGATTATTACAGTCTGTTTGTCCAAATGTGTCCACATAAAAAGAAAGCCGACCGCAGAACCAGTACCAGTCAGACCAGCAGCAGTCGGGTATGTTAATGTGTGTGTTTGCGTGTTTGGAAGATTTGTGGGTTCAGTTTCTTTATTCTTTTCTTGATTTTGACAGAAACCTCTACAGAGCGACGGCAGCACAGCAGAGTCACAGATCTAAAGCACTTTTCATGTGCAACACAAGCCACATAAACATATCACAGTCATCATCTGATAAATACTGCAGACGCTTACTGGAGACAGAAATATAGGACTGTCATATAGGCATGATTCCACTCTCTGAACTGGGTATTTAGGTTTCTTCTGGTATGGACTTTCCTTTGCTTGCGAGTGTAGAGTTTTACTTTTAAGATTATGCAGAAGAAAACACTGTTTTATGATGAATGTTGTCTGTATTGTGTTGAGGGAGAGGTGTTTGATTATGTCAGTGATTTCAGTCATTCTTTAAAAGCCAGGCCATAACCATATCAAAACATGCTGATTTTTAGCTCATGAATATTTTTTTTACCTATATCTCTGGTTTCAATTCAAATTTATTTGTATAGCACTTTTCATGATACATATCATTGCAAAGCAGCTTTACACCAAAGTAATGTTTTACAGTATATAGTAGTAGTTTGTACATGTACAGATGTGAGATAAAGATCAATTAATAACGTAACCGAACAGACAAGGAACATAAATTAGTAGCAGAGTTCGGTGCTGTGTGTTGTTCCAGGGCATCATCTGAAGTCCTCTGTGGGGTGGCATCATCTCTTCTTAAGTGTTCTGGATTCAGGCTGGAGCTTGTGAATTATACAGGAATGTTATGACTGTAACAACCAAAAGTTGTGAAATTTATGTTATATCACATTGAAAAAATATGACTTTTTATATGCAATTTTCTATGTGTGCAAAAATAAAAATAATTTTTTATCTTAAAAAAGGTGAATATAATTATTGTTAAACTGTGTAGCCTATATTTGTTCTCTCTGTACATATAGCCTGTATTAATACATATATTAGCATGGAGAGGAAAAAATGAGGTGCAGAAAGTGCTGGAAAATGGACACGTCGAGTCCCACAGAGCAGGAGCTGACACACGAGGAAAGCTTGAGGACAGAGCAAAATAAACAGCATCTTAACAAGGAATGAGATGGAGAACGAGCTCCGAGGAGGTGAGAAGACTTTAGGCTAATTAAGCCGTTTTACTATATTTTATATATTATAAAAATCACACGTTTCCTAATACTAAAAATAAGTTTTCAATCTCATAGCAGTCCTAGCCGTGTGAAAGAACAAATTATTCTGTGTTTTGCCTCCCTCTTTAGGTGTGAGAGAGTACTGCGAGAATATGAGCGAAGAATGAGTCTAATAGCAGCCAGGTGAGTCGATCAGAAGATCCGAGTCACCAGTAATGAGCTGAGATCTACTATTCTGTATAACTGACTGCATTTTATATGGGCGATTCTAGAGCCTGATTGCGGGTACATTTGGTGTCTGAAGTCAATATTGTTTCTGCTGTTTTGAATGGTTATATATTTTTATATATATATTTTCATTTATTTATTATTATTCTTTGCTAATTGTTATGGGTTACAAGATGTTATCCATATTAATTGTATTTTAAAAGCCCTAGTAAGTTACTTAATTCATTATTCACAAAACAATTAATTATATATATGTGTGTATATATATATAGGCTAGAAGAACATTTGTGTCCAAAAATCTAAAATGTCAACTCTGTTACCAAACCATGCTTTGCCTTTAAATAAGTGTAATTATCTCTCAGTATTGTGTAAATTAAAGGAAAATTATGTCACTTTCTCTCACTGATAAGATCTGAAGCACTAAAAAGTATCTGTGCTCTCTCTAAGAAAATATTTTAATCTAAAAGCTTCTTACACCAAGAGTTATTGTGTAGAGCCTCAACTCTGTTACCACAATATCAAAAGGAAAACATAATTCATCACTGCTCTCACATTGGGTTATTTAAAGCTCTTTTAGTCATGTTTTCATTTGTCGGGTGTTCTTACGCCATGGTGTTTTAGGTAAAAATAAAATAAAACTGTTAATTCTGTTTCACTGTTGTCAGCACTGTTACTCTACCTGACACCAAATGTACCACAATTATAGAATCACCCACGTATATATTATAATTATATTATTATATGTTAAATTATGATAATTTAATAAATAATAAATTTGTACATTTTCAGATTAATTTAAAACTAGTTTGAAGTAGACTGTAACTATAAGAACTTAGATCCTACACATTTGAGGGCCGATTGGTTAAAAAAATATGTCGCAATGATGCAGATTTACAAAGAGCATACAAGCTGTCACTCGTTTTAGACAAAAAAAATGTGACAATAATTTGGTTAAAAGATCAAGCGTCACAGTCAATAAAACGTCTTGCGAAATTAAAGTTATATCCTCGTGTCTTGTTGACTGAATCTCGTTTCTCGGAGGCTCGAGTTCTGACAGGACCCCAGAACGAGCCAGTTCAGACACGCAGAACCCGGAGAACGCGCAGACGCGTGACTGACAGCTGCCTCCTCCAATCAGAACGGAGCGCGTCAGTGTGTCCTCCAATCAGAGCTGAGCGCTGGGTGCGGAGGCGGGGCTTCCACACCGAGGTTCACGCACTGCGAGTCAAGTGAGAGTTCGCGAGTATCAATAAATCGCTATTTGTCATCTTCCTCCAGAATCTATCGCTTACACACATTTGTCAGTAAGCTGTCGTCAGATCTGTGAAGGGCGCTCGTGCAGCTTCCAGTGTTTCTCTGGGATCATTTCTGTCGGAGGATTGAACAGCCGTCAGAACTAAAGGGGCTCGATCCGCGCAGGCAAGTGTTTCATCAGACCTGTTATCATCGACTTTCTTCTGTGTACTATGTGCACACATATACCGCTAGTTTAAATTAATTTAAATATATCCTGTTGAAATTCTTTGATTCTATGATAAAAAAACGTTTTAAAAAAAGATTTAACATTAAAGAATAAATAAAAATAGATCAACACTTCTTAAGTGCATTTGTGAGCTCGTACCCTGACCTTTTTACTTATTCTCTATAATAAATACAGAATGTGCGAAAATGTGTAATTTTACTTTTAACTTCTTCAGAGTGACTTTTATTATTAACTGGGTATTTACATGGAAGCTACTATAATGAATATATAAAACATTGTTGTCAGTACATCACACAAAGCATTTTAGAAATGTAAATGTAAGCTTTAAGGTCTGAAATGTCATTCAAGGATTTTTGGCCTTCACTGACAGGATGAGAGCTGGAGATGGGTTTCGTGCCCCGGTAGCGGTCATCTCAGCTGGGTTACTGAGTGTCCTGGGCCTCTCGTGGTTCTGGAGTTTGCTGGCTCTTCTAGGAGTTTATTTGTGCTCTGGAGGATGGAGGTTTCTCTATGTGGCTGCGTTCACCTTCAAGAGAGACATTGTGTGAGTATAATCCACTTTCTCAGTTTATTCAGTAAAGTATGAAGTCAAATGGACATATCTACTATTAAAATGTTAAAAACAGAACCACTCATATAACACATGTGAGCCTGGACCACAAAAACAGTCGCATGTGTAAATTTCTATTAAAATTGAGATTTATACATCATCTGAAACCCGAATGAATACACTGTCCATTGTTTGTTAGGATAGGACAGTACTTGGCTGAGATACAGCTATATGAAAATCTGAGAGAAAAAAACTCAGAAAATCACCTTTAAACTGATCAAAATGAAGTTCATATGCATATTATTAATCAGAAATAAAGTTTTAATATATTCATGGTAGAAATTGTACAAAATATCTTCATGGAAAATGATCTTTATTTAATATCCTACTGATTTTTCATAAAAGAAAAATGAATAATTTTGACCCATGCAATGTATTTTGGCTTGTGCTCCAAATATATAAGACTGCTTTTGGTTCTGTCTGTGCTCCAGAGGTCTGCAGGTGCTGCTGCGAGTCAAGTTCTTCATGCATCGCTTCATACACACACGCAGCACCATCCCGTCCATATTCGCCCAGCGGGTGGCGCTGCACCCGGACAAAGCGGCTCTGGTGGATGAGTCGACGGGCGAGGTGTGGAGCTTCTCGGAGCTGGACCGGCGCTCGAACGCTGTGGCGCAGTGGGCCTCGGCGCAGGGCTGGAGCTCCGGGGACGTGGTGGCCATCTTCATGGAGAGCAGGCCGCTCATGGTGGCGCTCTGGCTCGGACTGGCCAAAGTGGGCGTGGAGCCGGCGCTGATCAACTTCAACCTGCGACACCATTCGCTGATGCACTGCGTGGGCGTGTCCGGCGCGAGAGGGATGGTGTTCGGGGCGGAGCTTCTGGACGGTGAGACATGAGGGCCACTGGAGATATTTAGAGAGAAATCTGGCCAATAGCCAACGACATATAGCTATAACAATTTCATTTGAGGAAATGTGACAAAATAATTGAGCTGTCAAACTATTATTTTGAATTGTTATTAATCGTGATTAGTCATTTGACAGCACTGATTTTGAGTTATTGGATACTAGAGTGTGTTGACATTAATTAGGCCATGATATGTAAGCTTTGGGCTTTGAGGTCATGTATATTTATGACATCATACCCTCCTCAGGGACGTATACAAATTGTTGTCCAATCAGATGCTCCTTAGCATGGTGTTAACGAGTAGGTGTTTTGCATTCAAAATGAATAAGAAATTAATCAAATGTCTGACAGACATTAACAAAAAAATAAATAAAGATTTTGTGAATGCAAGGGTTAAAAAAGAAGAAACCTGTTATTATTATTATATAATAGCAATAATCAGTAATAGTTTGATCTGATCACTGGTGTGTGTGTGTGCAGCGGTGCTGGAGGTGAAGGAGTCTCTCGGCTCTCTCTCTCTCTTCTGTACCGGCTCAGCTCCGGCTGAGTCGTTGGATTCGCTGTCGGCTCTGGATCTGGATGATCTCCTGTCTTCGTCTCCTGACACGCCGCCTGCCGTCACACACAACAAGGGCTTCAACGGTCCGTATGTGTGTGTGTGTGTGTGTGTGAGAGTGTTTATGGATGAGGTGCTGCATATTTGTGAGCGTGAGAGTTTATTTTACTGCAGGAAAATGTCTGCACATGTCTTCAGATGCATTAGGTGTTGTAATCATCAGCTCACATTTCACAGCAAAAACAACCCGGAGAAATGATTTGGTCTGAAGTAGACAAACCTCTTTGGCTCTTTATTTACCTTTGTAAAAAAAAAAATGTTATTATTATTAAATAATTAATCACATAATGAATAAAATACAGCATATTTTCCCTTCTCTCACTTTCACACTTTTACTAATGTGTTTTAGTATTGTAATTCTCATATACGTATATATATTAATCAGATGTCAAATTTATTTAAATAGCACCTTTAGTGCATTACAAAAATAAATATAAAACATGAACATTTTATTAAACATAATAACAAATTATTATTGTTATTTATAATATTATGTAATATTAATATCATTGAAACATTGATTTCCATCAGGTTTCCATTATATTTCATAATATCGTGATATTGTTTAAAATCTAAATAAAAAGGGAATATTACCACAATAAATTAATCATTTTTTTGTTGTATTTTGTGACATTCTTATATAATATGACAATTATGTATTATGTAAACATATTAAATGGTTTTCCTGTCTGTTTATATTCTATCTTATGTTTACATGATTTAAATTAACATTAATAATCACACATTAATATGGTGAATAAACACTTTTACACTGTAAAATACTTAATACATGCATTTAAAGTAACTATTTTCTTTTCACAATACATAAAGTAAAATACAGTTGTTTTCTTTTGGGGCAAATGTGCTAAGTTAACTAAAAGTAATGATTTCACAACGCTAAAAATGGTAAAAACAGGCTACATTTTCTTAATGCTCGGTCTACTCCTGGTTTCTTGTGAGTGTGGGGTGACTGTGAGCCGGACGTGTTTTTGGCAGGTTGTGTGAGATTCACCCCTTTACAAAGAGAGAGAGAGGGGCAGTGGTATTATGTGTTTTCAGTGAGCGGGCGAGCGAGTGTTAATGTGGGGAAAAGGTTACATACCAGCCAAGAGCAGCGCCTGAAAGAGAGAGAGAGAGAGACTGAAAGAAAGAAAGAAAGTCTGAGCTACAAAAGCATATTGTGTGGGAAAAACACGATACAGGGAGAAAGAGAGAGAAAAACAGATCCGGTCCCTGAGGAGCCGCACAGAACCAAGATCAGGAGACAGAAGAGAAAGACAGCAGTGTCAGGGACAGACGAACCGAGGCCTTGGAAATGTGTCAGAGGGTGAACGCTCATTGGTTAATACACCTCTGACCCAGTCAGCTGTCCCGGTCCCGTACGTGTGTCAGTCGTCTCCAGACGCGGGTCAGATCTGACACAGCCTCTCTCAGGGACACCCAGCAGTGTCTTCAGATATAAACACCAGTCACACAGTGTATTCCTGACCTTTCACCCATAATGCATCTGTGCTTCATGTGCTTCTTTACACAACCTGTGTCGTGAGTGATGAGCGTGATGTGTGTGGAGTAGGAGTTTACTGCAGGGTAACTTTACACATTTTCTTTGTCAATTTCCAAGTAGAAGAATTTGGTAGAAGTTTTTAAGAATAAAATCATTTAAGATTTTCTAAAAACTTCTACCAAATTCTTCTGGCAGATGTACAAAGACAAATAATTAGTGTATTATAGCAGTTAATTACCAGAAATATTTAGGTTCGGTATTTAATGATGATGTTTAGGACAGAAAATAAGTATATAAGTACAATAAAACCCCAAAAAAGTTTGGGCAGGGTGCTCTTTTTCATGAAAATAATGTCTTGAAATAAATAATCACAATATGGCTGACGTGTGACGTGTGTGTTTCTCATCTCAGACAGGTTATTTTACATCTACACCTCAGGAACAACGGGTTTACCTAAAGCTGCTATCATAGTTCACAGCAGGTTTGTGCAACACTGCTCCTAAAATACCGCGCAGACATCATGTGTGCGTCTGTTTGACTGTGTGTGTGTGTATGCGCGCTGTGTAAACAGGTACTATCGCATCGCTGCGTTTGGATATTACTCCTTCAGTCTGCGGCCAGATGATGTTGTTTACTGCTGCCTGCCGCTCTATCACTCCGCAGGTATGTTTGCAGAACACAAACATCACTTTCCACCCACTTTCTGTCCGCTGATAGATGACCTCAGCACTACCTCAAATCACCCTTCATTCTACTGATATCAACAAGTCCGACAAATTTGACCAGTGGAATAGTTCAGCTAGTAATATAATCTAGCAACAGCCTTGTCAATGGGTAAACGTTTTATAACATAAGGGTTATTTTCAGTTCCTGGGTTTGAATAAATGCTAAACAGTATAAATAAATTACAGCATTTTATCATCAGATATTAAGGTGACCACCAGTTCGTGGACCCTATTCACCATTATTATTTACAAAAAAAAATGTTTTTTTACAGAGGGGATATTGGATTTTTCTTTTAGCACTCCATAAATCAGAAAAAAAGGTCAATAGAGAGAAAACAAACACATTTTTCACTATGTTTTTAGGAAAGTTGCATAAATCTGTGTAAAACCCTTCAGAATATAGTTAGGAATGAAACCTTTTAAGTTTAGGGTATGTAAGTGCCATCTTCAAACACTGCATTTTCACCATTATTTTGGGTGGTAAAATACTGTATAATTGACATGTAGACAAACGCCTCAGGAAAAATCTTTAAGATATAGAAAGGAATTAATCGGTTAAATTTGATGTAATAATGTGCTGCTGATGTGGAAATAAATCCTTTTAAAGCTATGTATAGTATTGTAATTATATGCTATTAAGCTCTGAATCTCTGCAGGTTCTTGAAGGAACACATGAAATGATGAAATTGAATGTGTAGTCCAGCAGACAGCTCTATCAGCCAATCACGTCTCTTCTCTCGTGTTTCCCAGGTAACATTGTGGGCGTGGGTCAGTGTCTGCTGCACGGTCTGACGGTGGTGATCCGCAGGAAGTTCTCCGCCAGCCGTTTCTGGGACGACTGCATCAAGTACAACTGCACGGTGATGACCTCTGACCTCAGCCATTAGACATCCTAGATTTAGTAGATTTAGTAGTCACACGCTAGAGGGCAGCACAGACAACATATTAAAGCACAACTAATCATATCGTTATGCATTTAGGATTAAATAATTATTAGATTATATTTTACAGTATATTAAAAAGAAGGATAGACCACTTTACATATATTTTGTTGAAGGCTGTATTTTGGTGCAAATTCATTTGTCAGTGTTCAGATTACAAGGTAAATAGTTACATACTGTAGCATGACAACCAAAACATGCTTTGTTCTGTGAATAATTATACTGAACAAATAAAGCACTACATGCTATTGAAACATTTAGTTTGATTTCAAGATTTTGTTGTTTTCTTTTCTTTTGTAGGATAGTCACTTTTGCATTAGATGTGTAGTATAAAATATAATTAAAATAATTCTAAAAATATAATTAATATCAGTTATAACAGCATTACCAGATGATATTTCTCGAGTTTGCGCTTCCTCATTGATAATAGTAATAACATGTTTGGCATGCTGTCGGGGCGAGCCGGCGGACCCCGAGCCCTAGCAGCAGAACCCTATCGAGGGTGTAGCTCGGAGTCTGGCTCGAACCCTGCGTGATAATGTGGTGCCAGCTGTGTCTAATAATCATACGCACCTCCTCACGAAAGTAGTTTGTGTGTGTGTGTGTGTGTTTGCAGGTGGTCCAGTACATCGGTGAAATCTGTCGATATCTGTTATCTCAGCCCACCCGTCCATCCGAGTCTCGGCACCAGGTGCGTGTTGCCATAGGCAACGGTCTCCGGCCCAATGTGTGGGAAGCGTTTATGAAACGCTTCAATATCAAACGCATCGGTGAGTTTTACGGAGCCACCGAGTGCAACTGCAGCCTCGCCAACATGGACAACAAGGTGTGAGTGGTTGCTGACCTCACGAGATCATCAGAGGTATCCTGTGTGATTTACTGACGTGTCGTGCTTCTCTGGCCAGGTGGGGTCATGTGGCTTCAACAGTGTGATCCTGCCCAGCATTTACCCCATCAGACTGCTGAGAGCAGACGAGGACACCATGGAGTTAATACGGGACAGTCGAGGTCTGTGTGTCCCCTGCAAACCCGGTGAGAAACACACACACACACACACACATACAGCAGATGTAATATCTGTGGGATGTAATATTTATAAATGGACGTAAAAAATAAAATAATAATAAATTGCATGAAATATTAACATTAGATTGTGTGATTTAAAGAGAGATCTGTCACCTGCTGACCAAAGCTGCATTTATTTGAACAAAAATAGAGTAAAAACTGTTTTCTATGTGAAGAGTGGGTTTATTTCAAACGCCTCCCAAATGTTTCCACAAAGAAAGAAGGCGGAGCTATTATTCTGGCTGTAGTGTTGCTGTGGGCGCCATGTTCTGGAGACACTGTGTGTTTTTCTATCTCTTAAACTGTAATTTATTCTTGGGATCAAAACTGAATTTTCAGCATCATTACTCCAGTGTCACATGATTCTTCAGAATCCTTATACACTCAACAAAAATATAAACGCAACACCTTTGTTTCTGCTCCGATTTGTCATGAGATGGACTTAAAGATCTAAAATTCATTCCAGATACACAATATTACCATTTCTCTCAAACACTGTTCACAAATCAGTCTAAATGTGTGATAGTGAGCACTTCTGCTTTGCTGAGATAATCCATCCCACCATTTCATTTACTGTCTAGATAGTTTATTTCATTTTTATTAATATTGGTTTTAATTTTTAAAAATGTTGTGTGTTTATTTTAGTACTTTAAATGAAATGTCAAATAATGCCTTTGAAACCAGCTTAATAATAAAAAAAATGTTAATAATAATTATTTATAATTATTAATAATAATTAAAAAAAATTATATATATATATATATACACACACACATAAAATTAACCTGGTGTAAATATACATATATGAGTCATTTGTATATTTGTTTTTCACTTCAGGGGAACCAGGGATTATCGTTGGCCGAATCAATCCTCAGGATCCGTTACGTCGTTTTGATGGCTACGCAAATCAAGAGGCCACCAATAAAAAGATCGCTCACAATGTCTTCAAAGAGGGAGACTCTGCATATGTGTCAGGTAAAGTCAGGTTTCTCCAGATGTGAACGGGTCCAGGTGTGTGCTGGATGTTGTTCTGACTCTGTGTTCTTCAGGTGATCTGATGGTGATGGATGAGTTCGGTTACGTGTATTTCCGGGACCGAGGTGGAGACACATTCCGCTGGCGAGGAGAGAACGTGTCCACCACTGAGGTGGAGGGAGTCCTGAGCGCTCTGCTGAATCAGACAGACGTGGCTGTCTACGGCGTCGCAGTGCCAGGTGAGTCTGAAGGTGTTTGAAAGAGAAAACTAATTTAATCATCTCCTCCCCTTTCCAAATGGTAAGCCGAATGGTAACGGTGGCGGCCAGTTCCAATTAGAGAAAACTCTGGTGGCCCGTGCTCTGGTGGCGGTAAGGCGAAGGTGGTGGAAGTCAAAAAACAAAGATGCCAGAGAGAGGAAGTGAGCTGTATTTAAGGCAGAAGAAAAGAGTTCTAATAGGGTAATTAGTAATGAGGAGATTGGCAGCAGCTGGCGATCGTTCGTACGTGCTCCTCCTGAAATTCCTTATATAAAACGATATATATTTATATGTGTGTGTGTGTGTGTTGTATATATTTATTAAGTAAACAAAACGTTTTTTTTTTTTGGATGCAATTAATCAGCATTAATTTATTTAGTTATGTAGTTATGTTTTTATTCATTTATTTATTGAAACAGGCTTTGATACTTGAGTTTGTTGTGAGAAGTTAAGGAGGGTCAGAGACAGCGCAGGCTCCATATACTCATGATACACATGAAAAAAAAGCACATTATTTTTCACATACTATACATTATTATTTCTCCTCTAAGCCCCACCTCGTGAAATTTGTACAAAGCTCATCTTTCTAAAAAATTGAGGAGTGCCCGATTGGCCAGCTATCCAGTGCACTGTGATTGGCTGAATACTTCAAGCGTCTGAAGGAAATGTTACACGTCTTATCATAACGTGATGCTGCGTTCTGGCACCATGACACCAAAACAATAAAACATGTTACAAACCAGGCATTTGTTGATCCAGTGGAGACATAATTACTGATTATCATCATGCCTCATAAACATAACACCATGTCTGCATTTGCACTGCTCAAAACTCCCGTCTGAATAGTAAGCAGCAGCTTGTTTTAATAAGATGCGCTCACTATCTTAAAGGTTGTG
>JAUMHR010000125.1:136990-147518 GCA_032361145.1 Enteromius fasciolatus | reverse complement strand
TTTGAATTTGGCAGTTATGCGACGTCACCGAACGTTCTAAATCCCAGATGTGGGACCGTACTCCCAGGGGCACGGAAAGAAAAATCCCATATGTGGGACCGTACCGCTCAAAGGGTTAAGGATCTTTTTTTATCACTCACAGAATCTTTGTGATCAGATGCGCCCTCTCCCTCAGTTTCTGATTCAGAACCCTCTATTGAACCATGCCCAGGTACAACACTTGCCTCCACTAACTTCTCATATAACTCATTCCTAATGACCTGTTTCAAATATAATAATCAGGACCTGGCCAGTCTAGGGTTGGCAAGGCTGATGCAATGCTGGTACAAAGGTGAAGAAGAGCATAGGAGTCGAAAGCTTTCAATAACATAAAAGTCCTTTAATCACAAATCAAAACATGAGGAGTTACATCCAACTATCCAAACATAACATATATATTGACCGACCAACAAGAACTTATGAGACCAGGTATTTATACACAAAGAACTAATAACCAAACGAATGACAGCTGGGAAGACAGAAACTGGATTCAGGATTGGTTCTCCCTGCCACAACTTCAGAATGCGGTGTGTTACTGGCAGGGGATCAGGCCGCCTCTTCTGGCCGCAAGCCGAGAGTGAGATTTGGACACGACTCTCCTGGCCATAATTGCGAAGCGGAATCTGTTGGGAACGGGGTCAGTGAGGCGCTCTGGCAGTGCGGGCTCGTAGAAGCACTCTGGCAGCGCAGGCTCAGAAATGGACGGGCAGCAGAAGATGGCGGTGGTTGGCAGGCTTGAGCAAGAGAGATGAGGAGGCAGAGCGAGCTCATTGGAACAGCATGTGGAGGAGTCTGGCTCATGGTGAGCTGGAGTGTCCGGATGACCTACTGCTTCCGCCCCGAATTCTGTAGTCCCATACCATGGACACTTTCCTATCCCATAAGGCTCCAGGAGAGGAGGCATCATATTCAAAAAGTGGAGACACGGCTCATTTTAAATGTAAGTACCTCAGGATAAAAACGTTAAATAAACGGATGACTTATTGAAAGTTTACATTTTCGCGCTGTTGTGACACATGACACATGATAACATCAATATGGCGGATTTAGTACGTCCGAATTCCATTCATACTACCCATATTCATACTTTATAGAACGTACTTTTTAACAGTCGGGTACGTTCAATTTTAAATGTAGTACCTATCTAAGCAGTATTCAGTTTCGGACGCAGCAAGGGTATTTATACACAAAGAACTAATAACCAAACGAACGACAGCTGGGAAGACTGAATTAACTAATAAACACATAATGACAGGAAATCCAAATAAGATCACATGAAAACGAAACTAAAACAGGAAAACAATGAAAATTAAACTAAAACAGACAAGAACATGACAGCTGATGACAAGGTAAAAAGAAAATTTGAAGTCCGAAAAATAACAGATTTATTCTTATTCACATTGTGACATAGACTCGGTAGACGTTAGATCCATTTGCATGCTGTTTATTCAACTCATAGTCAAACAACGATAGACCCCGGTACGGGGTCTTGTGCCTGGGCCTCTGTGATCTCGGCTGTGATGTCCCACTGAATGGGTGCAAGAATGCGAGGTAGGGGAATAATGCACTCAGGAGGTCTTGGGTCGGTGGGAGCATCAAATTGCCTGGAGAGAGCATCGGCCTTTCCATTTTTTGAGCCAGGCCGATAGGTTATGGAGAAGTTGAACCTCGTGAAGAACAGGGCCCACCGGGCTTGCCTGGAGTTGATTCTTTTGGCCCCTTTAATGTACTCAAGATTCCGGTGGTCTGTTAGCACAAGGAAAGGAAAGGTGGCTCCCTCTAGCTAGTACCTTCCTCTTACTCCAGAGCTGCCTTCATAGCTAGAAGTTCCCGGTCGCCGACGTCATAATTTCATTCTGCCTGGGTAAGCTTGAGGGAATAGAAGGCGCATGGTAATAGTCTGCCTGGTTCTCCGTGCCTCTGAGAGAGAATAGCCCCGATGCCTGTGTTGGAGGCGTCTACTTCTACTGTGGGTTCTCTGTCTGGATCGGGGTGTCGCAGGATGGGAGCAGTGGGGAAGAGAGTTTTGAGGTTCACAAAGGCCTGATCACTTTGAGGACTCCATTAGAGAATTGTTGAGCCCTTCTTGGTCATGGACGTGAGTGGTGCTGCCACCTGGCTGAAGTTGCGAATGTATCTGCGGAAGAATTTTGCAAACCCCAGGAACCGCTACAGATCTTTGAGGGTCTTGGGCTTTGGCCAGTTAAGAAATGAAGACACTTTACTCTGATCCATAGTTACCCCTTTGTGGCTGATGATGTACCCAGGAAAGCTACTTGGGTCTGGTGGAACTCACACTTTGTCAGCTTGGCGTATAACTGGTTCTGGATGAGACGATTCAGGACTTTGCGGACGTGTTCAGGTAGGGTTTCGGAGTATATGAGTATGTTGTCGATGTAGGCGATCATGGTTTGATTCAACTCCTCTCGGAACACGTTGTTGATGAGGGCCTATTGGAAAGCCCGAACGGTATCACCTGATATTCATACTGCCCCGAGGTGGTTGAGAAAGCCGTCTTCCATTCGTCGCCCTCCCGGATCCCGGACAGGTTGTAGGCGCTCCTAAGATCAAGTTTGGTGAAGTATCGGGCGTTGCGGAGCTGTTCCAAGGCGGCTGGGACTAGAGGAAGCGGGTAGCGGTACTTGACTGTCACGGTAGTCGATGCATGGTCTTAGACTACCGTCCTTCTTCTTTATAAAGAAAAACCCGGCAGAGGCAGGTGAGGTGGATGGTTGAATAAACCCCTTTGCCAGCTCCTCCTTGATGTAGGTTTTCATGCTTTCGGTCTCTGGTTGAGAGAGAGGAAAGATTCGCCCCTTGGGTGGTGTTGCTCCAGGAGTTCCACTGCACAGTCCGTAGCTCAGTGTGGAGGTAGGTGAGTCGCCTTTTCTTTACTAAACACCTCCTTCAAGTCATGGTACTCGGCAGGAAGTTCGCTGAAATCCTCCTCAGTAGCTGAAGTCATGGAAGAGGGTTTCACAGGGTTAGGAATGGACTGGATACAATGACTCTGACAACGGGGTGACCACTTGAGGATTTGTATTTCGGCCTAGGAAATGGTAGGGTTGTGTACCTCCAGCCAAGGTAGTCCGAGGATGATGGGGTGATCAGGTGAGTAGATAGTAAACAGACGGATGATTTCTGAGTGCATGGGACCAATGAGAAGCTTAAGGTCTGAAGGCCAGAAGTCAGCGATCTAGGGCGGCGACGGCGACCCGCGACCCACATGGAAGTAGAGGAAGATGTACATGTTTAGAGAATTCCTCATCAATAATGATTCTCTGGCCCTCGACCACAATGGTAACTGGTATTGTCATGGAATGTTCTGAGATGGAGTAACTCACCCGGGTAGGTGTGGAATGTGGAAGTCGCACAGGGAAGCTGGTTCTGAGGTGTCCAGACTGGCCGCAGTATAGACAGAGATTCTCACGAATCTGCTTTGTCCTCTCCTTATCCGTCAGGTGAGTAGTACCGATCTGCTTGGGCTCTGAGTGGAGATTAGTCAGAACGGAAGCCCGCACAGTCAGCACTGTCCTCCAAGAATGCGCTCAAGAGCGCCGTCCTGTCCCCGCACCACAGATGCTGTTTGGGGGGCCACCACTGCCAGCTCCCCGGAAGCGGATCGAATTCCAGTTCACTGCCTACAAGTCATGTTCTGGTTTTATGGCATAAAGAGCTGTTCAGTTCCCCTGCGGATTCCAGTCCGCTAATTCCAAGTCCCGATCCAGGATGGCCAGGAGAGCCGTTCCTGAATCCAGTACCTGAATTACGGCTGGCTCCATAACCTGGCTCTGAATTTACTCCCTCCAGCTCCACCTCAGTCTTCTCTCGCTCCAGCTCTGCCGTGGCCTTCTGGATTCTTCTGGTCTTGTTCCTTTTCTTGTTCCTGTTCTTGTTTAGTTAATTAGTTCTCCCTATTGTTGTAGTGTTTATAAGCCCATTGAGTTTTGTCGGTTATTAAGGTTACTTTGATGTGTTTTTCCTGCTTGTTATTTTGCCTGTGTAATTTATAAAGTTTTATCTACAAAGATACCGTCTGTGACATTCTGTTGCTGTCTTGTCCTGTCTCCCCCGCTGTCTGTGTCATTTTGGTTTTTCCCAATTTTAGTTTGATTGTCTCACCTGTTTTGTAACACCTGCCCTCACTTTTGTCTTTGATTTGTGTGTCTTTAAATACCGCTGTCTTTTTGAGAGAGAACTCCTCTCGTGCTCCTTTCATGACAGAACAAGACCTCAAGAAGAGGATGGCGTTCAACAGGACGAACGCGCACATCCTCGCGGACCCCGGTCCGTCTCGGCGGATCTCCTTGCCTAAAGGTTGGCTCGCTATTTGGCGTGGCATCAGGATGGCGAACGAGGAGACGGACGCCGCTTCTGCCCCACTGCCACAGTTTCAACCAGCGCTTCTGCCACTGCCTGATACGCTGCCACCGCTACTGCCACCGTCTGCCACGCCGCCACTACCATTGCCCGAGCCAAAGCCTGCCAATTTACCACTGCCCGAGCCAGAGCCTGTCATGATACCACTGCCTGAACTAGAGCCTGCCATGCTGCCACTGCCAGAGTCTGCCTCACTGCCGCTGCCAGAGCCAGCCCAGCTATTGCTGCCACTGCCAGAGCCTGCCACGCTGCCGCTGCCAGAGCTGGCCCAGCTATTGCTGTCACTGCCAGAGCCTGCCACGCTGCCGCTGCCAGTGCCGCTGCCACTACTAGAGCCAATGGTGAAGGAGGACCTACCACCGTGGCCCGACCCTCCAGAACCAATGGTGGAGAAAGAACTGTTATCATGGCCCGACCCTCCTGAGCCTGTGGTAGAGGAGGATCTGCTGTCGTGTCCCAACCCACCAGAGCCAATGATGGTGGAGGACCTGCTGCTGTGGCCTGACCCACCTGAGCCAATAGTTGAGGACCTGCTGTCGTGGCCCGACCCACCTGAGCCTGTGGTGGAGGAGGACCTGCCGCCTTGGCCCGATCCTGCTGTGCCTGATGGGCTTCCCCCAGAGTTTGCTGCGCTGTAAGAGCGCCCTCCAGAACCTGCTGCGTACCCCGTGCGCTCTCCAAAACCTGCTGTGCATCCCACGCTTCCTCCAGATTCACTACCCCCTGTGTGCCTCCCGAGGAGCTTCCCCAAGAAGAGGGGATGGGCGGGATTAGGGTTTCTGAGTGGACTGTTGGGGAACTACCATGGCCAGTGCCCCTAAAGACTGTTCGGCCTATGTGGCTTGCGAAGGCACCCGATCCGGTGCCACCCAGATCTGTCCAGCCTGTGTGGCCTGTGAGGGCACCCGATCCGGTGCCGCCCAGAACTGTCCAGCCTGTGTGGCCTGTGAAGGCACTCGATCCGGTGCCACCCAGAACTGTCCAGCCCATGTGGCCTGCCAGGGCACCTGACCCGCCCTGGAGGCAGGTTGTGAGGAGTCGGGGTCCTGCCTCCAGAGCGCCCAGCCTCCCCTCCCCATCAATCTTGCTCACGGCGCAGGTGCGCCTTTTCCGGGAGGGGGCGTAATATGACATTCTGTTCCTGTCTTGTCCTGTCTCCCCCCGCTGTCTGTGTCATTTTGGTTTTTCCCAATTTTAGTTCGATTGTCTCATCTGTTTTGTAACACCTGCCCTCACTTTTGTCTTTGATTTGTGTGTCTTTAAATACCGCTGTCTTTTTGTTTGAATTCAGGTCTTGTTAACGTTGTGTTGTGTTTCCCGCGTGTGTTTATTTCCTGCTTCCCCGTCAGCCTTTTCTTTGTACTCTGGAGTTTCGTTATAATTAAATATTTGCAAATCGAATCGTCATGTCCTCTGCTCTCTGCCTTGCTGGGAGGCTCAGCACACACATGCACAGCGAGAGAGAACTCCTCTCGTGCTCCTTTTGTGACACCGTCTTTGTCCCGTCTCTACACACAGTGGGTGACACTAGCAGCCTTATTCTAATTTGATGTATTCATTATTTAATGCATGAATTTGACACAAGAAAAAAGATATATACATTTAATAGGGTCAAAAACATTCAATATATAAATCCCATATAAAAGTAAAACAAAAACAAAAAAAAATTGGGGTTCAAATATTGACCCGCAATTTACACTGTCACTCACATCTGACACTGCTGTGAACAGATCACTGCACAGAAGGTAAAAAGCTTAAAAAAAGCTTCAGGAGTCAGACAGGAATAAACCAAAATAAAGTCCTGTTTTTTTAATAGCATAGGTGTGTGTGTGTGTGTGTGACTGATTGCCTTTATGGTTTTATCTTTGTGGTCCCTTTGAAAGAAAAACCCAGGCTGAAGGTATTATTTTTTATATCTCTATGCAAGTTAAATTATGCATAACACATAAAATGAGTAAATTGCTTTGTAAAGATAAAAACATGATATTGCTTGTGTAACAATCCTTCCACAGCAGTCCAAACCACACACAACCAAAACAACATTTTTGTGTAAGATGCATGCCGTTTATTTTAATTTTCGTTTTTTTAAGAGGGCCAGAACTTACATAGTGTATTTTTAGCCAATATGAACGATATTGTTTGCAATGATCATTCCAGCATTTTACATTTGGAACATTTATGTAATTACTTAGTTATTGACATTGTTCTCCCATTAAACTTTTCAATGACTTTTGAGACTTATGACAATATTACGACAATTCAGAAGATGTCCCTGAAACAGGACAATAAATATATCAAATAAAGACAGAAGAAAGGATTAATCATAAATACTACTTTTGAAGATATTACACTAGTATAGTGAGGCCATTCTTGATATTACTTATATGTAATGGGAAAGTGAGGGCAAACAAAGATGGTCTGAATCAGTTTAGCTTTATAAAAAAAACAGTTTTGCTTATTTAAAAATTTCAATTAAGTGATTTAAAATTTAATTGTATATTAGTCAATTGAAATATATCAGTTAAAAATGAACTTTATATCAGTCATTCTATTAAATAAACTGTTTAAAATGAAAAATAAGTGTAGTGAAAAATAATAGTTTGCAGTATCGCACATTCAAAAACCAAAGTTAAAAAAAGAAAATAGAACCCCACCCTCAAATTCAAACAGTATTCTTATATAATAAAGATAATTACAAAGAAATTACAAAGAATTTACTTTTTTTCTCCACCAAAGTTTAGCAACTTTTTGTCTTATTTCTTTGGTTTGTAAACCATATACCAAGGGATTTAATCCTGGTGGTACAATGTGAAACATTATACTGGCTAGTTTTCTGCTGTCAGAGTATTCAGGAAACCGATGAAGAAATGTCATGATAGCACCAGAAAAAAACATGACTAAATAAACAGCTAAATGTGTACTGCAGGTTTTTATAGCTTTGCTGTTCAGTGCTTGGTTTTTGCTACTTCTGCATACAGCAGCAATCTTGACATATGTTAAAAATATAGATACTGCTGAAAAGCAAAGTACAGCCACAGTATAAATAATTCCGTAGACATTATTTATGACAACACTTTCACAAGACAGTTTAAACAGTGAGGCATTGTCACAGAAAGGGTTTTCAATTTTAAATCTGCAGTGAGACAACCGCACAGTGAGGCTTAACATAATTGTAACCAAAAGAATTGCCAACCCCCAGGCTGATGCGGATAGTTTAATCACCATTTTATTGGTCATTATAGATGAATATCGCAGTGGATTACATATAGCCACATATCTGTCAAAGGCCATGATCATCAGCACATAGTGACATGCAGCTATAAATACATGCACAAAATATGCTTGAATAACACACTCCACATATGTGATATAGCGCTCTGAGGTTTCCTGTAAAGTGTCTTGCATTAAACGTGGCAAAATAACAGTAGTCCCTAATATATCATTCAGTTGCAAGTTACAGAACAGGAAGTGCATAGGATGATGTAGATTCTTCTCTGTTGTGATCAGAACTATGAGTCCAATGTTGGATATCATTGTAAACACATAAGCCAAGAGAAGCAGGATGAAAACTGGATAGGAAGATTGAGGTGTTACTTTTAGTCCCTCCAAGAGGAGAACGCTGTTTCTAAAGGTCAGGTTGTCCATTGTCAATTCTTCATAAAAGCTGAGGAGAGAAAAAACTGAGCTAGCATTTCATGAATAGCTTTTCAACTTGAACATAAATAAACAAAATATTAAACTAAATAAATCAAAGATCCAATAACCTGGTTGCTGTCAAATAATATAAAATACTATTCACTTACTCTAGAAGTGTTCCACTATTAGCCTACGAGTGTATTTGATTTATCCACTACGTGGATGTCAGGTCATCAGGTACAGAATAGTTATGTTCAAAGTTTTAAAAAGTTGCCCTCACCTTAAATGCGTGGTACAAAAGTGCTGCTGTGATGCTGTAATAATCCCGGAGGATATACCTACAATATTATTGCTGGCAGTTTTCACTGGAGACCTCCCCCAGCCCCACCCAAGAATAAACTGTTTTTATGTACGTTTTAACAATGTTTTTGATGGCGTGAATTAAATGATGACTTACGAATTAAATAAAAAACAAGGTGTTAAGTAGATATGACATAAAATGTATATATATATAGATATGATTATTTTCTTTTCCGTTTTTTTCCTTAAGTATAAGAATAATTAACTTTGACATGTTTTTGGTTGTTACAGTATGTGCACAAGTGGTTATGTATGTAATCAGAACATCGAGACATTACTTTGTGTAATATACTGTATGTAATATACTGTAAAGTGTTGGTCATCATTTGTTGATGTATAAAGGGTAGGCATAATAAGCAAGGCTTTAGCCTACACCTTTTTCTGTGTTGAACTGAAATAAACTTGATGATGATGAACTAAATTAATAACACACACCTATGTGAAATTTAAACATCCAATAAATTATGTTTATAAACAAATTACTGGAGGAGCATGCGCAGATAATTAATAGGGCTAGATCATAATTTCGTGATTACATCATTACCAAATCAGATCAACAGCTACCTCCTATAAATAAATACAAGTTACTTACCTCATCATCTCGGTTAAACACCACTCCGCCACCCCAACCCCTCTTTATTTTTGATTCTCACTACGGGGGAGCACTTAGGGATCGGGCGGGATGCTATTGGTGGACCATGGCTGATCAGGCCACGGTGGATCTGGACCATCGGCAGACCACGGTTCAATCCCCGTCCCAACCCTACCATCATGACCCAGGTACTTCTACCCCCCCTTCAAAAAAAATTCTTGGGGAGGTCTCCCCCCTCTACCGACCCTGGGTCATCAGATGTTTCTGGAGAGGGATGGCCTGGGGACCACTCTGGCCTGGACTCGGGCCTGGAACCCAAAAATGGCACTCCAGCTGAAATCTGACATTACATACTGCTCCTCGGACCATGATTCAGGGCTGAGACGCTGATGCAGACTGGGAACCGCGAGGATTTCTGATGCCAAAACTGTCATTTTATACGGCTCCTCGGACCGTGATTCGGGCACGGGATTTCACATGGAACACCTGGTCATGATTTGGACACCAGACCTGACAACTAGAGCTGCAGCTATCTAATATATTAGTAATACAAGATACGAGATCAAGATGGCAGCGTGTGCACAACGCGAGGCTCAGTGTCTCTCCAGTTTTTGCAGTTTTCCTGCTCATTTCAGGGCTGTCCGTACAGAACAGCTGCGCCTTTACATCGTACACCATTATAACTGCCACGTACATTCCTCCTGATGCTGCAGCCAAGCTTGCTATGAACGCACTTCATGCGGCCATCAGTAAACAACAGACTGCTCACCCGGAGGCTGCCTTTATTGTTGCAGGGGATTTTAATCACTCCAACTTACAAACAGTGCTCCCCAATTTCCATCAAAACATTTCTTGTCACACAGAGGAAACAAAACTTTGGACCATGATTGCACAAACATGCCTGAGGCCTATGCTGTGACCCCCCTCCCCCACCTGGGACAATCAGACCACCTTTCTTTGTTCCTCACCCCCCAAGTACTCCTCCTCATCAACCGTGTGAGGACCATCAAAGTGTGGCCAGCGGGGGCTGACATCACACACCCAGCAACTCCACTCCCACAACCGCAAACGTCCTCTTTCTGAATGAGCTTAATGACTTTTATGCTCGCTTTGAAAGGGACAACAAACAACCCGCTATCAGGATCCCCCCTTCAATGGACCACTCACCTCCTCAGATGTTTGCACTGCACTGAGCCGGATCAACACGCGCAAGGTAGCTGGACCAGACGACATCCCTGGGCGCGTACTTAGAACATGTGCAGAGCAGACACAGACATTTCACAGACATTTTCAACATGTCCCTTGCCCAAGCAGTTGTTCCAACATGCTTTAAATCCACTTCCATCGTGCCAGTGCAACACTCCAGCCTAACGTGCCCTAACGACTACCGGCCTGTAGCACTTACGCCCATCATCATGAAGTGCTTCGAGCGGCTAGTCTTGGGACATCTGAAGGACTCTCTCCCACCGTCCCTGGACCCACACCAGTTTGCTTACCGTAGCAATAGAAGCACAGAGGATG
>JAUMHR010000125.1:125486-136890 GCA_032361145.1 Enteromius fasciolatus | reverse complement strand
TTGTAGTCAGCAGATGCTTTCCAGATCAAAAGATCTTTAACAGACATCTTGCAGACGTACCTGTGCTATCTGGGTAGGGTGTCAGAATGGTATGTTTATACTTCTCATCCAACCACAATCAAATTCGCTCCATTCGGATGGCACGATTTATCTGTTTTTTTTTGTTTGTTTTTTTGAATGACAAGCCGAAATTAAATACGAGTAACGAGGCTATTTTTAAAATGTAAGGTGTAGAAAGTACAGATAATTGCGTGAAAATGTAAGGAGTAGAAGTAAAAAGTCTGAAAAAAAATTACTCAAGTAAAGTATAGATACCCAAAATTTCTACTTAAGGTAACAAAGTATTTGTACTTTGTTACTTGACACCTCTGCATATATATATTTTTTATCCCAAATATTTTTTTTAGCAATTTCAACACTATATAGCAGTGTAATATATATTACTTTATATTAATATGTATTACTGTTGCATATTTATAATATATCAAATAATATATAATCATGATGTACAAAATATTTTTTCATTATTTAAAACGCTTAAAACATACTTGTGACACAGTAACATACTTGCTTAATAATCTACAAAACTATATCTATGTATAAATGATTAGTTAATCATTAACAAAACACTTAAATCACTTATCAGAAATGTGATCATCACATTCACAACCAGTGTAAAAAGTATGACAACAATGAGGTTTTTAATTTTATTTTTTCTTCTTCCAGACAGATTTGGCAACCTTGGATGTCAAAAGGAAGGTGAAAGCAGAAGTTGTGTTGCACATGCAGTATTTACACTTGACCGTAAGTTTTTTTTTCTGAACACTGATCATCAAACTGTCATTATGATTTGCTGATGTGGGAATATACATGTGAATAATGGGAAACCAATGACATATTGAGAACTTGTCTAGTACCTGAACATTTTGATCAAAGCAAGTCTTTAACTGTGGAGCAGAAAGGCACTTCCTTATTAATGTGAGTAAACATAAAATACTAACTAAATAATGAAACATTTAAGAAACATTGATTAAAATGGACAGATAGGGATTACAAGATTGTAACGTTTCACTATAATGTTCTGAATTAGTGTTTTAGATTTTCAAATTATCATTATAATAATATAATATATAATAATTTTATTATATAAAAGTAGCCTACTTTTGTTACTTACTGAATCGTGACAATACACCTACGATATTGGTTTTGATTATAACACTGTATTTTTTGTAGTTGATAATTTTCTAAGGGAAATTTCATCAGCATCAAAAGCCATAAAACTCTGTTTTATTTTTTTGGTGTTTACATAAAAAGTGGACAAGACTCAGTTATCAAGTTGACATATAACAATCTATTTAAAAGTCTCTATGGCCATGTACACACTGTAAATTTACTGGAGTGACAACCGCATTTAAATGCAGGAGTGAATCCCCTAAATGATCGATACACGTTGTGAACCCCGGCGCTAGAGAGCACGACACAACAACAGTTTGGAGTGAACACAAAGCCCCGAAGGTTGGATTTATTTACAAGGTGGTGAGTACAGAGAGTTTGGTGATGGTGGTGATGGTGGTGACGATTGTGACGGTGCTCGGCGTGAGTATAACTCCTTTTAAATCCCTCCAGGTGGCTGTGGTGAGTGCTCCAGTGGTCCGCTCCGGCCCGGGCTCATCGCTCACGGCGTATCTGGGGATAAAGCAAAGGTAAGTCACGCATTCAAGCAGAATGGAGATATTTCTCAACTCTTCCGGGTTTTGGTGTTCCTTTTATATGAGTCCCTCCGTGAGCGATTGGCCCGGGCAGATTGGTTCCAGGTGTGAATCCTGTGTTGCCAGGGCGACGCTGATCGGTACCCGCCACAACGTGTTTACAAAATAAGACTCACTCCCGCATCTGTGATGATTGACACAGAGGAAAACATAGCAACGTACTGTAGTCATCAAAACAACGGAAGCTCGCCGTTTAGCGAGTTTGTTAAACGGTTTAGCGAGTTTTCTCTTATCTGCTGCTAATAAAATAAACGTCAGACAGACGCTTGGCGGGACATGGTCATTGGCAGAAGTCCTGTGACATCATCACCAACAACCAGTTGTTAAGTTCAGTTCCGTACACACTGCGCAACATTTCTGTTAAAGCAGTTGTCACTTCCTGCATTTTGTGGGAGATAATTCGGTAGTAAAATGTGGTTATCATTCCCGTAAAAAAACTGTGTGTGTATAGAACCAGATTAAGCACTAAAGGTGAACTGGCAACTAAATGCATTGTGTATGTGGCCTATAATAGTGTTAAATGAGCGGTGAGAATTATTCCCTGAAGTGTTACCTGAAAATCATGTAAAAAAGTATAGATTAAAACTTAGTTAAAAAAAACAGTATCAGAATCAGCCCATTTGATTTTGAAATAGCGGAATCATCCACGACAAATCATGACTAATATATTCCTGTATTTCACTGTTGTTTGTCTTTTCTTCTTTTTTATTAATTTTATTTTTATTATTCCACTCAGTGGTTTGTCAGATATATTGTGTGTGGGTCTTTTGATGGCAGACAGTGATTCACCACATGATTTACTCTCATATTGAGTCTGAAAAGTTTGTTTCATTAATTTTCTTAAATCTTTCTGGTTTACCAGGTTTAAATTCTAAGAAAACTTCCCCATTCAGAGACCTTAAAAATGCAGAACTGAAAGTTTCAGAACTTCTGCTAAAGACACAGTTAACTGGTCAAACAAGAAGTATCTGCACCATCATTACTCATGGTTAGTAAATAATACTACTTTATAACATACTGAAACATATGCATTTAAAAGTGTTATGTACTGTATTGATTCTACACTTACAGTACTCAAAGAAATCATATCAGATTTGTTTAAAACAACCTTTTGATTATTCTGATGTTTCTATTCACAGATTCATAATCCAAATCAAATTTAATCACTTAGGTCCACGGGTCAAGAGAGGAAGAACTCCAGATTTTTTTCTTTTTCTTGATCTGTAGCCGTGAGTTGGTGAAGGATGATGGCATCTGTTAAAAAACAGCTTGTGGACTCACTGAAAGACCTGGTAGAAGCTGAACTGAAGGAGTTTCAGTGGCACTTAGTGAATTTAAATCATGAGCATTTATCAAGATCTGAACTGGAAAACGCAGATATATTTGACACAGTAGATAAGATGGTGGTGTGTTTTGGACCAGATGAAGCTGTGAAGATCATGGTGGACATCCTGAGACAGATGAACCAAAATGATCTGGCTGAACAGTTGGTGAAAGATCAGAAGCAAGGTAACATTTAAAAGGTTAGTTCACCCAAATATTCTGTCATTAATTACTCACCCTTGTATCGTTCCAAACCCATAAGACCTTTGATCATCTTCGGAACACAAATTAAGATATTTGATGAAATCAGAGAGCCATCTGACCCTCCACACAACCTGATTTTGCTGAGTTTGACGTGTCCCTGGGTAAACATCTTTGTTGACCCTGGAATAACATTGTGATTAGTCAATCAGATTAGATGAACCAGTTTATAGTTTTTTGTGAAGTTTAGGCTTACAATCAGTGTTTGGTGCTTTTACATCAGTGTCAATCGTCTATCATTCAATGTAAGAAGCCGCACCTCTGTGGCTCTCTCCGAACGACACCAGCGGGAACCTTCCCCCGAGTATTAACTGTTCCCACCTGGACACAGCTGGTTTTCTGATATCATCAAAGATATTTTAATTTGTGTTCTGAAGATGAACAAAGGTGTTATGGGTTTGGAATGACATGACGGTGAGTAATTAATGACAAAACTTCTATTTTTGGGTGAACAAACCCTTTAAGTCACTGTAACTGTAACTTGATTATTTACAAGTGAAAGCTCTTTTCCTTTTTGATCTGCTTATATGTTATGTGTGCGATAAATGTTTCCCAGTGAGTAATCTTCTCCTTCTTTCTCACAGCTCAGTCTGAGGGCAATATAAAGACATCTGACCCTATTAGAGGTAATTCACAACATGCCTGGAGTAAATATCAATAACTGTCTATAAATGGAAATGAGAAAATATAAGCGGCAGATATTATACAGATACACAGAATAGAACAGCATGTCCCCAGAGATACCCTGTTTACAGTGATCTGAAAACCTTAATTAAACTTCTATTAATGTGATTAAACTGTTTATTAAAGTTACCCAATAGGTGGCACTCACAGACAGAGATTGCGGGGGGGCCAGGGGGTCCCTGCCCCCCCCTAAAGATAGAAAGATTTTGCAAAATGTTTGTTCATGAGCTCTGCTGCACTTTTGGGATTTTTTCAACTGATTTTTGCATACCTGAATTTAAAGTGTTGCCATAATCACATATTTTGGAGTAAACTGATAAAATTGTCTCAATTTACAGAGAATACCACTAATTTTAACAAACAGGTGCAATTTTTTTTTAATTAATTAAAAGTGATCCAAAGGACACTGAATAAAATCCATTTTATTTTATCTTTATGTGTTCATGTTTTATCTTCACTTAAATGCAGATAGGTTTAATCAGAAATAGAACCATTTTAGACAAAAAACTGAAAAATGCATTTTTATCGAATAGTGCTTTCTTATATCAAAGTAAATATATAAAGTATAGTTATAGTTTGTCAAAGTCAGATTCAAAATGGTCAAAACACAATCTACATGCATGATCTACATATATGAACCATTTTATGATCTATATTGTTTCTGATCCTTTCATTTACCACAATCGTCATTTTTTTTAAACCCAGTAGACTCGGGTAGTCCTTTAACTCATTCAGGACATGCGCTAGGGCATTGCAGTTTCTATCTTTGTGATTCAAATTCATATTCATGGTGAATTCTATTCAGTGTGTTAATTGCAAATGTACGTCATGGGCAAACTCACATGCTTGCTGCAGTTCTAATCATAGCAAAAGCACTTTTAATAGTACACAGATTGTGACTTTGTACATTTACTTCAGAATTGCTAAAATCTATTTAAAAATTTGACTGACCAAATCGACTGGCTTGGTTTGCCACCCCCAAGCTCAAAAGTCAAGCTACACCTACGGTGGCACTGTTAACAGATTGATTCCGTATCAGAGACATTTAAGCAAGTTTAAACACATGGTAAACCTCACCTTCTGTTTGATGCTAGATCATTTGGAAACCATTCATCAACTATTTAATGACATTGGCCACCATGGCCTAAAGATGATCTCAAGGAATACAATAAGTGATCTGGAAATAACGTAAACTTATTCCGAAATTGTACATTTGAATCCCAAGTTATTAGGGATGGACTGTTGCCTTCATTCATATGAATTTATTCTGTCTGCATCAGTTACTAATACTGATTATCATGTTGATATGATAAAAATGTCAAATTTGTTTTTAATTACAGAGCTGCAAAACTTCTTGAAAACTCACAAAAACAACATGGAGAGAAAGGCAAAATGCATTTTTGAGGGCAACAAAGAAACTGACACAGATCTCAAGGCTGTTTACACAGAATTGTTCATCACAGAGGGAGATATGAAAGCTGTCAATCAGGAACATGAGATTCTGAAGATTGATGATGTTTTTAAGATTAAAAAAACACATGACAAACCAATCAAATGCAATGATATATTTACTGAACTGAGGAAAAACAATGAGGAGAAGATTGTGCTGACCAAAGGAGTCGCTGGCATTGGAAAAACTGTCTCTGTGCACAAGTTCATCCTGGACTGGGCAGAAGGAAAAGCCAATCAGGATATACACTGTCTGTTCCTGCTTCCATTCAGAGAGATCAATGTGATTAAAGAAAAAGAGATCAACCTTCATGAGCTTCTGCTTAAATTTTATCCTGAATTGAAGGACCTGGATAAATCAAAGTTATATAAGGGATGCAAGCTAGCATTTATATTTGATGGACTTGATGAGAGTCGACTGCCATTGAACTTTAAAAGTGAAACATTGAACACTGTTGAGGAAAGATCATCTGTAGATGTGCTTTTTATAAGTCTGGTCAAAGGGACTCTGCTTCCATCCGCTCTTGTCTGGGTGACATCACGACCAGCAGCAGCCAATCAGATCCCTCCTCGGTATGTAGGTTTGTTTACGGAGGTGCAAGGATTCACTGACCAACAGAAGGAGGAGTACTTCAAAAAGAGTATCACAGATGAAAGTCTGGCCTCCAGAATCATCTCACACATCAAGATGTCTCGTAGTCTCTACATCATGTGCCACATTCCTGTGTTCTGCTGGATCACAGCCACAGTACTTCAGCATATTCTCATTAACAACAAAGCAGAGATCATCAGCACAACACTCACCGAAATGTACATTCACTTCCTGCGGATACAGATGAACATGAAGAGTCAGAAGTATGAAGAACATCAAGAAAAAGAATGTTCTGAGCACTTGCAATTAAATAGAAAGATGATTTTGAAGTTAGCCAAGCTAGCATTTGAACAGCTGAAGAAGGAAAACATTGTGTTCTATGAGAAAGATCTGAAAGAATGTGGTATTGATGTGAGTAAAGACACTGAGTTCACAGGAATGATCGCTGAGATCTTTAGGAAGGAAGTCGGACTTTATAAGACAAAGGTTTACTGCTTTGTGCATCTGAGTGTTCAAGAGTTTTTCGCTGCAGTGCATGTGTTCCTCTGTTACCTGAACAAGAACAGGCAAGAGCTTCGTTTTTTCTTTGAAGATTTACAAAGTCCAGCCACTCAAAGTCTTAAATTGATTTTAAGAAAAGTCAAATTTCATGACCTAGCAAAGAGAGCCATTGATAAAGCAATGCAGAGTAACAGAGGACATCTGGACCTGTTCCTGCGATTTCTGATGGGAATTTCACTGCAATCCAGTCAAAACCTGCTCAAAGGCCTGGTCAAACACACCGAAGACACAAGCATGGGCACCAGACAAACAACAGAATACATTAAACAAGTACAATCCAAGAATATCACGGATGAAGCTTCAGTCAACCTATTCTATTGCTTACTTGAGCTCAAAGATCATTCATTATATGAGGAAATCCAGAGTTACCTCAGTTCAGATACACATCCAGGAATAGATCTCTCGTCTTCAATGTGCACAGTGCTGACCTACATACTGCTGATGTCAGAGAAGGTGCTGGAGGAGTTCAACCCTAAGAGATTTACGTCATCACAAGCAGACTACGAGAGACTCATTCCAGCTGTGAGATGCTGCAGAAAAGCACTGTGAGTAATTTCACTAACTGCTGGTAAATTAAAAGTTTTGTTCTACATCCCTAAACAATTACATGTCAGAATATTATTTAAAATATTTCCCCTCGATGATGAAGAATACAGTATGTTTTTGCAGAAAATGTGAAAATAATTAGGCTAAATCATTTTCTTTTGACAGACTTGATGGCTGTGGTTTTGATAAAACATGCTGTGAAACTGTGTCTTCTGCTCTACAATCATCAAACTCTCATCTGACTGAGCTGGACCTGAGTAACAATCACCTGCTGGATTCAGGAGTAAAGTTGCTTTCTGATGGACTGAAGGGATCATACTGTCAACTGAACATACTGAGGTTTGACATTCACATTCACTGAATCAATTTGTTCAAACATGGAGAAATATTAGGAGAAATAAATTAAACTTAAACTTCCTTATTGACTGAAAACGTATATGTACATCGCTCCATTTGGATTTAATAATTACAATGCCTTATTTCAATAGAACAAATTCGGTCCATTGATAATTTGTCAACGACTGTGACTGGATCATTGAGTCAGAGAGTTTAACTAAATCAGTTTAATTCATAAACCATTTGCTGCAGTGCTGAACATAAATGCATAGAGGAGTTATTAGCTTAACCTTCAGGAGTTGACCCTGAGGCATTTTCAGGCTTTGTAGTAAAAATTTGTTATTATTTAAAGGAATAGTTCACCCAAAAATGAAAATTGTCTAATAATTTACTTACCCCCAAGCCATTCTAGGTGTATATAACTTTCGTCTTTCAGTCGAACACAGTCTTTTTCAAAAAATTACCCTGGCTATTCCAAGTCATATGTCGAGTCAGAGAACCAAGGACTAGACGTTCTCGTCAACGTGCCCAAGAAAGGTGGTGGGTTACGACCGATCCTGGATCTGCGTGTCTTGAATCGAGCTCTTCACAGGCTTCCGTTCAAGATGTTGACGCCGAAACGCATTTTCGAATGCATCCATCCCCAGGATTGGTTTGCAGCAATCGACCTGAAGGATGCGTACTTTCATGTCTCAATCCTTCTGCGACACAGGTCGTTCCTGAGGTTCGCGTTAGAAGGAGAGGCATATCAGTATCGCGTCCTGCCCTTCGGGCTCTCCGTCACCCTGTGTGTTCACAAAAGTGGCAGAGGCAGCCCTGACTCCTCTGAAGGAGAAAGGGGTTCGTATTCTCAACTACCTCGACGACTGGCTAATACTAGCACAGTCCAGAGCTCAGTTGTGCGAACACAGGGACTTGGTGTTACGACACCTCAGTTGGGTCTTCGGGTCAACTAGGAGAAGAGCAAACTCTGTCCGGTGCAGAGGATCGCTTTTCTCGGGATGGAATTGGACTCGGTCACTCAGACAGCGCGCCTCACAGAGGAACAGTCTCTGCTGGTCTGCTTGAATATGTTCAAGAACAGGAAAGTGGTCCCACTGAATATGGCAGCGGCTTCAGCAGTAATCCCATTGGGGCTGCTCCATATGAGACCGCTTTAGCATTGGCTTCACGATCGAGTCCCGAGGTGGGCGTGGAAGAGCGGCTCGCTGCGGGTTCAAGTAGCTCCAGCTTGTCGCCTAGCCTTTTCCCCATGGTCAGACCTAATGTTTCTTCGGCCAGGAGTGCCCTTTGAACAGGTCTCCAGGCATGCTGTGGTATTCACAGATGCCTCCACCACAGGTTCCTTAGGGGGGCTAGGAGCCTAAATTCTCCTTGGCCTTATACTATACCCTCTTGGGATCTCTGTCTTGTGCTAAGAGCATTAAGAGAGGATCCCTTTGAGCCTTTGCCAGCAGTTGAGTTGAGGTTTTTGTCAATAAAAACGCTCCTCCTGCTCGCATTGGCCCCGATCAAGAGGGTAGGGGACCTGCAGGCATATTCGGTCGAAACCGTTGCTGCAGGCTGGGCCACCCCTAACACGTTCGCTAGGTTCTATAGCCTTCGTGTTGAACGGGTTCCTACCCGTGTTCTCACCTCTAACAGAGCTGAAGAGCCGGAGTAGGACCTGTTTGGTCGGCTTGGTATCCTTCTCCAGTAATCCTTATCAGTTGACATTTTGAGTCCTCCGATCCCCTCGGCAGTCGGATGTTGCGGAGCATCTGACGCTAGGCCCTTGAGACGATGTATCTTTGAGAACCGCTAGAGGGCTTGGAGCCCCTGAGTGTTACCATGAGGATCTCAGGTGGTAGAGGCATGATTACCTTCCCCAGTTGAGGGTTCAATCTCCTCCAATATTCCATATGCAATTGTCATTTGTAGTTCTGTCTTACTCTGAAAGAGAATGACTTCCGCACGTCCTCAACAGTGGACGTCCCAGTGTCCAGTTACTTATAGTGCGGTACTGGTCCATGTGCAGAGTCTACCTTCCTACAGACCAAACTCAGGGGGTTGGTGACTCTCACATGGGGCTGGAAGGGGCAGTCTCTATGGCGTTTTGGTAGGGATCCCTATTCGTCGGTCACCAACGTGACGTCGAAGTAACCGGCTGAAAGGGAACATCTCGGTTACGTATTGTAACCCTCGTTCCCTGAGGAAGGGAATGGAGACGTCATGTCCCGTCACCATAGAGGCTGTACCGCCGCTAGGGGCCTTAATACTGGCTCGGCTCCTCAGCGAAGACCTAATGAATGCTAGATCTGCTGACCTACTTATACTCGCGCCGTGATTGGGTTCAGCTGATCCTAATCAGCGTATGCCAATGAAATTCACTGGCGTGTTTGCATACACCCAGAGTTGTTTTGGCATCTCGAAGTGAGATTCCTATTCGTTGGTCACCGACGTGACGTATCCGTTCCCTTCTTCAGGGAATGAGGGTTACAATACGTAACCGAGACGTTCTCACTTTAGATGAGGTCAGTGTATATTGAAATGTGTTTTTTATTAGTTATCAGAGGTGGGGGCAAGTCACACATATTCAAGTCTAAAGCAAGTCTCAAGTCTCTTAAAAAAAAGAAAAAAAAAAAAAGTCCCTAACATCAAGTCTTAAGCAATTCTCAAGTCACAGTACAGACAAAAGGCAAGTTAAGTCAAGTCAGTGGCTCACCTCAAGGTAGTCCAATTGAGTTTAGCTAATGATCAAGTCAAGTCAAGGCACAGTATCAAAATATTTTTATCACATGACCTTATTAATTTTTCCTCAGAAATTAACTTTAATTATACTTTTTTAAATAATTATGTCTTAACTTATTAAGACATTATTTAGGGTGTACACTTAAGCAACAAAATGTAATTGTAAACATTTTTTAATACCAATGTAATTTTATTTGGTTGATTAATGTTTTGACTTATCATAACTTATCATAGTTTTTAAAATGTTTAAAAATTTATTTTAAACTATTTTTAAATAGGTAAAAAACAATTTATGTAAAATTCACTTTATAAAAGACCCACATTTCTCATTTTCCTTCGTGGGGTAACATGGATCATTTGACATGGTTTAGTGTAAGATTTAAGATCTAAATAGATTTAAAATCTATTTTTTTTACCAGTAGATGGCTGCAGAGCTCCACTATTTGCTATTTGACCAACTGAAAGATAAAACATGTTTTTTTTTTCAGCTGGAATCATATCTACATTATAAAATCAAAATTATAACCATAAATAAATTTTTCAGTTAAGGTTTAGCACTTTTTAAAAGTAATTTAATTTAATTTTAATTAATTTTAACTGCATTTTCCAAAAATCTTACACCAAACCATGTCAAATGTTATCCCCATGAAGAAAAATTTGAAATGTTTTTTTTTTTTGCATAAAAGGCTGTTTTTGTAAGCAAATCTATGTAAAGGAAAAAAAAAAAAAAATGTCAACTAATGAACAAGCTTACATACATTTCCTTTTTGAAGTGGTGACGTCCAGGCTTTGCAAATGCATACACCAAATGCATACAGTTTTTAAACGTGTACCTTTATTTGGCATACTGTGCTTCTCTGCTTGTGCAGTGTTATGAACTGCACAGACTCGGATCACTTCTGCCACCAGTTCAGTGTTTTGTTTAACAAATTATGTTGCAATAATTAATAATAATATATATAATAATAATTATAATAGATATTTACTAGATTATGTTGTTAACCCTTTCACACGCGAGTTTAAAATATTCTATCTGAGCCTCCAGAGTGAGTTTTTTTAAGCGACCGTTATTTTGGAATGTTTAGCCTTTTTGTTTTCATGGCAACGCGTCATACTTGTCATGTGACGCACCGCAGTCACAATAGCGCTGTGT
>JAUMHR010000125.1:53582-68699 GCA_032361145.1 Enteromius fasciolatus | reverse complement strand
TTTTTTTACACTGCAATGATAACTTTATAATTTATTTTTTATTATATATATATATATATATATATATATATATATATATATATATTATTTAACTCCAATTGGATTCATCTGAAAGAATAAAATCACATACACGGAGGATGCTTCGAGGTGAGTAAAACAAAGGCTACCTTTAAATATTGGGTGTACTAACCCTTTAAAACTAATTTTATAATGCATTATTCATAAAGGCTTTAAATAAGTGTTTAAATGTGAATATGAATTTGGATTGTTTATGTTCCTGTTTTAGATTCTTAAACGGGAGGAAAAATCAACAATGAACTTACATTTAGATTTGTGGACAGGAAAAACAAACAAAAAGAACTAAAAATTAGATGTTACTATAGATAACAGCTTTTTACATTTTTTTTAAATAAATTAATATTTTAGTGTAGCAAGGATGCATTAATCTGGTCAAATTGGCAGTGAATAATTTCATTTATATAATAGTTATCACTGCAGTTCTATAAAATGAAGAACTAATAATAATTAAATAATAATTATAAATGGATTCATTTGTAAAATATTGCTGTTTATTTTATAGATAAAAAATGCAGCCTTCGTGAGCAGTAGAGACTCTAAAAACAAAGACAACAAGTGTATGTTCAAGTGCAGTGTATGTAAAAAATCAAATAAAATAAAGACATTAAGCACATTTCTTTGCACATCAATTTTGAAGAGTAAATTATAGAGGCTTCGTAATTTAGCATGATAGCAGAGCGGTACCGCAACACAAACTACAAAATTGCTATGCTGGCAAACACTGCAATCAGCATAAAACATATTACCAAAATCATACACCGTATGTGAAATAGCTCGAGTACATAATTATACAATTTCCCTCATTCCACTTTACCTACATAAGAGGTGAAACAAATCACTTTCCTCCCTTTGACATTTGTTGCACAGAAACTGAAATGAAATGCTCTGGCTGGCTGCTCAGCCCAGAATGAGATACGCGTGTAGCATATTTCACAGATTCTTATCATGTGGCAGGTATTAATTAGCCGTGAAGACAGTAAATCAATTTGAGTTTGTTATGTTTTGTCCTTTACTGTGACAGCTCGCATGAGACTGTACATCATTACAGAACATTCTCCTCTTAATCGCGTCCTATAGCTATCTCAACGCCTCTTTAACCAGAGCTCACTTTAGTTTAATTCAGTTTAAATGCACGGATTATAACAAAATTATAATTAAAAGGTATATAAAGAAAGATGACTGTTCATGTTGACTATGTAAGAATACATTGTACATAACTTCTGATGATGCGCACCTTCCACAGCAGGAAATAATCAATCTTTCTTTCTTTTCCACATGCAGCTAATAATGTTACACAACCTGTTCTTGATTATTTCTCAGTCGTTAAGAGGTTATTTAGTATGTATATTTATCTGTTTATCTCACAGAACACAATGCAGCTGATTTCTGATTTTACAATCTGCTTTAAAGCAAAACCAGCACCAACACATGCAAATAAGTCATCTGTTGTTACCTTCATCAGCAGATGCAAAGGGAAAATGTTTCTTTGGAAATAACTTGCATTAATGGCATTTCTAACTCATTGATGGCGTAGTATTGCTCCTTTGATGTAAGATCACCCCCTGCTGTTTAAATGAATTATATTTTTGTCAAAAGTGGAAAAAAAAAAGTATTATTTTTATATAATATGGATTGGGACCATTTTGGTATGTATCACGATATAATGAGTCACAATATAATCAATGACAAACATATATAAATAAATTATTTCAGACATTTAAATAGAATATATTATAGTTCTATTATTTTGTTTGGTTGGATGTGTAAAACTGAATAACATACAATTAGGGAAGTGGAAAATTTGGGATTCAAAATCTACTTCACACCAAACAAGTAAGCAATAAGACAAATAATGCTATGCATTATGTTTAGGTCTAATCAGATATTTGCTATGATTTGTATGAGATATGATTTGTACATAATTTGAGCATGACAGTTTGAGGTGTTTGCTTTGGCTGAAGGACAAGATGGTCTTGAAATAATAGCAAATTGTGCTAAAACATTAAGAATGACATTAAAACATGTTATAGAATTATTATAAATGACGCAAAAGTTTTTAATATTTTATTTAACATCCAATTAAGATTTTATTATTATTATTATTATTATTATTATTATTTAAACACATTTGATTATTTATTATTATGTATTTAACATATTTGTGCTTATTTAATAAGGTTTATTTCTGAAGCAAAATAAAAGCTATGATTTCTGAACCCCAAAGTATATTTAACTCATGATATAGCATAATAATATATAAATAAAATATATTGGAATGTATTGAGGAGGAATTTAAAACAAAAATTAAATGAATTTCCATCTGCTCTGATGTTTTGGGCTGAAGTCTGAGTAGACAAAACAGTGAGTAAGTCGGGCTTCAGTGTAAAACAAACTGTTCTCTCTCTCTCTTTCTCAGGCAGTGGCGAGGGGACAGTAGTTGCTGCTGGCAGGACTCTGACCGTGGCTCTCCTAAATCTCGTCCCCTGTCGGTGGCAGGCTCCGTCGCCGTGGCGTCGCGTGACATTCTTTCCCACAGGCAGGCACATAGTTGCAGCCTCTCCTCATGCGCGAGGGCCTGGGACCCGCCAACAGGCGCGGGTCACTTCAAAGCCGCGCAAACTCACAGCTGCAGCCTGTCGGGCCTGCTGCCCCGCTCCAGTTTGTAATCAATATTAAAGGATTGACCCCGGAGGCATCTCTGCTGCTGTTCACACTCCATGGCCCTCGCTGAGCAGGGCCACAAACAGACTCCGCTCAAGAACACTTCGGTTATCCTGCGGCCCGGGAGAGAACGCCATGACTTTCAAGACCTCCTCAGGACTCCATGCGCTCCTCTGAAATCTCTGGAAAAGTGTATCCAATTCTATAACTCAAAAAGTAAACATACATTTTAAAATAATTACTAAATATTGCATAAATTAAAATATGCGACCCTGGACCACAAAATCTGCCATATGTTTTTTTTTTTTTTTTTTAATTAATAATCTTTCCATTGATGCTTGCTTTGTTAGGATAGGACAGTATTTGCCCTAGATACAACTATTTGAAAATGTGGAATCTGGAGGTGAAATGAAATCAAAATATTGAGAAAATCATCTTTAAAATTGTTCAAATGAAGTCCATAGTAATACATAGGTCATTACTAATCAAAAGTTTTGTTATATTTATGGTGGGAAAATCTCTTTATGGACCATAATTAATATACTAAAGACTTACAGTAGCATAGATAAATCAATAATCAATACATTTTGACCCATACAATATATTATTGGCCATAGCTACAAATATACCTGTGCCCTTATGACTGATATAAATATATTATATAACAGAATATATACTATGGAAGTCAATGGCTACCATCAACTGTATGGTCAACAGGAAAAAAAAATGAAAAACACATACAGGTTTGCAACTTCGTAAGGGTTAAGAGCTAATGATGACAAATGTCATTTTTTGGGTGAACTCTCCCTAGGGCCTCTGGTGTTGTCCCAAATGACTAACTGGCTTTCTTTACGTGTCAAACAGATCTGCTGAAGAATGCATTATTAATATACTATTATTATTAAACAGATTGATGTCAAAAGCATGTGATTAAAAGTTGCATCTTTGCTACAGTAAGTCACTAGACATGTGATTAACATAAAAAACAAACTAACTAAAAGTTTTAGTATGCATGTCAGCATACTAAGGTGAGAGAGCTAATCCTGCACTATTAGGGTTACCGACACAATCGTTTCTAAACAGGTTTTCTGAACACTCCTGTCCTAAATTCACATCAGTGCACTTTAGCATTCTTTAAAAAAGTTACCTTTTACAGAAGAATATATTTAAGTGCTGAATGAATGTGTTATTTACAATTAAATCAAAACATATTCACTAAAGTTGGACTTATTTAGTAAAGTACATCTTCATTTGCAATCTCCAAATTGTTGTCTTTAAAATACAGTTAAAGTACACTGTCATCGGTCATCTCACAAATTTGAGAAGCTGTCAGCTGCCAGATTCAATTGAGTTTTGCAAATTCTTTCTTTTTTTTTTTTAAGATAACTTGCACACAGCTTAGGCTAAAACTATATGAAGATTGAAGTCAGTAAGCCTGAAAATGGGACATACAGTAGTCAAGTTTTTAGTAAACTCTCAGAACACACCTTGTGAAAGTACGGATGTCTTGGGTAAACCGGGACGTCTGGTCACTCTAGTTATTGGCCAGGCTGATCTTTCTAGCACAAGGACAGCAGCTGGCACGGCTGATTAGCTTGTTAGCCTTTCTGTGATGAAAGGGGAATTTAAAGATCCAATTTGCAGACTATATTAGGCCTAAAGAAATGTGATCCGCTCTTATTAAACTAACACATTACGCTACGGTCTCAGCCAATGCGTTCATGCTTTTTCATAGTAGCCGATGAAATAAAGATCATAAAATATGCAGGCCGCGCCGTTTGGGGATTTTTCTGCGCTGCAGTTCAGTAAAAGAAGAAACAACATTTTCCTCAAGGCATCTCTATTTAGGTCTGGCGATGCGAACCACCTGGATTAGCGTTAGCGTTGCTGCTTTAGGCGGCACTGTAAATTTGTCAATACCCTGATACTTGGCGTGTCTGTCACAACAAGACTGAGTCATTCATAACAACCGTGTTTTGATTACAGAACTCTACTTTCCAAATAACAATCATTAGCGACGCTGTACACCTGTCAAACCCATCGACAAATTAGCCAGCTGGCAAATTTAATATCTAGGATGCTATAGGTTATTAAACTACAGGCTATAGTTTATTTCCTTTTCACATTAGAGTGAAAGGTATCGGATTGATGTAACATCCTTTAGTCACTAAAACAACAGCGGGTGCTAAATGACAGCTGCCCAGCTATTCTCTTTTCCAGGTGTGCAGCAGTATAACTCGGCGCAGAGCGCTCGATAACCATTCATTAAAGATTCCGTTATCCGCAGGGAATGCGAGCGGCGTGGTGTTTTCCCATGCCTTTGTTCACACACAAACACACGTTACTGGTTTTACACCTGACTTTTTTGTGCCGTTGACTCACGCTTCAGCTAATGATGCTCACGACGTGTCCGTTCAGCTTTTTGACAACAGCATACATTTGATAAATTACGGCCTGTCTCATAACATACACGGCTCTGTGATGTTGCCATATTTGTTACCTATAAGGTGATATATCTTCACATGCATGCATTCTAAAATTAGATTACAATATTTAACATAGCATTTAATGCACGTGCTAATACCTAGATGATGATTTTTATATAGTATTACATGTAGCGACCATGTCAAAAATAGAACAACTTCATTCAAAACAGCATATACACCCAAACAAGCTGTATGTTTATGTTTATTTAATACATTTTTAAATACAGATATTTTATATTTACTTATATAATTTCAATTTAGAGTATAATGTCAGGTTTTAGAATATATATAAATGTACATGACATAAATGTCCCAAAATGTGTACACAAACATACATATTTCTAAGGGCTAGATGACTTTACATGACAATATATTTCATATGACTGTTTAAAGTAAGGTAGAAGATAAGTGAGTCCTGCATCAAATATTTAGATATCAGATATTTTACTACAGGCCATGATTTTTCATTATATGAGTCATTATGTGGTTAATTATTATTATTATTATTTTTAATTCAGCTAAATATGTGAAACCTGTGGTAAAATATTTTCCCCTTATATCAAATTCAGGATTGTACATGTAAAAATGTACTATACAACAGTACATGATCACACCTTTAATTCATTTATTTGTATAGTGCTTTTCACAATACATATCTCAAAGAACCTTTATAAGTTATAAAAATACATTTTTGTCATGCAGTTTGAGCCGTTTTGCTTCAGTAGGATTAATCTCGGGTGATTATGTTTATGCAAATAATTTCCATATTTGGACAGATTATGCTTGTCAGCAGTACAACTAACTTCAGAGCTATAGCATTTAGTCAAAAACGATGGTTTACCATGGTAAATAAGGGGTTATCAAGTCATTAGGCTAAACTAGGAGTCACTGCACAAAATAGAAATTGCAATGTATAACCTTAGACAATGGGGAATCACCCTTCACTGTTTTCTATTTGGCATGGATGTGACATTTTCTTAAGTGTTTGTATTGGCGCAAATTGTTTTAAAGAAGACAATAGTGATGGAGCGACTGATAACTCTGTTAGTGACCGTATCATAGTGACAGGGCATACTCAGCTGTGTTGACTATGCAAACTGTTCTGTCTGTCTGAAGATGCTATCGGCAAACAGTTATGATTTACCATCTGTTGAGACGGACAGCCTGAACTCCAGATGTGTGGCTCATTGCGACAGACTTATCAAAACAATTGACACAAAGTCTATTATAGACTGGTTGAGAAAACAAACTTGTTTCCAGACAGCCAAATAACAAAGAGCTAATCGGAGGAACACACAGCGTGATAAAAGCTGAAGCAATTACATGCCAGCAGAAATTGAAATGTACATGTCAGCGGGAAAAATGAAGATCTGATGGATGAACTTACACTTAATTGACCTGTGAGTGTGTGAATCATGGTTTCCAGTGTTAATGAGGTCATGTTAAGGATGCACTGACATTGACAAAACATTAAAAACTACATTTGAAATTCTACAAGTGGACTTTACCAATTTTTTGCTGATTAAATTTAACAATATTCAGCATATATAAATACATATTCTCTAAGATTAACTTAGAGATAACCAACACATAACTTTATTGCCTACCGAGATACAGATGAATGTTTTTTTCATCGGATATGGAGAAAGCATTCTATCATTGTCTCAGCAATGGATGCTCTGCAGTGAATGGGTGCCGTCAGAATGAGAGTCCAAACACATAATAAAAACATCACAATAATGCAACAGTCCAAAACAGCTCTAAACAATGTGAGAGAACAACAGATCAGATGGACTTTCTTTCACAGGAGGAAGAGCTCTTGTAGATTAGTTTCCTACAAACACATTACTTTTTGCTTCCTTTTTGATGGACTGGAGTGGTGTGGATTATTGCTGTGTTTTTATCAGCTGTTTGGACCCTCATTCTGAAGTCACCTAACATTAAGTTTCTACAAATATGTTTTGATGAAACAACAAAATCATCTACATCTTGGATGGTTTGAGGAGTAAATTTTCATCTTTGAGTGAGCTATGCCTTTGTGTGAGCATTAGATGACTACAAAGGTAATATACAAAAACATTTTTGACAAAAACAAACAACTACAACTAAATAACTTATAATTAATTATAGGGATAACCATGGAATCAATCAGCGATCAGTCAGTTGCCAGTCTAAAGCGATAAAGCTGAGACAAATATAATCTGCACAATGCTATAAATAGGCACTATACAGACTGGAAAATGTGGCAACATTTTCCGATACAATTTGACGGCTTACACTAATCCAAGTACTTCAGTGTATGGTGATTTGTATGCAAGTATGAGAGTGTGTGACAAATGCCACACACACACTGTTATCAGTGCCCTTTTCTATTGTTGATTTGTTTATTTTTGGTGTATGTATGATTGATTGCCATCTTGACTAGTGGCAGCAAGTGCTAGACATAATTAAACAGCAGTAACAACAAATAAGGGAAAGTGAGAGACCCCGTCCCTGAACGTTGCAAAGAGGACTTACAGGGAAAGGATGCCGCGGGTAGCTCAGTTTTCCCTGCAGAACAAGCCTCCGACACTTAACAAGCTCCTTATCCTTGACCCTCTGTCACACACACACGGGATGATGTCAGCATCAGCATTCTGTAACGCGGCGTGTCATTCAATCAAGACTTTGTGTAAGCTATTCTTTGAAGCGAGGGTGGTATAAATACTCACACACATTATGCTGGTATCACTTTTACTGAGTTACAGCCGCCAAAGCTCTGAGTCATTTTATAATTTAAAATAAACACTTATGACAGCTTTTACTAGATGCATTACAGAGCTGCGCTGTTATACAGTACAGTTCAGGTCATCTCAGCAGTTTACAGCCTGATTGAGGAAATTTGATTGTGGGGAGAGACTGGGGCTAGTTATCACACATTAAAAAAAAAGAAGAAAAAAACAATGTAAGAATTACTTTGAAACGGTTTCACTCAGAAACGTTAATCGATTTTACAAATGTAAAAAAAAATCATAATTACTATTCATACTTTATGCTTATTTTTATTGTTATTCAAAAATAAGTATAAAGTATATTTCCACATTTTTAAAGCATTGTGTGACTATAAACAATGTGACAACTTGCCCCTACTTGACATCTAAGTCCTAAACATGAACAGTTCGACATTTAAGCTCAATTCTCAGAGCCCCTGATATACAGTCCATGCAACAACATCCTTGTGTGACAATGTGCCCCAGGCTCAGACTTACAGCACATTAAGCTAAACATTATGCTATGACTAATAAAAATGCTAATAATAACAACAACTCAGAGTACATCTCGTACCGCAGTAGTATGTACAGTTTAAAGCTCATCGCAAAATACACTTCATGTGCAATTATAGTACATGCTGTCCTTGTGCCATTGTGGAGCTGATGGTGCTCATGTGACTAATACAGTTGTTCACCAAAGCATTCAAAGTGATAAAAACTCAGGCGTCGTTTTATGAGCTGAAGCCTGACAGAACCTGATAAATATTTCCACTATAAAAACTGGAACAGGAAGAGTTATGCTACAACACTCTAATGTTTTATTTCCCAAGTAATCCGAACCTGCCAAAAATATCACAGGCTGGGTCCACGAGACACGCCAAAACCACACAATGCAAATTGCTCTAGACTATAAAACTAAATCTTCCGCTTAAACAATGAAGTACATTGATTGGTTGTATAAATCTTATTTACTTAAGCCATATCACCCCAAATTGCGCTGTGACTCCCGAAGGCAAGGCTGCAGGCTGAGTACAAAACATTCAGTGAGATTGGAGTGTCGGTGATAGTAATTTATACAACAACAGTTCAGAATAAAAGTTAATGTTGTGCATCTTACATTTTAGAAACAATACTGATAGCTGTTGCTTTGTCAGTTTTCGCTCCGCCAAGAAGGCTAGGAAATTAACAGTTTGTGTGAGTCTGCAAAACAGAAGTAGCGTCAAATAAAGGATTAAATGATTCACTCATAAACAGTTGTCGCCACCTAATGGGGCCTACAAAAAGATACCAACAAGTAAGTAAGTATGTAACACTGCTCTGTAGAGTTAGCCTTTAGGGTTGCCAAATCTGCTTAAACATTAGCCTAATGGACCATTTTTACATTTCTGGGGTTCTCAGAAAATAAAGTCATCATACATGTATGTATATTTAATGGCCCAAAACTAAATATTTCAAATACCAAAATCAAAATATACCTCTGCAATTCATTACACACTGTCGCCACCGGACAAAGACAACGCAACAAAGGAACTTGGGGCAAGCCCCGAAGGGTGGATTTTATTGACAAAGTGAAACAAGAACCAAAGTGGGTGATGGTGCGTTGCTGGCTGGCGTGCGGTGCTGTGGTGCTCTTCGTCCTTCTTCCAGGTGCTCGGTGATCCGTGAAGCCAAGTGAGTCCAGGTGAGTGGTGCTGCGAGGCCAAGCGGTCACGGGCTGAAGTCTGAGAAGGCAAACAAAGGAAAGACAGCGTAAGCGTCAGCGTAGCGTTAGCTTGGAGTCAATGCTCAGTTTACTGGTGGCTGGACAGCTGTATTTAAGCCTGGGTTTCCCGTGACCGATTGGCCCGCGGTGATTGTTCCCAGGTGTTTTCGATGACTGCCAGGGCGACGCTGATGAGCTATGGGGTTTCCCCCATATCCCCCAGATCCGAGAGAGTCCATCGGCGTTGGCGTTCAGACGTCCGGGGCGATGTCGCACCTCAAAGCGAAAGTCCTGGAGCATCAGGAACCACCTCATGACCCGGGCCATCCACTGCAAGGGAGCATGGTCAGTAAAGAGTGTGAACTTACGGCCTAGGAGGTAGTACCTGAGCTCCAGGACCGCCCACTTGATGGCCAGGGCCTCCTTCTCGACCGTGGCGTAGTTCTTCTCGGTCTGGGACAGCTTCCGACTGATGTAGGTGACTGGATGCTCCTCTCCCTCCTGGACCTGGGAGAGCACAGCCCCGAGTCCCGTGTCAGAAGCATCCGTCTGTAGAAGGAAGGGGCAGTTGAAGTCACGGGCCCTGAGCACCGGCTCCGTGGTGGCTGATGCTTGATGACTACACGTTAAGAAGAAAAAAAAAAAGTATTCAAATGAGCAGAATATTTAAACACTGTGCTGAGATCAGATGATCTGCGTTGTAAAATTGACATCAGAGAGCAGCATTGCACAGCATCAGCCATTTATTTTTTTAAGTAGCTACTTGAAAAGATGAGCTTACTTATCTCTTCAAGTATTTTCTCTGAAGTACTGTGGGATACACGCTACATCATCTTGAACCTTTCAGCTCATTTAGCAGTGGTCAGATTCTGTTTCCTACATCCTTGCGCCGCCTGCCTCATGTTAAGTGGGGACGCAGCGCATGGCATACGTGTGGGACTTCACAATTGTCTTTGGGAAAGTCAGCTTTTAATGTGCCTCTAATTAAGGCATAAATCAAAGTCCCTCCATCAGCGAGGCCTAAGGACTGGCCTTCCCCACGTTCCCTCAAGCCCGTCGGCCCGGGGCAACAGCTGCCATGTAATTTGCCCCCCTCTCACCCCAAGAAATCGCTTCAGACGCCATCCATCTGAATACCATTAAGGCCTATAGAGAGACCGCTGCCGTGCGTCCACTCTTTGACTTAATTACTTTGACCGCTGCCGCTTCACTCGGAGTCTCACACCGAGACCATCATCTTGTCATTGATCCAAACACTTATACTCCACCAGGGACCTCTCGGACGAGCTTTGGCCCGCTAAGACAGAGGGGTTTGGGTATCAAGGAGAGCGGGACAATAGCAACAACTGCGTGTCTAATTTAGCCCCTTGTTTACTGTCGGGATGTAACAGGAGCCACGGGGACAGTGTCAGGGAGCACAATGGGATGATGATCAGGGAGCTATTGTTTTTCAGGCTAATTGGGCTTGTGAGGTGCAGCCTGGGAAGCACAGGACTGCTAAAAGAGGAGCCTGATACCGTGAAAGAAAACCTTACAAGTCCATGGCATTCAGGAGCATCCCTGTGGACTCCTGACCGCAGGCAAACGTGAGAGCGCGGAGCCGGCCCGACAGTTGTTTGTGCTGTCAGAGAGCTTTAAGAGACGTCCACTTAATCTTTATTGGTATTGCCAATTTAGCTCATCCATGCAGAGAAACCTCTGAGGGGTTGGATAAACAGAGACTTGGCCTTTCACAAAGAGAACTGCAAACATCTGCTTCATTACCCTGTGTAAACTGAGGCTTTTAATTGTTCTATTTTTGAACAAAAGATTTTCCTTGATGATAAAGTCATTAATCATATCCTGTTCAGAGTCATTATTGAAAACTATAGAGAAAAGACAGCGTACAACTTGCGGTAAAACACTGTAAAATAAATTAAAGTGAACTGTAAAACAAACTAAAAATACTGCTGTAATTTGACACTGACCAATTAAAATAGATATGAAAAATTGAGTTTCTAGGCATCTAAAAAGTAGGCCTATATGGCTTTTTAAATGGTGAGCATGATTTCACCAAGTACAAGATCCTTGTTGATCCTGAAACACCATTCTAATCGACCAATCAGAATTGAGGAATAACTTTTCTGGAAATATCTGTTTTAGGCTTATGATCATGGTTAGGATGCTTCTACACCCTTATTAATCAGCTATCATTTCCCACTGACTTTGGGTAGGTTTTAGGGTAAGGATTAGGATAAGTTTATATTTTTGGACAGTAATGTTGATCCAGGATCATGTCTTGGCAAAATTACGGCGACCCTTTTTATATAATGATGTTTTGAAAAAAGTCTCATATGCTTACTTCTGCTTCCTAGGCTGTATATGTTTATATACTTTCTGTATATCACAGATACAGTAACAAACAAACTAAACTAATATTGTAAAATATTATTAAAATTTAAATATAATTTAAACTATTTAAATTTATATATATATATCCTTTACTTCTGTGATGCCAACACTAATTATTCAGCATCAATACCAATCTTCAAATTTACAATTAAAATCAGGTAGTTTTGTGTAGGATTAAAAAAAAATATGAATAAAGAAATAATAAAAAATGAATAAATAATAATAATAATACATTTAAAAAATAAAAGAACCATTATTAATAATAATTAATAATTGAGCAGCAAATCAGCATATTAGAATGATTTCTGAAGAAACATTACTGTTTTGGTGTAAATAGAAATGTAACTAAGTTTTAAAAAATACAGGGCATCAATCAATCAATGCCATTTATTGTATCATGTTAACACAACCTATGCATGATGTTTGTTCTGGCTGCTCATCAATCCTCTCACTTTCTGGTAATACATCAAGCCTTCAGGCTGTTGATTGATATTTTCAACACATGTAACAGCCCTGTGTGGCAGAGAAAGCAAAAGTTACATTCAAGTCGTTATGGAAACAACCTCTAAGCTCTTGGCATTAACTCTTGAACTCTGACAGGTGGAGTGGCTGTCTCTAGAGTGGACCGGGGGAGTGTGAGGGTCCACCAGCCTGCCCTCTCTGCTCTGGGGAAAAATATTATGGTTTGTGGAGGGTGAGTTTTGGAGGGGATTGATGCAGCAGCCTGTGGGGTCAGTGAAACATGTGCCAGGGTGTGAAGGCCGTGCGTCTCCTTTCTTCAACCTCCCAGACAGAGAGACGATCCGCCGGGACAAATAACTAAGCAGCTGTCATTCTCTTCGAGCAGTAACACTCTTATACGAATATCACAAATTTTAAAAAATCAGCTTATAACATTCAAAAGAGCTTCAAAACATTGACATCCTTGCAAAATGAATCTACTACTATATATAACTTCATATCAAAATGTTTGTTGAAAAAATGAAGGAACAAAAGCTGTCACTGCGATGGTACCTTTTCAAAAGGTACACTTTTGTACCTGTTAGGTTCAAATATGTACACTTTAAGTACTAATGTGTACCTTTTATGCAAAAAATATGCTATCTAGTGCAGATGCTGTTATTTAATAAACCAAAAGTATGAAAACAATGACATTTAAAAAATATGTGTAATATAAATGAATGAGATCTTTAAAACAGTATATCAGATTACTTACATAGCATGCATATAAGTGTCACTCCATTCTAATAATGTCTTTGTAAGATCATATTTTAAAATGCTAAGTTTTATGATCAAAGCTGAAGCTTCAGAACAATGAAATATAATGATGATTAAGATAATAACAGATAAACATTCCTCAAAAGCCTGATGGATCTTACTTTACTTTAATTAGGAAACTGACATATAGTCAAATTATTATGACTGACGGAATGATTACAGAATGATACAGACTGAAACTGTAATAATGTAAAAATCTGTAAATATTAATTTATTGTGTATAATTTTATCTCATCTTATTCTTCCACAAACACCTGGAAGAAATCCTTGGGGAAATGCTTTTTTCATGACAAGGATGTTAGAACATGCTCCTTCATTAAGTACTACCAATTTATAACACGTGTGTAATCAAATTAACATTCATTTTCGGTTGTGATAGTTAACTGCAACTGCACACTGGGCACTGAGTTAACGGCCGGCAGACTGAATAGATCTACGTACAAAAACGTTTGTTTGCATGTCAAAGAGATGTTCTTTGTAGGACAAATGAGCAAGGCGCATGTATGACATTTCAGATGTTATTTTGATCATGCAGAGCAATGATGAGATTGTACACAAATGCTCCTGAGGGACCCCCAACCCCTGATGTAGATCTGATGGTAATCGGGCTTGTGGTGTGGAGTTCAATTCCAGTTCTTGGGCTCTGCTTGACCAGGGCCAGGTGCTCAATCACAGCGTCCCCAGTGCGAGCTGCTATCTCCAGAATGCGACTGTATGGCGTCTGCAGGGTTCCTCTCTCATCTGATCTCGGCACAGCAGCTATAAAGTGGGAGGAGACCGAAGTGACCAAATGCTGCTCGCTCACTTGGCAGCGGTCCACCCCTCTATAAATGGGGGGAAAGACAAAGTTCAAAAGTGCACTTTGGGCTTGTGAACCTAGCAGATATGAACGGTGATGTCACAGCTCTCAGCTTTTTTTGTGAATGGTTAAGAGAAATCACATTTATGATTAAGGTAATAGTGTAGGCCTGACAAAAACATCAGGTCAAATACATCCCACAAGTTTTTCTTTGCATGTAGGGAAATACAGTTAAACGCTGAGTTACTTCATTAAAAGCTGAAGAGCAAACTTATTTTTACTTTTAAAACACCTTGTAAGATGCAGGCAACAAATGCACAAAGTAGGTCTATCATTAGGGTTGATGTAGCTCGGTTTGTAGAGCAATGTATTAGACTGTTAGGTGGGATCAACCAATCATGGGTTCGAACCCAGAGTAAGCATGAATTCATAAAACCCTTTGAGTTATGTTTTTATATAATTTTAGTAACGGGAAGGTTTAGTGGTGGGTTTGTGTGGTCGTACAAATTATTTGGCTTGTTTCCAAAAAAATAAATACAAGAAACAAGATAAAGCTATGCAGTGTCTGTGTGGATGTTTGAACACAATGATTATTGGGGGAATGGGCTGTGAGGTAAGGGGCACCAGGTAAAATCTTGCAGTGAATTGGCCAGTCCCGACACTGTATATGAAGTACAATTAAACTAGCAATACAATACATTAAAGCTCACTTGTTTTTCAAGGTAGCCTAAGATCATCAGACTGTTATATAACTGTGTACTGTACTATACTGTTGTGATTATGACATAAGGGCTGATTTGCTTCTTACAAGCAATGTTTTACTTTCAATATCTTACTGATTATTGAGTCAACTGTTTCTTTAACAAAATGTTTTACAATGTATCTGCAAAATAACCATATATATACACTATATTACCAAAAGTTTTCGCTCACCCATTCAAATGATCAGAATCAGGTGTGCTAATCACTTGG
>JAUMHR010000125.1:32855-44794 GCA_032361145.1 Enteromius fasciolatus | reverse complement strand
GGGGAACGGTGCCTTGCTCAAGGGTCTCACCTCAGTCGTGGTATTGAAGGTGGAGAGAGCGCTGGTTATTCACTAACACCACCCACAATCCCTGCCGGATGGTCCAAATCCAACTCCCTATCCATTAGGCCACAATTGCCCCCAACAGATTAATGTAACAGATTAGTTATGTTTTAATTTAATTTTAATGTTACGTTATTCTGTTACATGTAACTGTGCATTAACATATACCGCATCCGGTAACACTTTAGAATAACGTTCCGTAATAATCACTTATTGATCATTTGTGAATGTTTTGTAGATGAACATTTCATCATTAATTAATCGCTTATAAATGACTTACAACGGGGCGTTATTATTAAGTGTTACCCTGCATGCTTTAACCCTACCCCATACCAAAGCATAAGCATGTTTTCTCACTATCATTACGCAGCAAATTAAGAGTTTACTGAGGGAATACGCTTAATTAATAATAAATGTGCTGCCTAATCCAAAGTATTACTGAAAATATTTGTTTAGCGTGTTTAAATGTAAAATAGTATTATTAGATTCAGCATTTCCCTCATATGCCTCTCATCCCAGGCCTAATTTTGCATTGCCCACTAAGAACAATGACAATGTACAACAAAAAGGGTCTTTGTGGAGGCTAAAAAAAGAAAAGAGATCTTTATGTTGTGCTTTTACCAAGACCGGGCAGTGGCAAGCGCAGAAGTTAAGCAGCACACATCAGCGATTCCCCATCCACAGGGAGCAGATAAAGGTAAGAGAAGAGAGAGAGAAAAAAAGAAAAAGAAAGCCTGTGCCCGTCATGCGTTTGAGAGCCAGCTATTCTACACTTCCTTTCACACTCAAGAAACACTAATTTAGTATGTGCTGTATTCAACAGCACAGATCAGCGGGCCAAAAGAAACAGGCCTGACTCAGCTGGAGGTGCTGTTGTGTGCGGGCTCATGTCTGCTCTGAAGTGCAGTATGTAGCCCACAGGAGCACAGCTGGGCACAGCGGCATCCCAGCGGTGGGTGCAGGTGCTGCCCTTTCCCCCATCTGCCTTTTCGACCACACACACCTGTGCCAGGTTGTTCTTTGACTGAACAACACCAGCCGTCAGTCCTGAGCCCGCGAGACACACCACCGCAACCACGGACAAACTGATCAGTGCTGTGTGCTGCCCGGTTACCAGCAGGATACGTGTAAAGCATTTACTCTGGCTAATTGGGCATGCAGGTAGAAGAATATCAAGTTGTTTTGTTGTATATAAAACATAGCTAGTTAACAACATATTGTAAACGCCTGTTTGAGATGAACAGCCTATGCCTGGACTAATGCTCTATATTGGCAGATGTGAACCGCTTTGTCTACATCACTGTGCTCTGTACTGCTTCCTTATAGTTTTAGCCAGTAAAGGGGGCATTTTAACATGATTATGAAAATGCCCTTCAGCTTATATGTGCCTTTTCGCTGTATATAAAGTGAATGTCATGCACATTAATGTTCTAATATGCTAGAAATAGGCATGCTAATAAGCAACTGGTCAGAATTGCTACCACTTTTATACACTGGACTTTTCTTTTCTTTCTTTCTTTCTTTTTTTTAAGAATAGAAAAATCCCATATCATGTATGACAAAACAAGAGCACAGTTTATTTGTTGATCTCTTATTCATCACCGCATGTGTTACATTATATTATATGTTTAACACACAAAAAAGTATAGCACTTTGAGCACTAAGACATTGTTTGAGGATACAGAGTGACTGATATTTTCATCACTTTAATTAAATGAGTGATATTATATATGACTTTAGAGGTATCTAAATATATATTTGCATTATCAGACTTTAATCTTGCATAATGTCTTCAATTTTTTGCTCGGTTTTGCACCTGGGGAACCCTCTGGAGATCAATGGCTACAACAGCTGTTTAGTTACTAATGTTCTGTAAAATATTGTCTTTTGTGTAGACAGAATAAAGAAACTCTTACAGGCTTGAAAGAACTTGTAACTTGGCGAGTAAATGATAGCAGAATTTTCATTTTTGGGTGAACTGTCCCTTTAAAAACACTGAATGATGTTAACATTCATTTTGGCCTTAGCTGTTTTGAAGCTCATCATGATTGCTTTTGATGTCAGTTCAAGTCTTTTGAGAGTGACCCTTCAAAAGCCATCAAAAGTGTCATCTACTTATGAACCGAAGAGTGGCGTTAACTTTCTGTCTTAAATAATGAAATAAGCACTTTTAGATGGACGTTTGGCCCTAGAGGATTGACTAGCGCCTCTCAAAGGGCCAGGCTCCAGAAGCAGGCTGGCAGAAGCTCGCCAATACCCCCATGACCCTCAAATCTATGGACAGACAGTGTCTTAATAAAGAAGTCTGTTTGTCACTTTGATGTATAAATGCATGAGTCTCTCCGGTCTGAGCAGCATGCGACAGGCCATCAATATGCAGCTCCGCTAATTCCTCGGCTTCATCAACAGGGAGAGCACGAAGCCTGAAACAATGACAGCCCCCAAAACAATGGGACCGGAGGAGAGGAGCGATCTAAAAAAAATAATTATATAAAATAAAAGGTTTAGGGTTGGGGGGGTACAGTGGTGGGATGACAGCTTTTGATCGGAAGTTCAAAGAGAAGAGCAGATGGCGGTTTTGAACAATCGGCCAACTTCCCCAGAGTTGCGAGGAAGGTGCCAAAGAAAATGGCTTCTCTGTCTTTCTTAAAGCTTGATTTCCATTCTCCCCGGGTCACAGTGGCCAGCTGTTCTCGGTGAGAAAGAGAGAGCTGATGGGCCCGTATCAGCAGGAGGAGGGCGATTTAATCTCTTTATAACTCGACTGAATCTGTGCCACAGTGCGGGTTGATCTCACATCAACTCTTGCTCTGTCTGAGAACACAGTTCATGCATCTATATTGAGGTCCTTTGCAGTGAGTTTACTTGTAACTGTTCCTGGCAGGTATTTTCAACATGAGTAATGTATGTAAAGTCATAAGCACTGAAGAAAGTTACACACACACACACACACACAAAATGCCTTAATCCTCTTTATGGATCACTAATTTACTGTTTGCCGTTAAAATCGCCCTGCAGTCACTAATTTCATGCCTTTAAACTCATCTTTGATCATCAAAAATTACATATTCAGAGTTTGTTCCCATTAAAATACTGCCTTAATGTCTTCAAATGACTTGAATGCAACTTTACATTCTTACCTCATTAAGTATACTCGGATCCATGAATATGCAAATGAGTCTCCGCCTCCATTAAATCATATCTGCTGCAATTTCACTCACTTAACTTTATTAGCCATGCCACACAATGAGAAGTGGTAATATTAGTTTAATTCGTCCAGATGTGAACCAAAAAATAATTCAGAAGAAGAAGAAATGAGCAGAGTGAATTACACATTGTCCTCTACAACTCCATATATCAGAATCTTAATGCATTTTAGACATCACTATCTACAACATCAGACACAAAGCTGTTATTGTTATCCTTTGGCTTGACTACATTATCAAACAGCTAATAATATATTGATAATGTTTCACAAACTATGTTATTGCTCAACTTTTTAGACAGCTGCCTTTTAAATCTCAGCATAAGCCAAATAACTCTAGGCCCCGAATGGAAAAGTACAAGCACTGAGTACACTATGCTGTACACTAGCTTAGCTTCACATCATAAGGGATACACTGATGTAATGCTTTAGATCTAGCGCTTTTGTTCTGTGCAATGCATTTCAACAGTTTTTGCCCCGCGGAGCTGTCTGTCAAGCTCTCTAAATGAATAATGCATCGCTAAAGCATACATTCCTTTACAAATAATGTGCTATTCCTATCACTAATCTAATTATAGCCCATCTGTGCATCTAATTCAAGGTTTAAAGTTACAAAAATATCCAGATTTTGGATCAAAAATTTGGATGTGAATGTGTTTTTCTCCATAATGTGCCTGTGAAATAAAATACACTTAAATGCAAAATGAGCTGAGTTTGGTGTCAAGTTACGTGACCCCATGAAGGCCGATGCCATGTGAAGTTTGGGTTTTTCTTCAGCTTTAGGAACTTAAAGAAATGCCCACTTTGATTTCCCAGTAAATTTCAGATTTAGATGCTAATTCGCTTAACCTCAGGTCAAATAATCCTTGTGGGGCTTATGTTTAACGAAATTTCTAAAGTCAATCTAATTCCTGCATTTACATGATTACTGGAAATACAGGCAGGGAAATGCATTGAACTGGACAAGTTTAAGCAATGAAGTAATGCAGTGGATAATGTTTGGATTCATCTCATTTAGGCCTTATTTTGACCGAAAGCGAGCGGCTGTCTCAGAGGTCTTCGCTGATCAGAATGAGAATTATCTGAGCCGAGGAAAAATCCAGAAAGCCTTTAATTACTTTTGTTGCCGATGACATTATCACATTGAACCAAGTGGTCAATTAGTGGACTCTGAATGAGGACTGACAATAGCAAGAGTGGGCATATTAGAGGATGGACGTGATGAAATGTGCACACACGTCCCTCATGGCTTGTTTTTTCCCCTTTTTTCATCCAGCTGAACTGTCAGTCTTAGTAAGCGTCTTTCATTTGGCTAAAGCAATATATCAAAGTCTCTTTCCGATATTCTAATCTTTTCCTTCTTTCCTCCCTCCTTTAAGTCTCTAATCTTAACCTTTTGTCACTCCCTTAAACAGGCAGACGGGAAGAATATCTGTCGTTCACCTGGGGTCAGCCATCGATTGTCTGTCCGTTATGTGTCTCAGCCTGTGTAGGGTATATGGCAACATGTTCACCACACTGCGCTCACAACATCGATCCCGCTATACACGCACGCACACCACATACACATAGAGAAAAAAGTAAAATAAAGCCTATTGATTTTTCTTTTTCATTCTCATTACTCTTGCTAAGATCGAGTCTGGGCACTGCTCTGCTGCCTACATGTTGTTTATTGCAATTTTCTGGGAGTATGGCAAATATGTTCTTTATCTATAATTGTTTATTTTTCTAGAAACACCATAAGAGCTTGTAGACGGGATCTGATTCATTCCATTGGCTCAAATCATTTGATTCAGTTCACTGAAAAGATTCATTAACTGATCCACTCAGTTGCTCTTTCGGGTGGTGGCGACCAGTGATATTCCTGAGCATTAAGCGATTCTTTTAATCCCTATGTTCAACTATTCCTACTTTGCTTTATAGTAGGTGAATAACAGTATATGAATATAGTAGTATGTCTGAATTTAAAGCATTCGTGGAGTAAATGGATGAATTTTTTAAGTGCACATCTCAGGAGTACTGTATATAAATACTACTCTGAAATAAAATAGAATTTAGTATAAGATGTCTAAATCCAAAGATGGCAAAAAAGAAGCAGAAATAAGCAAATGCATATGTACGCAGATCATTAAATCTATCATAAAATATGAAAAAAAGCTCATAAATGAAAACTGCCTAAATTTAGAGAATCAAACCTAGGAAGTGATTAAGGACAGTGAAGCTTTTAAGGTGTTGATGGAAGCAGTGTACTCCATTGCATGTTCGGATATTCATACAACAAGATTTTCTGGTGGCCATGGAAATTGTGAAAATTATTAAAGCATGCTGCATAACCACAACATTTATAAATGCTAACCTCCCAAACCTTAGAGCCTTAGTCCAAACAAACTGCAGTGGAGGACATTGCTTTACGAATGCAAAATGATTTTATGAAACTCTAGATGGCGCTGATCAATAAGATTCTAAAGCAATTTACAACAGTCACGGTTTTGTTTGTTAATAATTTCTTTAGTCAATAACCTTGGTGTACAGGATTCAAATATTTGTAGTTGCAGCTCGATTCAGAAACCCTCCTCCTTCCCCAGCTCCACCTGCATAGATTTGCTATAGGGTAATTTAATATATACTAATTTTGGGGGTTGTTTTATGTATACTAAATGTGCAGCAGCAGTATTTCCTACATACTGACAGAAGCATGTATTTGCATGGGTTGTTCATTCACCCTTAAACACACTCATGATTGAACAGTTGAGAGAACGCTTGCGAGATCACACTTTTCTATGCAATTACTGTATGCTTCATTTATTCATATTAACTGCTTCCACCGGAATGATCTCAGTGAGTTTAACGGTCGCGTGTCACAGTGGTGTGCGAGGTGCGCAATTCTCTTTACCCCAAATCATCTGTGCTATGCATCGACAGACAGCTGTCCTTCATCAATATTAATTCATTTGGGTGGCTACACAGCCCCCCCTGTGGCCTGGAGGATGCGCCGTTGGAAACACTCGTACCCTTCCGCATCAGCTTCGCATCCTTATCTACAACCCACCTGCCGATACCGCCATAACTTATTCATTAAACACCTGCTAGTGTTTGATCCTCAGAGGGGGAGCTTGCCGTCATCGCTTACCATTCACCGTCTCTATTTGTTCCCTTCTTCTGAGTTAATGTCTCATGCTTTGCAGAGCTTCAGCTCAGGAGGGTGATGTAAATGTATCCCGCTCAGACGGATATTCATTTAGTCATTCAAAAGCGGACTGGGCCTCTGACTGCATGTAATTCTGAAAACCTCATTATCCTCTTTGCACGACTCCCGTTCCACGTTCACCTGCCTCTCTCCCAGGGATTCCTTTCAGCCGTGCAGATTTTTGCAACACTACTGCTCGTCTCTGCGATACATTTGAAATATTTCCATCTTTCCATGGAGTAGTGGTGAGAGTGGGGTAATGAAATTAGAGAGCGCAGAGACTTGGCAAATTTGTCTGCTCTGTGGCTGAGTTCAATTACAGTAGGTCTGATTTCTCGCGTGGTTTAATTAAAACACAGACGGTGGAATGGGGAGCAGATCTGGACAGCAGTGGAGTGTTCAGTGTCTCTACGCGTCTACACAGCATTTGGAGTAGAGCGAGTGGGAGACACAGAAATGAGGAGAGGGAATGCCATAAATTTATAGATGTAAAACAGTTAGTCTTATTATTCCTTACAACTGAATGTTTTACTGTGTTTTGTATCTCTCTGCCTTTCTGTCTTCACATTCTGTTGCTTGGTGATAATACAATAGTCTAAAATCTAAAACATAGAAGATAATGTGAAAACGATATCCTAAAAATAGGTTTCGTTATCATATATATGTCTATTTATCGTTCTGAATTCTTTATTTCACTTCACGAGAAGCTAAATTGTGGTGACTTTTTTGTGCTTTTCAATTTTGAATGACTACCAATAACAGAACATTTTTATGATTTTGTTGATCTGCATTAATTAGGAGAATCCAGCAGTGCTTTTTGATTGAAGTTTTAATTCAGTGGAAAGCAAGCATGATCCAAAATGAAAAAGAGAGACAAATTCTGACTTTGTACAAGTAAATAAAAACAAAAAAGAAAAAAAATCGGAGACTTACGTTGAATGTCAATAGTGACACTGGTCTCTTTCCCGTTGGGGACAGCCTTGTTAGACGCCCGGCAGATGATCTTCTGCCCGGTTTCAATGTTGGAGGCTGAAATGTAGAGGGTGCTTACAGTGCTCTCCCTTCGGCCATCTCGAAGAAGAGTCTACAGGAAGAGAGGGAAGTAGGGGAGGTTAAATTCTGCCATTAATATTAATAAATACTGTTTATGAATGTTACTGTATGCCATAGAGTAACATTCATGAACAGAATATTCATTATAAAGTCTATGTAAAGCTAAACTGGTGATTTTTTCAGTTGCAGTCAAGGGTGTTGAGGGTGAAAGATAGAACGAAACAACATCATTCAAAATCAATCCCAAGGCTGGCATTAAAACAAAAGTCCTTTCCCCCCAGCTGCCCACAGGAAATGGAGACAAACAGTCCGTTCTGGGCTCATGGTCTCTCTGCACATGGATTGGAAGAAAACAGCATGTTTTGGGGTTCCTTTGTGCAGTTTGAGAATGAAGCTTTGGTGCGTGGCATGTCGTACACCATAGAGGAAATCAATCTTCTTTTCCAGTGGTCATAGTCTGCACTAGGCCTTGCCTGCCCATAGAGCTCCATCTGGAAGCGCTCGACAGAATCCACACAGCGATGAGTCATAGAGAGGCGGAGAGAAAGAGAGTTGCTAACCAGCATGGCCAACACAACAGTCACCCACCAGAATAAATTGGCCTTCCCAGCAGGCATCCTTCCTGGCTTGTGTTGCAGAATGATGAGAGAGATACACCGTGATTCTCAATACTTCATCTCTATCTTTATCTATCGTAAGCTTATGAAACACACATTTATATTTTACTATCAGTAATAGCCAACGCTGTATATTTTGTGCATTTTTAAATTAAAACAACTCTAGGCTTTTAGAACAGGAACGGACAGATATGTCTTTCTCCAGTTATTCTAAATCTAATTGACTTGTTCAGAAGCTTCTGGGTAACAGCATTTACTCTTTGAAAATCTATCTTAGTACATTGTTCACTTTTTTAACGGTGTAATTTTCAGCATGTGAAGTGCTCCAGTATAATGTCCCTTCAGCCAAACCCCCACAGCAGCCCGTGGCCTTTTAATGCCAGAAGCGTTGACTTGCGTGGGTGGCCAGTCAAGACCCCATCTGTGTCTCTATAAGACCATGTATTAATGTCATCAGCTCTCCCAAAGAATCTAGAAGAATAATGTACTTTTGAGCCATAATAGTCACTCGCTAATAATTAGTCACGTCATTGCGCAGGCCAGTGATAGGGAGCTCGCTAATAGTAGTAATTACTTACTCATTTTTTTTTTTTTTTTTTTTGCCACCAATCTGAAATATAGTAATGAAACCTCACACTCGCCATCCCACCAACAGAGAGGAAAAAAGAAAAGGAAAGTAAAAGAGTGTGAGGCAGAGCAGAGGAGGAGAAAAAAAGAGAGAGAGGCATATATTTAAAACACACTGAGAATGTATTATTATGGGTGCCACAGTGTCCTTGATAAAGAAACCCTTCCAGTGAAACCACAACTGACAAAAAGGATTTTCAGGTAGTCAAATAATCTTTAGTAAAACATATTTCATGTATAAGCATATAAATAATCATAAATAAATTAAAAAAAAAGGCAAAATTGTTTTTAAAAATCATTTTAATTTTCTGTTAGTGCTGCGGCTGTTTCTCTGACAAATAGCGGCCATTTTGAAACAAAAAGTGAGGCTCAGGGGGAAAATCAGTAAATAGGTAAATGCAAACAATCTTTCACATGGCAACAGTTTTGAATTTGAATGTGGTAGAGAAGCATGAATTACCAAAAGTGAGCTAATCACTGAGGTTTTCAAAAAAACAATGAAGGTCTTGGACTGTTTTATGCTAGCTACCGACAGTAGGAGACTGTTTAAGTGTTGCCTGATTTGTATTCCTTAGCAAAAATATTAAGTAGGCTAGTCACTTTTTTGATGTCCACTCTAGAAAATAAGTCTGCAATATGTGTATTAATGGTAAATATTAATCCTAATACTTATTGGTTTTAGTATTATGCCTCGTTCACACTAGCAGTGACTTCTGTCGCTGTATGTTGCTAGAGGCTGGCGATGATGAGGTCACTAGTGGGCGTTCTCATTAATTACGTCATCGTTGACAGCGAATAGGTTTCTTGCCACCAAATACAAACATTTTGGAGGCCAATGACTAAATATAATATAAATATACACCGAGTCCATACATGAATGAGAAACAGAGTACTTTTTCCATTGTGTGCATTTATATATGGCAAAAACGCAAACGCCATCATCACTGCTGGAGCTGAAAAGAGAATGAGCACGTGAGCGTCTTATTGGCTGTCGCTCCCGAACGTTGCTCTTCATTTGCATAAAGTTGAGAGATTCTGAACTTTGTTGCATCGCTGGACACGCCCACATCCGGTCGCTCTTGTCGCCGGATACCGCCAGCTCTCCATTGAAATTAATGGGATCGCGTCGCTTTGTCGCTGCGTGTCGCTGCTAGTGTGAACGGGGCTTTAGTCTTTATTATATTACTATTCCCGCGTCAGTGAATTTTGAGTTTGGAGTTTTGCAAAAATGTAGGCAGAAGCTTGCTTTTTAACGAGCCACTGTTTGCATTAATACTTATGTAGGCTACAAAAAAAAATAGTAGGTAGACTGCATTGCATTGTCACTGTGATTATACTGAGAGGGTTTCACTAAATGTAGGCCATTCCATACTGTACTGCATATCGTGTTTGTCAGAGAGTGGAGCAGCGAGCGTGACGGCTGTTGCTCTGCAGACTAGGTGCTCACCTTACCAGCTGAAAGACACAAGCTGTCAGCCGCAGGATGTGTCAATGTAATATCCTGCCTGACACAGTCCGGATTGTTTCCCTCATTGCTCAGGGCCTGTCTGAAGTCATTAATCTTGAATGGGGCCTGAAAAAGCCAAGGACTCAACACTTAACCAGGACCAGGCTGAAAATAGCTCCAAATTACAAATAGATAATTTCTGGTGGTGCAGCCTGGAGCGTGTCAGCTCTCTCTACAGGAAGTGAAGGCTGGAAATCAGGAGTGGAGAATACAGCTTAAGAATGAGGCCTGAGACAGAATTAGAAATGTCAAAACTAGACGTGTGTTTTAAAGCACAATGCCTCAGCTGTATGTGCATGTCAAATGGGCCTGTCCCTTGTCAAATGTCAGAATCTGGAAATAAAGTGTCTGCGTTTGCCTCATCTAGCCGTTTACTGGGTTTAAAGGTTAGCAAATGTCAGTAAACATCCTTTTGAAGTGTGCAGACAAAAAATGTGTGAAATTAAGGTTGACGGCTGAAAAAAAAAAAAAGCGGCAGCGATTAGCTGATTAGACCTCAAGGCGCACTGATACTAATAATTTAGGCAACATTAGCATGCCGTCGCAAAGTCCCTTAACGCGTTTTTAAACGCGGGCCGTCGCTGGAAGGTGTTTAGAATCAGCCGTAATAATTGAGGACCAGCACGGCCACACGTTTCGCCGCCTATTACCACGTATTAATTTCACTATGAGAGAGATAAGCGTTCGGCGGCTTTGTTTTCCCATCTCCCTCAAAAGGAGTGTAAAGTTCTGTCTCTGTTCCTGGGGTTAAAAGCCATTCTTTGATTAACTAATTTAATCCTGCACCTCCAGTTCTGATTAATTTCCACCATTTTACGGTGCAATTAATTAGATGCCTTTTTACTTCTCTCCTCTCCCACTTTTAATTTCAGTGGCAAAACCGCAAGAAGGTTAATTAAGAGGGGGGTGCTGAGGGGAGGGGAGAGAAGTTAAGGGGTGGAGGCAGACTGATGTTTCAAGCATTAACAGAAGAGGCTAAATTTGGCATAGAGAAAGCGTGAAGGCGACAGTCAAGCTCCTGTCTGCGGAGCTGCGCTGCATGCTACCTGCCTCAGCAGCATGAAACAATTTGCCACTTTCAGTTTGATAGTAAAGTTAATTAGAACTCTATCTAAAATATTGAAATATCCTCATGGTGGGCATTACTATTTAAAAGCCTGCACTAATTATACAGAAATTTAAGCAGGGTTGAAGTCTTGGGGGTAAAATTAAATTTGAGAGACAGATGAGGAGGGAAAGGTGAAGTTTTAAGAAGTTGTGGAGGAGGGAGAAGAAAATATTTTTTTTTTCTTTTTTTTTTTGAAGGTCAGTTGTGCATGTCTGTGGAGAAAGCCAACAAACTGTAGCCTGTGCCCGCCCATACTTCCTTTGACGCTACATTATTTTCACGAGCAAAGTTAGTCTGGCCAAGCTGCCGTTTTTAGAGCATTTCAGTTCCCAAAAAAATGGGAACCAATGAGAAACAAGAAAAAAAGCCATTGAGGCCACTAGTAAATTCTATGAACTACAAGATGTTTGACAATCCCAGCGAGCACTGAACTCCACAAAGAACATAAAAACATAAGATTTCTAAGATGAACTTAAGACCTGGTCACACCAAGTGCATCCATCCATCCATCCATCCATCCATCTAAAAATAAGGTTTAATCCTCTCAAATGAAGGCACGACATATGTGTACT
>JAUMHR010000125.1:12746-23860 GCA_032361145.1 Enteromius fasciolatus | reverse complement strand
AATATGGATAATTTCATGAAACATGTAAAAATTTGTGGTGATCTACTGATTGCAAAAAGGAACTGAGAAAAGCCAAAAGTGTCAATTTGTCCTGCTCAACATGTCTAAAAGAATAACATCCCAGAAGCAGTGACAGCTTGACGTTTCTAAGTGACAGAACATCTGTACAGACTCTCGTCTGTCATTCAGGTTATAGGAGTGCGTTTGCAGATGTGTCTGAGGTCACAGCCCAGCAGGGTGGGTCTCCCAGCAAAGCTAATTGGCCGTTTAAATAGCATCTGCTTGATGTTTGTACACAGTTACATGTGCAATAGTTCAAACATAATGGTACATAAACAAGCTATTTAATCAATTTAGTCTCTAAAATTTAATTTAGTAAGAATCATCTTTCAACAAACATGTGCACAAACTCTGAAGCTCTGAATGTTTGCCAACAACTGTTGGTCCAAAAGAGTTGTGGAAAGTCTCATTGGCTCATTGTTGCTAATACTTCTTAACTTGCTTTTAATTGCAGTTCAGGTCAAAGCGTTCAAGTTTATAAGACTGGTTTGTTGTTCTCCTGAGGGGTGAAAAATTGTATTTGTAGGTTTGGCATGTTTGTTTGCATTTGATTCATATTTAGTCGATTAAAACAAAGAAAAGAGATTAAAGGAAGTTTGATGGTGTTCAGGGCATCACACTTGTGTGGAAATGAAATCTGGATCTGAATTGATGACCTTTGTTTATCTTCATAAGACTATAAGCAGGACGTTTCTGAAAAGATGTCGAGCGGTTGCATCTCATGATTTGCAATTAAAAGTTAATAATCTCCATGCCTTGAAGCTGTTTATCAAATCATAGACTGAGACGTTGAGATTTTCAAATGCGAAGTAACACAGATTCCAAGTTCTTCACCTATTTATTTTTCCCGCAAGGACACTTGATCTTCTATTAGTTATGAAATCATAGTTATTAATTTCTGCAAAAGGGAATGAGAAATGAGTGGGGTAGATTTAACTCTCGCATCTTCCAAGGATTTAATCCTTTGAACAGCAAATATTTTCTAATGGGCAATTTCCACACTTACAAGATAACAGACTATAAGATCATCCGAATACTAGGCTATTACTTTACGTATTGATTTTTTACTTGAGCAATGAGAACCAGACAATTAGAAAGAGCAAAACTGAGTTTAAGGGTGGGGGTGGAGAGTTGGGGTGAGAAAGTAAGTTGCTAGAAGGACAAATGTGTAAGAGCTTGGTGGAGTGGTGGAAATTGATAATAGCTTCGCAAAAACACTCAAAGCTAGAAGTTCGGAACCCCCAGGTGAGAAATAAATGCATTCAAAATCTTTAGAAGTATAGCAGCAGTAAGTAACCTTTCAGTCGTTTTATAAGGCCAGATGCAAGCTCTCTTCTTCCATTACTCTGCAGTCCATTTTCTCCCGGGCTGAGATTAATGTTGAGGGGACACGTGAGAAGACAAGTGTGGCTATCTTCTAGAGGGGTATATAATTAGCCCATAGGGCCACTGCTAAAAGAATTGCTTTTCCTTCATAACTAATTCAGAAAAGGTGACCTCTGGAGGTCAACCACAATCCCAAAACCCACACGAGTTCTGCAAATGTAGAGTTAACAATTCTGATTTTACCTTCTTGTGTCACTACGGACACAATGCAAGTTTCTCTTTGATGAGAAGGAGAAAGTTTTTTTTTTTTGCCTCCCTGAGAGCTTTTCCCAAGATTTTCAGGCAAGCAACCATAAGTGGTTCAGAAATTTGGTATTCAGGATAATTCAGAGTTGGGATTCAGTTTTCCCCACTTTCAAGTGCTTGATCAGATATCAAAGCCTTTAGCTGGATTGGCTGATCCACAATGTGCTGAGCTCTGTAGAGAGTACACCTGCCCTAACCTCAGCCTTCAGTCCGTATGCGAGGGAAGGCTGAGCCATGAAGCGAGGGGCTGAGGGACCGCTTCAGCTGTCAGGTAAGAAATACTAGGGAGACGGGGAGTCACACTCCCATTCCTGTCATCACTACGGCTCAGACCAGGCTTCCTGACATTGTAAAAGACAGCCCAGAGATCACTCTGCTACAGAGCTCGCATATATTACAAGCACAGGTAAGAAGATCATTCAGCAGAGCTGCAGGTGCTAAACTATTTTTTTTTTATTTTAAGTATATACTTTGGTAAAAATTTCTCAATGGTAGTGTAAAAACTCCTTCTTTATTCTGTCTAGCTTAGTTTATATCAAGTCATTCTAGTCCGTGTTGCTTTAAATGCTAATTAGCTCTACTGGAGGGACGAGCAGACTTTTTGTTGCTTTTGTGCATTAGATAAATAACAAAATATTTGTTTTTAATAAATTCATTTTAAGATAAGCCCATTTTGCGGGAGTCCCGCGAATAATTATATTCTCCGGCATCCCACACTAACATGAGGACCTTACCGCCCACGCCTGCATTCACCCATCAGATCTTGTCCCGTGCCGCACTCGTGCATTGGGTCGCGCTGGAGTGCAGGTCTCTAGTCTAAGGTAAGACAATTGTTGTGGGAGTGGCCTGTGTAGAGCTACGTCATTCTGATTTGAGAGAGAGCATTTTAAAATAAAATGTAAAAAAAGAACACTGCAGATTATTATCATCATAGGATGGATGTGTAAACACACTTTTACCACACAGTTATGTAAAAAAAAAAAAAAAACATTTATAAAGTGAATTTTGCATCCAATGACCTTTTTAAATATATTCCTTTGACTGACATCTAACCATGTTAAAAATTCAGTCGTTTTTGCAGCTTTTCTTTTTCACTGGGGAGAGAATGTTTCTTTGTTTTTATCTTAACAGCTCGAGAATATGATAAAGCATGATATGATCCTTGTCTAGCCCCATGAAATTAACCAACGGATAGCCACAAACATCACAAAGCCACTAGCCCCTTGGTGACCAACTTGACAGGAAATTAAACTAAGCAGCAATGAACTTGAGGTTCTTGGTTTAGAGTTTGCGGTGGATAATTAGCGTTATCAGTGCCCATTGAGGCAGTTCTAAAGCAGTGCTAATTAAGGCCCAATTAATAATGACCACAGCAGGAGAGAATCATGATAAACAAAACAGCTCGTGCATCATCGCTTCCAATTCATTTCCACCAGTCACTTCACCAAACGCACAGATTTGGAAGCTGCTAGTATTGAATGATGTTCTGGTCATGAGGTGCTTCTGATTCTGGTAGTAGTGGGACTTAGGTGACTGTTTGGTGCTTGTAATTAGCCAAGAAGTAATTTGTAAGAGAGAGCAACCTCAGACCACATCATTTGTCTTCTTTCTTCCTCTAATTTCCCTCACTACATCCTCCCATGCAGGTCATTATTTTCACTTTTCATTAGTGGAGATCAATAAAGCAAATCACGTTTCAGTTGGTGAGCACATGGACTCTGTCTTTTACTCCACCACTTCCATATCACCACCCCAATCCTGACCCCAGTTGTGCCCGCTGGTGCAAAGAAAGAGCTGGGTAGGTCTGTAGAGAAGATAAACCTACCAGGTGGTTGATTACAACCTCGGCAGAGATAACACTGTTGCTGCCCAGTATCGCAGAAACAGCAACGCTGAATAATAACCCAATAAAACTTAATTAAGATTCAATGACCTCTCTGGTTTAATAATGAAGACGGTGGGATTTGCAGCAGGAAATTAAAACCGAGAACTTATGGCACTGCAGGGGAGTTTGGTCAGTGAAAAATCTATTTTTAATACTGTAAATTTTTTTCTTCGCTGATCTCATCTTCAAGATCAGTCTTTATTCTGATTTATTTTGTGGATGCAAGCTTATTAGAATGCATTTATTTATTTCTTTATTTTACATTTCTCTTTCAACAGCGACTTCTTGTTATTTGTTAGAAATAAGTTTAAATACACTTTCGCTGGAAGGCATATGCATTCAAATGCTATCGGCAGTACTTCATGTATAGCTGCAGCTGTAACTAACCTAGCACAGTCAGTCGAGCTGGACGAGACCTCATGGCAGCCTGGATGGCCTGGCACTCGAACACGGCATCATCAGTCAGCTCCACCTTCTGGATGCGAAGGTTGTGCTCACCAGATACATGATCCCCGACCACAGCATAGCGAGGGTAACCTGGAAAACAGGGATGGGTTAATGCCCAGAGACTGTCAGTGACTGCTTTAAAAATGTGTTTTTTAAACGCTTCTGGGTAGATAAAGTTCTGGGAAATTGTACCTTGTCGGTTTCAGAGCAGTACTAACTTAGCACCTGAATTAAAGTGGCTTTTTAGTCGCTTCATGACAAAGTAATCCTTGAATGCCACAGGGAGTTAGTGTTGGCGGCTGATGCAACGCTGGCTGTTTGTTAGCAACCACTGCGATATCAAAGGACATCAGTTGAATTTATTGTATATTATTTGTATATGAGATCTCTAGAAGGAATAATTAAGTTGAAGATTTTGTTCGCTTTCATGGATGTGTGAAAAGCAATGAAAATAACCATTTCTTTTCTTATTCATTCCTTATTACGTCCTCCGCAATCCAAAGGCTTTCCCCCCTTCTTCTGCCAAGCGAAAAGATTGACGACTTGTGTCCCTCGGGACAATAAAAAATAAAAATAATCGGTGCAAGGACATATCTACTGTATGACCTTTCTAAAATAAACAGAGATGAACAGATGTGTGAGGCTTTCTAATGGCTGGAGTGAGACTTTCTGCCAGTTGGAGTGAGACTTGCTGATGATTGAGGTGAGATGGTTGTTGATTGAGGTGAGGCAGTCTGCTGGCTTGGCTATAATATTTTTTTTAGCTGGTCCTTGGGCGTGCTGCTGTAGGTGTTAGCACTTAGTAAGCAGCAAACAGAGCCAAGAAGATTGAGATGTGTTCCACCGATGCAGAGCAATGGTGATTTGCGGTTTAATAATACACTCAGCAGGATGTATTTCGGGAAAAAAACACTGTTTTACAACAGCTAGCAAATCCGTGGGCCTTTAAAACACATCAGTAGACTATTAGCTGGGAATTTGCATAGGGAGCGAATGCAGATGGTTGCTTTGTCCCTATAGAAAATGTAAAGCAGGGGAGGTGGCGTGCGATTGTGGCGTACCTTAAAGTACATTTCTGCAACCTCTCCGTGTGAATGTCTTTGACGGATCTCAGGAGGCAAAATACTCCTAATTATGAGAGATTTGCAATTTACTGTGAGAGCCCTGAAAAGCGCTGTCATTGCTGTTAGTGCATTTTCTCTTTCCGAGTCAAGGCGGTAATTGATGGCTGATGGGCGATATGGATTTAACGGCGTCAGAAGCTGATCTCAGCGTATTTCTCTACAGAAGCATTCTCTGTGCGTTTATCCCTCGATTTATTTCAATATAGCTTTTTACGTGGCTAAATTTACACCTTCAGAAGTGATCTGGCTTCCAGTTCCTGCTTCCAGTCTCCACGGAGCAGCCATTTGAATCTTTGCCAGTGAATGACCTGTGGCAGCATATTGATTTTTTTTTGCATCCATCGATATGATTCATGTTCACTCGAGAGAATTCTCTGTGACATAATCGTCATGCACCCTTGTGCTCTCGGGGCGCTCAACGCCAGCAAGTCCATTTTCTATTTAAAGTGTTGTTGGCTTCGAAAAGCCTATCTGCTTTCCAAAACCCGAAGGGTTTAGAACAGCATGTGTGTTTGTGGTTGATTGGGTTTATATAACTGACTCCACTTGTTTAGAGATGTATCACCCATTGTCAAATTGAAAGGGCGTGCTGATATCACCTATATCTCTTTGAGTACTGTGTGGTACCTATTTCTGAGCTCTACCACGGGGCTATTACTGCAGCCATCGCTGTAATCTACAGCAATGAGGCTTGAAAGAGGGATGTGCTTTAACATATTGCTGTAGAAAGGAGTGAAAAATAGACTGGACTGGACTAATGGCTTTTAAGTCCTTGAGCCTGGCTGTTGAAATCACTGTGCCAGAAAATGCCAATTATTGCCTGTTGCCTCATTGGATCCCATTCACTTTTAATAGACCATGAAGTGTCTCTCATTTTCCCTATTGAGGAGAGAGCAGCAGACGATTATGGTGCAATGTGTTTTATCTGCCCACATACAGCTTTTAATTTCTCTAAGTGAGTGGGAGACAGAAAAGAGGCAGGATAACCCAAAAAACAAACATTTAATAAGCCACCAAAACAGATTGTGCCCACATCATTTAGCGGACTACTTCGGAAAGTTGTTTTGAACGTCTTTCACAAATATGGCAATATTTAATTAACTCAGAAGAAAGGCTGTTATTATTGACACGGGCCAATTATGTACCTACTGTATATTTGACCTCACCTTTATTTGTTTGAGAAAGCAGAATTTTTGTTTCTTATTTTATATCTGTGCAGCTCAAGAATAAACAAAGAAAAAAAATCTATTTAATGTCACTTGTTTGTTTTAGATGTCAAGAAAGATTAAATGGAGAGATTTTCACTTACAGTACGTCTCATGTTTTTGAGCAAGTGATCTCAAAATAATCTCATACGCCTACTCTGGAGTTTCAGAACATCTCCAACTGTGATTTCAAAGTCTGTAATCAGAGTTTCAATATGACAATACGCATTAATTTCAAATATAATAGCGTTATTCGTGGCGTTCTGAGAAATAAGAAGTTAAAAGTAAAATGAAATCTTACTAAAAACCCCATTATGTCTTCCAACTGAGCCACCTTTGAGCAATCTTATTAACCTTGGCAACTGTCAGGTTACAATTTAAGGTCTGTAATGTGAACGTATAGCCAAATCAAGTGTTGTTTATTGTGGCAGCCAGTCAAATCAAGGCAAGCAGACTGAGTCATTTTAACGGCCGTTGACTTGGTTCAATACTGTGTTTAATCCTGATGAGAGATTGATGGGTTTGTTGCAAGCGGCATCTATTGCCACTTAATGCCTAGCTACAAATCTTGAGGTCTTATTTCTCAGATGCATGCAGAATATATGCACTGGCTTCTAACAACATTACTAATTTATCAAGCACTATTAATTCACAGTAATGTGCAAAATCAACTTCTTCAATATGGCTAAGCATTGGCGTACTAATGGAACCACAATTCTGCTGGAATGCACTGCTTTGACCCATATAAATATTCACAATACAAATAATAAATTACAGAAACTATTTGTGGAAACAATTAGAATGCATTCATTCATTAACCCCTCAATGATTTTAGACTTTCTAGAATGCTTGAAGTAGGGATTTACTTCTTGCAGTGATCATGTAATAAAATGAAGGAGCGATCCTAGCTAGTCTTTGTGAAAGCAGACACCAGTCAAATAACAAACAATGATTAACTGTGATCTAGAGATTACATCCACCCACCTGTATCATTATCTGAGCCGGCCCCTTGTATACAAATGCACTGCCTCATAAACCCAAATATTGTGATGTTCGGGATAATACTCATTTCATCTCTCCTCTGGACAACTCTTAGATTAACATATGATTATATTAATCATGCATGCTTCAACCGAGAAACTGGTATTTGGATGTCAGAGAGAAAAATGAAATAATTCTGTCATTGATCACAATGAATCCCTGAGACAACCCACGTCAAGCAAAGCAAACAATATAAAATAGCCCCATTAGAGTTAATGAATCCATCAGGACAGGAAAGGATTAGTCTTTATGTCAGATCGATGGAAGGGGGAAAGGGCCGTGAATGGAGACGTGACGCAGTGATTAATGGTCAGCGAAGTGAGCGAGTGTATTCTCCTGATGGCTCAGACTGAGGAAATGATTGAAGAAAAATGTGTTAATTACATACACAACTGCAATTTTGTTCTATTTGGGTTGTTTCTGAAGATTTGTGGTACCAAGATTTGGATATATTTTGTAGAAAGTGGGGATGGTACTTAAGTCCCAAGTCAATACTGATGGATACAATTTCTTAAAAGATTTAATGATACCAGGGTGACATTCCAGGAAGCAAGGATAACTTATCATCACATATAGTACACCTCAAACTTGAACTTGAACAGAACTTGCTCTAGAACAGGTTACGTTCAGAGAATAAGTTGCTATGGTTACTTACAAACCCTAAAAGTTGCCTTGGTTTTTGGAACTAAATGCTGAATTTATTCATTTACCTACCCTTAACATACCCGGGTATTTCTTAAATGCACCCCAGATAAGATACACTATATATGACATAACCCCAGGTACAGTAAGTGTCACCACATGGGTATAAAAAAACAAAAAAACAAAATGATTATCATCAATATTTTCTCAGGTAAAAATGAATATAACCTTGTCTAAAGACAAGCGAGCCATCACACTTCTCTGACTTTACCAGCTTGTTTATATATTAAATATAAAATATCTCATTATGAAGTAGAGAGAGTGCTATTATTTAATTTTATTTTAGCACTTATAAATAGCACTTACTAATCTTTTTAATATTGTCGTTTATCTTTATTGATAATTATTAGTAATGCTTTACTAAACACTAAAACATTTTACTTTACTAACAGTTTTTCATTGTATCAAAACTGTGCTAGGAATTGAAAAACTTCCCGGCATTGATATCAAATACCGAGATTTTGATGTTGTGAAAATCCTCACAGCAATGGACATTTGACATCCCTCTGTGACTATAGAACTTCCTATAGATTTTTCCTTTTTGCTCTCCCACAAAATGTTGGCTTTGAGCTGAGCAGCACAAATCCAAAAGCTACTGTTTGGATTACTGATGTGCCAAAAGTGTAAATAAAACAATGCATCAAAATCAGAATCAGCATGCTGCTCGGCTCTCTACGTCCAAGCATGCTTGCGGCGTCTCCATCTCCGTTTCTGTTTGGGTATTCACATTTACACCAGCAATGCACACAATGCATATTCATGACTTTTATTTGTGTGTTTGTGACAGCCTTGAGCTGATGTCTTTAATTAGAACCAGGAGCAAAAGGACCTCCACCAAGAAAGCGGGGACCGATACCAATCAACCTCTTTTGTCTGCTGATTTATTAAACATATTGTTTGCGATTTCTCGTTTTAATCAATGTTCTCCTGAACTGAAACCACACTGGATGAGACAAGCGTCTTCCATGAATAGCTGAGTAGGCTGATATTGAAATGTGTAGGGTTTGTATGAGCTGTTGTACTCGCCTCTTTTTTTATGTGTGCAGCTGCTAGCTTGGAGTATGTAGTCGTAGATGTGTCAATTTTCTTTATTGGACGCAGTGTTACTTGTTGACGCAGGCAAGACTGATAAAAGGAGCAGCTGTGCAGAGTTTTTTTTTTTTTTTTTTCTGTGAAGTGTCATTCATGTCAAAGCAGTGCACCTCCGCCCTTGTACCCGAAGCTTGCTTTTAAAGTGCTTTTTTGTCTAAAGCATGGGCTCTTGGCAACGCGAAGAAAAAAAAATTACACGGCGTAAAAAAAAAGAGAGAGCGCAGAACTTCATTGAAATTCTTCATGGCCCTCTGAGCGCTGGCCCGCCATTGATCCGCATAAAGAGCTAGATGGGGCTGGCTCGCCTCGGATTGGGTCGGCCCTCGGCTCCCGGCCGTGACTGTTAAACTGCAGCTGATGTGCCGTTAAGTGCCGCTCTCTGTCTCTCTTCTCATAATCGCGAGTCCCGCAAGCGCAGAACCTCTTCTCACCTCCCAACCCCCACCCCCGGCTTCAATTCACCCTCTCTTCCTCTTTGACCACTTTTAAAGCTCTTCTCCCAGTGTTTACAGTGCCAGGGCCTGGCTCCCAGGAGCCTGATAATGACAAACTTGGGAGCGGAATGGATTTATCAGGGCTCAGTTGCCTATTGGGGTCTAATTAAAGGCCACTATCAGTGCCAAAATGGCACAGAGCAGCGACCACTGAAGGTCAGAGGCAAATAGACCTGTGATCTCCAGTGGAATACATATTTAATTTTAAGGATAAGCCCAGCAACTGTTTTTAAAGAGACCAACTGGGCTTTACGTCATGCTTTGCAACGGAAATATCCCAGGACACGAAGCAGAGCTACATCTGTGATATGAAAAATGGAGTAAAGCGTTGGTTTACCCTTTATGCTGCTCATCGAGTCTAGGGAATTGTGCTATAGCTTCGAGCTTTGGTTAATCTGCACTTTTCAAAATGATGCTTACACCTGCTCTTTCCCCACAAGGATTTCATGCGCTGTAATCCAGGAAATCCAATGTAAATGTCATAAAGGGGGACCAACTGTTTCCGACCAACCTGAATATGAATTTATGAAGTTTACGATGTTCCGAGTCTGTAGGCGGACGGAATGGGAATCCAATGGTTTTTAGCATGAATTAAGCTATCAACTTAGCCAAATAAGCAGCACTTTGCAAGTGGGGAAGAGCCACACACTTCACAAGCTATTAACTGTTAAAAGTACTTAAGAGGTTATATTTTAGTTGCTCTTGTCCTTCTACGCCTGACACCAATTGGACCGTTTTTAAAAAGCAATCACACCCTACAGCTTAAACTTGTGTACCAAAGTCAGCTTTAATTAGCAGAATCCTTGTTTAAAACCAATTTGGTTATTTGAGAAGCAGATGAAAACTGACTGCAAGTTGTGTAAACGTGTAAAATGTAATCAAATTTGCTGGAGCTGTGGATACTTTTGCTTTTCAATGAGTCATTAGAGTAAAATGTTTACATTTCTAATCTAATCCGACGATTTCTCTGGAGAAATGACCAGTTTAGACCAGTATGCATGTCCATGCCCATCCTGGCTGTTTTACGCACGTTAGTGCTAGTCTAGCTTGTATTCACTGTTTTGGTTGGCCATCTCTCCTGCGAAGACGGTGAAGCACTGTCTATCTTGTTAAGCTAATTAAGTCTTTTTTTAAAGCTGTTTAAGCCAGTCAAACAGCTCAATCTTTCCTCTGATTATGGATAATCTACCAGCATGGTTGTTCTTGTGAAGCTAGTTAAATTGGTTTAAATTAGCAACATGTTTTTTTCTTGTGGTTGTGAAGACTGTTTTTGTATAGTTGATAAAGGTAAATCTTTGGCTTCTCATGTTGTGAAGCTAGTTAAGATGATTGACTATTACAGTGTATTGTAAAGCTGGATGACCAGGATAGTATTTATTTATTTATTTTTTGTAAAAATGGTTATGTCAACCAGTATTGTCTGAAGATGACT
>JAUMHR010000122.1:0-19062 GCA_032361145.1 Enteromius fasciolatus | reverse complement strand
CACATTCGATGAACGTTACCAAAATAAAAAAAAAACATTAAGAACAAAGCTGAAATTAAAAGGAAAACAATAAAAAAAGAATGGATGAAGAACTAAAATTATTAATAGCTTAGCTAAAATAAACTAAATTTAATTTAATTAAATTAAACTAAAATACGTTTATATTTGATGCACTATAATAAACTGAAAATAAAAACTGAACAAAAAAATATAACCGAAATAAAATTAATTAATAAATAGTTTATTTACAATATACAAAATATTTTTTTTTTTAAATTACAAAAACAACAGAGAAACGTAAATAAAATTTTAAAAAATGGGTTAAACATTAATAGTACTCGCAATATTAAAAATAATAAAAATGACGAAAACACATAACACAATGATTAAAAATGTAAATAAAATTTAAATCTAAAAACAAAAAAATTTGACTATCTTCAAATAGTTCATTCAAGAAGTGAAGCTTGTATAATGTATACATTCATTCCAGACTGATATATTTCAAGTATTTATTTCTTTTAATTTTGATGATTATAACAGACAACTAATGAAAACCCCAAATTCAGTATCTCAAAAAATTTGAATATTACTTAAGACCAATACAAAGAAACTAGCAGCCTGCAGAACTCAAGTATAGGTCTCTGCAGAAACTGTAATGGGAGTTACCCAATTGGGCCTTTTTCAACCCATGTTCCTGATTGGCTGACGTCATAGTGAGGGTAGGTTTAGGGGTAGGGTTAGGTCAGGGGGATCATTTTAATTGCATGGTTGAAAAACATCCCGCGGTTGAGAAACATCCAGAAATTGAGAAACGCCCACATTTGTTCTGCAGAGACCTCAGTCTCGCAGAACTAGACCGAGAGACCATTTAAAGGCCTTTTGCAGGTGTTTTGAGTTAATTAGCTGATTATAGTTTGGCACCAGGTGTCGTTAAATACTGAGCCTTTCACAATATTCAAATTCAAATTGAGATACTGAATTTGGGGTTTTCATTAGTTGTCAGTTATAATCATCAAAAATAAAATAAATTATCACTTGAAAAATATCAGTCTGTGTGGAATGAATGTATACATTATACAAGTTTCACTTCTTGAATAGAATTGGTGAAATAAATTAACTTTTTGAAGATGCACTAATTATATGTCCAGTCTCTTGAGGAACAGTGAAGAGATGCATTGACACTAACAAAAACAATACATAGATTGAGTTTACCAACTCTTGCTATGGGTAAACAAACAGAAAGGCCTTTTTTTGGCATTTCGAATGTAACCTACCTCCTCAACCATAAATACATCACAGTAATAATGTGCTATTGAAAGTAGGCTTACTGTATCGACTTAATAGTGCAGTTGGGCTCTAGCAGGAGATCTCTCAGTAGAATACAGGACTCAGAACCCAGGCTGTTAAACTGGAGACTGTAACCACACAGAGAGCAAAAACACACACACACACACATGCACGCCATTAGTTTGTTGATTTCCCAGACAGAAAATCAATAACTAATGAGGCAATTGTGCTTAGTAGTAATTATTACCAACTACATTTTGCAAGCAAAGCAACCAGAAGGCAAGAACTGAATCAATAATAAAAGGTTGGACGTTAAATGTCCATTAAGACCACACTATCAAGACAAACCAGTCCTCATTTGTGGTTACTTTCACTCACAAGCAACACATTACAAACTCTTGCGTTATTAATAAAATTTGAGGTCAGTGTATTAGAGGGCATTTCAACTAGCTTCTTATTAGTATCCAATTAAGCTATCTAAAGAGCTTATAAAGTCAGTATGCTTCAAAGGTTTCCAGTTTTATGCATAGAACTACTTGACTCAAGCATGCATTATGATCTATAGTAAGTGCAAGTCTTACTTGAGGTTGCTAGTGTGATGGAAGGCCGGCCAGAGCATCTGCAGTAACTCTGGAGTGATGTGGCAGGAGGAGAGGTTGAGCTCGTTAAGGTGGAAGCTTGAGCTCGTGCAGCTCAGAACCATGCTCAGCACAAAGCACTTGTGTGGCGTCATGCGCACGGTCGACAGGTTGATAGTCTTGATAGACTGGAGGACTTCAGCTGTGAGTCGAGGGTTCTGGAACTCGTACAGCAGGACCAGAAGGTCCATGAGCTCCTCAGGAGGCTGCTTCTTCTGGCTCTCCTTGATCAGGTGTTTCCTCAGCGCACGGGTGATCTGAGAAACCGTGTGACTCTTGATGCTGCATCCGAGCTGGTCTAACAGCCGCCGGTTCCCGTAATGAAGAAGTCCACCCATGAAGATAGGGTAGAGCTCAAATGCTCTTGTGTAGGATTCTTCCTGTGGCTGCGGACCATGCACTCCAAGGAGGCTTTGCTCCACCTGGTCCAAAACATCTTCATTGAAGCTGTCTTCCGAACGAAACATTTCTGCCGCCATGGTGTTTGCGATACGCCCTTTGCTGAGGCTGCTGACTCGCTCGAAGAGTTTCGGGAACAGCTTAAGCAAGTTGAAAATGGCGAAGATTCGGAAAGGTATGATTTTGGAGAGGATGCTCAAGAGGCTTGTGATGTCCTCACTGGCTTGTCCCAAAGCCTCAGAAACCTCCTTAGTCAGCTTCTCCAAGACGCTCTTGTTCTCGCCGAGAACCACGTAAAGCGCGGCTAGATATTCCTGCATGGCGGGAACAGCAAACACATAGCGTCTACTAGCAGATTCGGGATCCGAACCATGATAATCTCGAGCAACCAGAAAGAAGTCAAGCACATCTGTGCGAAACACCGCCAGTTGTTGGAGCTCTTCATCCGTTTTGGTCTTGCCGCCAACCCACTGCTCCAGTTCTTCAGCGGAGAACGACGTCCGCTTGTTGGTGATGCCATCAAAAGCTAGTTTACCAACTGTACGGACCACATAGAGCATTAATGAGTTCTGTTGCTCTTGTGAAGAGACGTTTCCATCCACAGTTATCACTTCTCCCCCAAAGTTGAGCCTCATGAAGCTGGTGTAGATGCCGGTGAGGGTTTGAATTGGTGACTTTGTATCAGTAAAATGCAGTAAATGAAGAGTGGCGCATGTGAGCCAGCAGTAAGATGGTAGGAAGCATGCGGTCGCTAACTGACTCTCTCGCTGTAGATTTAGGTAGAGCATCTCTATGAGCATCTCGGCTGCTTTGTCTGGCTTGTCTTCATTCTGCTGCAATAGCCTGCTGGTGAAATAGGCTCTCTGGCGGTCAGGATCATTGAAGCCACAGATTTGTACGTAACGACTGATATATTTTTTAGGAACTCTGTCCACAGCAGATAGTCTGGTTGTAACCAAAATGCTCGCCTGTAAGAAAAACAACAAGTTGTAGCGGCTGTTAATTCAATACACATTAATTCAAGGGTGGGATCCTAAGTGACCACATACGTTTTCAGAAAGGAATTTTTGAATACACTTGGTTTCATATGGTTTTGAAAGACTTTTATACCAGTTTTAAGTGCAGTTGACTCTAAATTGCAATGTAGTGTAAGAAAGTATAAAACAATGATTACTATATATGTAATTAATATATAACTAATATATCATTTAATATATTACACAATTTAAAATCATTATTAATCATTATTTTCCAAAGAGTTTTAAAGTGGTTTGAAAAAAGAAATATCATGAATGAAATCATAAATATGAATATTTATGGAAAAAAAATAATAACTTTTCCATAAAAGTCCTTAAACTGATTACTGACACAGACACACAGTATTTATATTTTGTTGTTGTTTTTCTTTTGTCTTTTGGCACCACATTACTTTGAACTGTTTTCTTTTTTCAAAAAATATACTTCACTACTAATATAAATTTAATAAGATGTTATTTTCAAGAATTTAATTCTTTTGATTAGGCTTTTTCTACATTATTATAAAAATTAAAATAACTTAAAATAAAATATAACAAAAATATGAATAAAATGTAACAAAAATATAAAAATGCAAATAACATCACTGCTACTACTAAAAAGAATAATAAATGATTATTATTGCTATTATTTAAACCAAATTAAAAAACTATGTCACATTTGAAGAATGTAATTCTTCATAAAAATAACAAAATTAAATTATATTCACAAATGTAAATAAATCTGTGTATCACAGACTAGGTATATTCAAGCTACTGCATTTTACTGTATTTTTAATAAATTAATAGGATCTGGACGAAAATTAGTGTCATGTCCCAAACAAGGTACTGCAATATATGCCACAAAACCACCACTGATTTCATCTGGAACATGGCATCATTCAACATGAGTGAAATGCCTCAAAGAGTAAACAGCTGAGCCTTGTACCTCAGGAAGCAGGTACTTCCTCAGAAGATTAACAACAACAGCTCCCGATGGGAGAGCCTCATTGGGATCGCTGCATAACTCTGTGGAGCCGATGCGAAAATCCAGCTTCATCTTCTCCATTCCATTGAAGATGAAAAGGACATCCTTAGCATTGTCATAATCTCCACTAAGATAAGATGTCTTGCGAAGGTGCATGTATTTCCTGCCCACAAGGTCTCGAAGGGATGCTGGTTTGGATAAATAGGAAAGATCCTCACAGGAGAAAGGCAGCACAAGTTTGAACTGAGAGAAAACAGATCCAGTGCACCAATCTAGCACCAGTTTACGGACAACAGTACTTTTCCCCGTGCCGACAGCCCCATACAGCAAAACATTTAGACCTCGTGACTTGTTTCCATTATTTTTTGCATCGAAGAGCTCCTCAACTGTGAGAGAGGGACGTGTGGATATGTTTGTCTTTTGCTTGAAGGGACTAAGACCTCTGTCCTCATCCGGATGACGCTCTAGGATAAGTGGCTGCACATGCATAGTTTCGGGAGAAAAGCCACCAAACTGCTTCTCCTCTCGGGGAAGGTGACTAAACCATAATGTCAGCTTCTGTTTGTGGATCTCAATGGGATCTGTGGGTTAATTATAATACAAGCATGAAAGATATTGAGCTGATTTATGAGCTGAATGGCATTTTAATCTTCTAAATCACTAACACAGAGTGATATATCATCTAAATGTAAATGACTAATGAATAAACATACCTGTGATGGTTTCATAGGTACTAAAGAACCTAGGATTGAATCCAGAGATGGAATAGTACATAGATGTTCTCAGTTCTATCCATGTATTTCTATAAGAGCTTGTCGTCTTGCTGAAGAGACAAAACACAAGTAAAATTCAAACATAATCCATGAAAACACTAAATATGAAATTTCTAAGTATTATACTTACACTGGAAAGGAGAAGTGATGACGGGTTACACTACTACAGATGCCATGTGATTGGAGGCTTAAGTTAAAGGCTGAAATCAACAAAAATGTATTTAATTACACAATTTTCAGTATGATTTTTATAAGAAATTATTTAGCTAGAACTAAAAGAGAATGATCAATAAATCACAGTTTGAATCGAAATATTAAGCTGCCCAACTGTCTTCAACTTCTTAAGCACCATGTAAGTGTATTAACATGATTTTTTAAAGATCATCTAAAACTGAAGACTGGAGTAATGACTGCTGAAACTTCAGCTTTGCCATCACAGGAATAATTTATTTATTTAAGTGTTACAAAAAGAAAGTTATTTTAAATTGTACACTATAGTATTACTGTTCATACTGTATTTTTGATTAAATAAATGTAGCCATATTGAGAATAAGCAGCCTCTATCAAAAACATACAAAAATAGTATTTATTCCAAACTTTTGAACAGTAGTGTGTACATATATACATTTTTTAATCTAACATTTGATAAATGGATATTTTAAATGTTTTAAAAATATCAAACACCTACCTTTCTTAAGAGCCCTGGAGTGAAGTTTGCAGCAAATGTCTTTTGGTGAACCTTGGCATCTCCATCTTAACACTTCTGTTCCCGATGGCCTCCCGAAGCGCCACATTATGACTTGAAAATAACCCCTACAGAATTATATGTTTTGTCATAGTGACTTAAAAGGTTAAACAGGTGTAAAAAAGTGTAGAACAGGTAAACAGTCAACCGTTTACAGTCAACACAGTAACGCAAGTGCACCTTCCAAAATCAAGCCAAACCTTGTAAGGTCCCTCCTTTAGCTTTGTGTTTCAATGACACATGATACTTACATTGTTACCTGATACATTTGTTTAACATCACACCCTAAGTGTTAATTTTGGTAATGGTCATTATCTAAACGGCATGATGCATGCAAATGTGTACAAATGGCATTTGAAATACCTCCTCCTGACAGGTGATATATACATGCATTTATCTGGAATTCATCAGTTAATAGTAATGAATGATCAGGACGGTCAAGCAATTTGTCCTTGTCTGTGTGTTTAATTCACAACAGAAAATGGTTTCCCTCTGACTATGATGGTGACTATGAGCAAGACACTATGAAGGTGTAACCAGTCACCACACCTGTACCTAAACCAACACTGGGAGTTCATTTTCATTAAGTCATTTACAACATAATTTACCCGGCGAGTTTATATGACGTCAGTTGAATGTTGAGCGTCTTCACTATTAGTGTTTTTATCATTAAAATTACATAAATATAACTACATAAAAATAATTTCAAGGTGGTATAATAATAAATATAATAATTTATTGGGGGTCCTTTTTAAAAGAAAACTTAACGAAAAGTGATAGCATAAAGTGCTAAAAACACAATTGTAGCTTTTTGTAGGCTATTACAAATTGTTTTTCCACGTAACGTTACGTCAACCATTGAGTAATATGGCTGCCACTCACTAAAAATAGCAACTGTTACAGTAAGTTCAAAACACATTACAAGAATATAATTGGTTTTTATTTTGAATCTGACTTGTATAGCTTTTATATCCTTGCAATTTCTTTGTCTATGAAAGATTCCAACTCCACGTGCAATGTTAAGGTCAAACTGTCTGCAACGATAAATGTAAACAATATCCGTCGTGCCGGACATGCATACTCAATCCTAAATAAAATATGTTAATATATTTCGATTCTGGAATTCGACGCAAACTCAGATCGTATTTGGTGTCAGAAGGGTCATGACGTACGTTTTATTTTAATATTTATAAACCACCGTTAGGTGACATGATGAATCTGAGCAACAAAGCGACTACTTCTTTTTACAAGAGAAACCAGATGTAACGAGATGCTGGTAGTGATTGTAGATCTTTACCTAATCTATAGGCTCTGTACACGGTGAATCCTCATTGATTTTCCCATGTCCCTGCCAGCGTTCTGACACTAGGTTCACAACCGAGGAAAGCGTCCATTCTACGGCACCACGATAAGAGCGTACCGTCTTCCTGCTAAGTCAGTCATAGTACCGCCCACATACATAAATTTCAACTTTGATCTTATTTTTTACGACGATGTAGCAAGTCTAATGACTGAATAAAAGCCATAAAACAGGTCTAATATGCTGATTTAGCATTGTGTATTTGCATAACGACTTTGTGGACTTCGCAGCAGGTTTAATTACACATAGCACACGTTTCTACAGGCTATGACAGCAAAAACATACTGACTTTCACGATTTTATAGACCCACCCAAGCATTAATTAATTTTACACAATGTCTGATACAAGCTGTTTCGCTTTGGTTTGATTAAATGAACACGCCTACAGTTTTCAGCATCATGTCCAACAAGTTCTATATCTGGATCTGTATAGAGATTCCTGAGGACGATGACATGCATCAGTCACTGTAACGTTAAGCTCTTTGTAGCTACGAGGAATTCTGAGTAGGTGTGATTCATAATAATTCCTCGAAAGACTCTTCTATGAAGCTTACAGGTGGGGCTGCTTTACTTTTTTTTGCCTAAGCTATTCTTCAGGTTTTGTTCAGTGCGTCAGTCAAATTAAAGGCACTGCCAAATGACTTGTAAGAAATAAAATAAATGATGAAGCATTTATCATTCCTCTACACCCTCATATTATGCACTACTACATTCAGTATGATTGTTTTGAAATTGCAACTGCACTTCTGATGGATTTCATAATTTTATTTCTAAACACATACATTTGGCAGTATAACATGTTTACGCAATACATTGCTGATATACATAGTATGAAAGTTTGTTGGTCTAAAAAATTATAACTTTGTTTTAATACATACATTTTAGCACCAGGTAAATACAAGTGAAAATACTAAATAATCGTAAAAGAAAGAAAACTAATCAAATCTACTATACAAAAAGACTTTAATAGAAACGCAGGCACTGTGTGAACCTTCACAGTCTTCTGGTTGAATTAAAACCCTTTTCTAACTTGTGCAATGATATGTAAACATGCTCATCTCAGGTGTGCTTTGTGAAACTGGAAATACCTTTTTTTTTTATTATTCTGATTAGCTCAAAGTAAAATAACAAAGTTTGAGAACTGCCATAATGAATAGAGAAAGATCAGTAACTTATAATTTGCATATTTAAATTTGGATATAGCAGCCTTGCATAACACCAACTTTTTATTCCCAACACCTGGTACTATGTAAATTTAACACTGAGAAAAATCAAAAAAGTTTTTTTTTAAAAGCCAATTCTGTAGACAATGACCTTTAATGACTTTATTCCAAATGAAATACAAAAACCAGAACACGAATATTATCAACAAATAAATCTGACCTTCCTGAGCAGATAATGACACCTTTGGAAATGATAGTGTATACGTGTAGCCTGAAAACAGGCCACAAGAGCCTCAGCCCATTCAAGGCTATGACTTGAATATTATCGTTCTGACTTTATTTTGTACCGAAGAACCAAGTAGGTGGCGAATCGCAGGATGACGAAGAAAATCCCCAATACGATGAAGTCCATGTAAAGCTTGGCATCTTCTACATCCAATAACTGCAGTACTTCTTCAGGTCTTTGGAACTTGCAAACCCTCCCTGGACATTCAAGTTCGGTTCGGTTCTTCCCATAAATGGACAAAATCACTCCCTCAAATCCATACCTATCAGAAACAAGATCAAACAAACATGAAATGTGATATTTGCCTAGTAAAAGTGCCTATTAAGATATAAATAGCATACCGGACATAGGACACGTAGGAACTCCATTGTAGGTATTCTGGAATGGTGTCAAAGTTCACAAAGAACCCTGAGAATAGTAGCACCGGAATGGCTGTAACCGGACCAACAAAAGTGGCCACCTGTGAAGAAAGATTTAACATTAAATGTAAATGTTTTAGTTGCAGTCTAGAGCTCTTCTAATAGCTGTAACATGTACCTGAAGGGATGTGGAGGCAGCACCGACTAGAAGTCCAAGAGATTGGGCTACTAAGGCTGTACAGATCGACAGAGCCAAAAACAGCAAGTAGCGGCTTGCCTCTGGGGGCTGTTCAGTCATCCAGTAAACAATACTGCAGTACATGATGGGACAAAGGACCTAAAGGAAGAGTGGACAAAGAGTGGATATCAAATACAGGAATTATAGAAGTCCTTGATTTTCTTTATCTTAGAACCATTATATTAAACCTTCAACATTGTCCACATACGCTCAGCATGCATAATCATGCATAACATAGAGTCAGTAAGGCTTAGGCAGCCGGGCACCCACCTGGAATGGAATGTCAGCCATTGTCTTAGCCAGATAGTAAGCCTTCAAGCTGTACCAGTAGTTTAGATGTTCCCTCAAAAACACAGCCATCTCTAGGGGAACTGAAACAGGACAGTGAATCTATGACTCTAAAAACCACTTTCACTTCCTCTGAGTGAAAGTAGGACTTTAGACCGACAACTGTGATATGACTGCTGCATTCATGCCTCTAAATTAACTTACAGGTAAGAACTGTAGGCATCAGTGCTCCAAACATGAGAAACAGCATTGAGAAGAAGAGGAAACCAGTGTTGTTGAAGACTTTGCTGGCGTCGTTGCCAATGTTGAGGTACAGCAGGCCTATCAGTACTCCAATGGAGATGTGTGACATTAGCCGCAGATGTGTCAAAACCTAGAGTGAAAAACAGGAAGCATTTTAAACTAGTCTGTAAAAGTAGAACACAAATTAATTTGTTGTGTAAATTTATTTAAATTTATTTAAATCTATTGTCATGGGTGAAAAACAATGAAGACACCATGTGGGAAAACTATGATAAATATAATTATATATTTTTTTTTTTTTCAGAATTGTGTGACATCATCTCACAATTGACATAAACTCACAATTGCAAGAAATGAAGTCATAATTGCAAGATAAAACATCACAATTACCTTTTTTTATTTTTTAATCAAGTGGCAAAAATGGGCTTCCATAGTATAGCGGCTGTGTTATTTGCCTTCTTAAAGCAGTATTGTGTCATTTTGCATGCAAAACTTTATTAGGAAAGTTTATGGCTGAGATACCAGATGAGTAAATAAGATAACAGTGTACCTGGTCTCTGCATATTGTAATAAATGTTCTCTTGAAGAGTATGCAGAACTGAGTCAGTGAGCTTGTTGCAAAAGTATGGCTCTCAACGTGGCCTGAATCCTGTAAAAGCAAATGTATGAAAAGCGAAGTGAGTCATTAGAAAAATTAAATAAATATAAAAGATTATATTAAAGCATGAACCATCTGCCCTAGACAGCCTTTACTATTTAAAGCAGGTGTCAGAGACACTGCATGTTCTCTTGTGCCAAGTACAGACTTGTAAGTATGTTTTATATAATCATGTCTTTGGCAGTCAACTCTCATCAAAGCATTAATTAAGAAGACAGTCACATCATATCACTATATTTTGAGCTCAGTTAGTCTAGCAAACATCCTGACCACATTTTGTGCAAGTAAGCATTATAGATGTTATCCACAGGCAGATTCTGAAACTTGCATCACTCACTTTGACACATTTTTCAGTGCATGGGGTTACAGTGGTTTTGTCAATACAGTTGCATTTTTGCTCCAATGCACACATGCCACCCTGAACAGCCTCAAACAACACTGGGTTCAAGTCCCCGTACTCTCCTGATGCTACTTCAATGACTAAACACAAAACAGAGGGGAAATGTATGACGCATGACAGACTGGTGTAAAACTGATTATCATTATTTATTCTTAGTAATGTGTATACACGTTTTTTTCACATTAATCACAATTTAAAATACATTCTATATTATCATTTATATCAGTCAGAGAAAAATATGTTATATATATATATATATTTTTTTTTTAATTATTATTATTATTTTTTTTTTTCAAAGAAGCCTAAGTAGAAAATGTTTAAAAGAACAGCATTTATTTGAAACGCATTCAAATAAAACTTACTGAAATCTGCAGGATTGTGGTATGTGGGACAGTGAAGACCCAGTCCTCTCAAATAAGGGATGAGGTATGGGACGCTTCCTTTGTATATGCACTGGCCTTGGCTTAAAATATACAGCTGTGAAGGAGACCCAGAAGGAATGGAATGATGAGTGGCATGATCTGAAGAATTACAAAAAATGTGCACATGCACATACCTTATCAAACATCTCGAATAGTTTGGCACTGGGCTGGTGAATAGTGCAAATGATAGTTCGCCCTCCTTGTGCCAGAGACTTCATCAACGACACTACCTGGAAACAGGATGCGCTATCCAAACCACTGCGAAAAAATAAACAGTATCTGTTAATGCTACAAGCATCTAAATAATGCTGATTCAATACAATGACCTTTTATTACCTGGTGGGCTCATCAAAAAACATGACTGGAGGGTTGTTTACTAGCTCAAGGGCAATAGCCAAACGCTTACACTGACCCCCAGAGAGACACACAGTTCGAGTGTGGACACACTCATGCAGTCCAAGGGCTGTCAGAATTTCTTTTATCTGCATGTCAACATAAATACACAGAAAAGAAGTGAGGGTAACAGTTGAGGTAAGTTGATCGTAAGGTGATGAGCTTTACCTACCAGCTCTTTTTTCACCTCTGTGTCTTCATTGAGCTTCAGGTTGGCTGATACCTAGAAAACATTCAGTTGAGTGGTGTGTGTTTCCTGTTAGGAATTTTTTTCTGCAGGCGACTAAGCATTGTTATATTGGGCATTAGCACCAAACCAGCAATAGGGGGCATCCTTTACTACACCATTTGCCCTAAAGACTCACCATCATTGCTTCTTGAACAGTCAAGTGGGGCAGCAATTTGTCCTCTTGCATAATGTAACAGGACATTTTACGAAAGGTTCGGGGGTCTCTGAGTTTTCCATTTACCAGGATCTGTCCAGTCATTCCTGTTTCCCTGTAACACACAAGACAACCAGCAGTTATAGTATTTAATTTCAAAGCACAGCCACCCCAAAAAACAGGCTTACATACAGATTTCAAATCATAAAAAGAAAGCATTTAATAGCTATGATACTGTTAGCACAACTAGCAGTAGATAGACATGGAAATTTACTTTTTTTATTTGAATAAAAAAAATGTGATACTTTGTAAAATGTATTTTTTTTTACTTCAAAATAAAGCTGACCAATAATATAAACAATTGAAATGCTTTCTCACTATTTTTGCTCAGATTACATTTGCATCTACTGTACCCTCACCTGTATCCCGCCAGAATGTTCATCAAAGTGGATTTTCCAGCCCCAGAGGGGCCCATAATGCCAATGAGCTCCCGACTGCAAAACCTCCCAGATAGACACTTGAGTAAGGCCTTATAACCTGGAAGAACAAAACATATATGCTTAGCGTCATACGGTTCTCCTTTGGAACAAACGGACCACTTGCAGTTAATCCCTTCAAATAAGAAGTATGGTTTAATCCATGAACCTCGTGACTGTACTACATAATTCTCCAAAGCTAAAAAATGTGAGAAAGCGAGTGATAAAGATGATGAAAGAATTAGGCTCCAAAACCTTTAAGTACAGTGGCTAATTAAACCATTCTGGACAAGTCTGCTCATTGACCTTTCTATGAGTCCACCACGATGGCTTTCACCCACCCCATGGGACTAAAAGATCTCATTAAAAAAAGTTATGACATTTTTAGAAGTCGCTGATATAGTATTTAAAAAAAAGAGGAAAAAAATCTGACTTACAGTATTTCAAAGCAAGGCACACTAATTATCAGCCTATTAGCCCAAAAGTTCTGTTCTCACAGTCAGATCACAGGAAAGCCTTCTCCTTTACCCTTTGACTTTATTCCCATACTTGTCCACTGAATGTTTAATGACTGCCATATTATCAACAATGGTGTTTTTTTTTCAGTAATGAAAGGGACATGAGGAGTGCAAATAGCATTTATCACTTTTACTTCTCGTTTATCATATTTGCAAATATATTCCAGTCTGTATCTGATCATCATAGTGCACAAATGTAGTCAGCATGAAAAAGCACACGCATTAGGATGATTTCAAATTGAAACTTTTGTTCTGCCCGTTGATGTTAGATGTGATCTCATCTAATTTAAACTACTTGTAGTGATGGCACTGCAAAAATAAAAGTCATGCAGGCATCTGAAGGCTGTAAAAGAGTGGAAACTTCCACACGGGTATGCTTTCAGCAATAAATCACAAGAGTAAAGAACCATCTGCTACCTTCAAGCCAGACAGTGCATGCATGACTAGACAGTGCATGAGTCAGCTTCATCAGATAAAAACAGAAGTGATCAGTATGAGATACCTGCAAATCAATAGATCTAAAGGTCTGACAGGAAACCAAAAAGGCCTTCATTAGTCTTGGTAGTCGTTCTAATGTGATTTTATCATCTATATTCTTTTTATTTGTCATCTAATTAGTGGATGCTAAGCTGCTAAATTAAAATTGCTACCCAGATTTTGCTTGGACATTAATACAGTTGCTACTCTGATCATGCATCTAGCCAAGAACTGATTGGATTTCTCTGCTATTGAAAATTACTCTATTAATAGAGAACCTCTGAGTTGTCCATTTTCTCTATTTTTCTCTTTTTCGTCTTGTTTCCTTCTCTGCTTTATCTCTCCCTTGAGTTTTGACAGATACATTATTTATAAACTGTGTCTGTTTTGTTTTTTTGTTTTTTTTTGGCAAAAACTTTCACAGAATATCTTAATTATATATATATATTTTTTTTTTATTTTTTTTTTTATTTTTTTTTTAAATTTTTTTTATTATATAATAATAAAATATATTTAAATAGTTTTAAAATGTCCCATAACCAACAATAATCTATTTATATCTATTTTGTTTATTTATAAAAAAAATACATATATATTTGTGTATTTGTAATTTATTTATGCATTTTATATATTTTTTTATTTATAAATGTAAAAATTAATCAATATTTTTTAAAACGTATTATAAATACAAAATTGTCTTAAAAAAACAAACAAATAAATTCTTTGATGGCTTTAGCAACTATCTCATTAAAACAGAACAGTGGCACATATTGTATGCCAGCCTTCTTTTTCTTTTATTTTTGACGTTTAATTTTCTGATAATGGTGTCTTATAATAACATTTTATAAACACCCCATCCTTAAGGTCTGTTTCAAATGAATGAGCTCAAAACTACAAGTCATGCACTATTTAGCACCAACGAGTTAAATAAGTTTGACAGATTATTCATGGTTACCTTGATCAAAATGTGTCAAATGTGATTTCCTGACCTTGTTTCTTCCACCACGGCCCTTCTCTGATGGTGTAGGACAGGTCGCTGAACTCCAGGTCCACAGTAGAGCGTTTAGGCAGGTGAGAGAAGCGCTGTGCCTCTGTGATGTGGTTCTCTACCTTTTTGAGATGGGTTAGCAGTGGTGCTTCCTGTGGCTGTGTTCCTCCATTACACAGGCTTTCCTCCATAGGAATACTAACTGACCCAAGATCAGATCCCTTCACTGCCATTCCAAAGGTCTAAAGAGAGAAACAAAATCATAAGTTCGTAATGCTATTAAAATATGTCTCATATTATCCTAAGGCAGCATTTGTTTGATCAGAAATACAGTAAAAACAGCATTATTGTGAAATATTACAATTTTGCTTTCTATTATAATGTATTTTAAAATAATTTATTCCTGTAACGCTAAGTTGAATTTTCAACAGCCATTACTGCAACGTTCTATATTAAAATGTATCAAAAGAAAGTACAGAACAACCTGTGATCCATGTAATAAACTGCACAGTTACATTTTACATCTAATTTCACTGTCTTCCACTAAAGAAATGTTATGAGTCATTATACTGTACATCACTACTCAAAATGAGAAATCTCCAATGGGAGCGTCTTCCTATACTTTCCCCTTGAAATGCAAACCTCTTTACACTGTCTGCTCATTCAGGAGAGGCCCCTGCTCTGTCAAATTGATCTGGTTTAGAATTTGGAGCTCTGCTAAAAGGCTGGGATTTGGTTTCCTCAGAGGGACCGCATTGTGCTGACTCATTGAATTGACTAGCTAGATGTAAGTCCCTAAGGTTTGGAGCCAAAAGGAAGAGCGAAATCAGAGAATGTGAGTAGCCAGGTCAGAGACAGTTATCACTGGTTCAGTCCCACTGAGAAAACTAGCTAGGAGGGGATCGCTCCAGTGTTCACATGATAATTAGTAGATTGTGGCGTGTGGAGACAGTCTGTAAAATGGAAATCTAGCTGGAATGTATTATAACCAGTATTATAAATATTTTTTAATAGACATGTGTGGTACACATTATCACTACTCTGATTTTTGCCCATCGTTTGTGTTCAAATGTTATATAACGCACGTCCTTAAACATGTGACATGCAGTTTGTATCAGTATTTAGAAATAGCTAGTAGGCCTATTTAGTGTGCATTTAATAATTTTGTGAACATTAACCTTTTAAATGATAAATATATTTGAGAAAAGTAAGTGAGAAGGCTTAATTCTGAAAAAATATATATAAAAGATGTATGAAAGTGAATAAAAAAGAAACATGAAATTGTATTATTCAAGCCCTAAAGTATTTAAAAACAGCAATGTGCTATTTTGTGTCTGCCCTTTTAAGGGTTAATAACCTTTATCAGGCCAATATAAAGAATCAAGAGATTTGGCTTTGTGGTCTTTATGCTGTGTTTGTAGGCTAATCCACAAAAACCGGTAGATTTATCTCTTAATACCAGGCACATATATTTACAGAGCACATTTAATAATACAAAATGTGTGGTATGATATTACACCATTACTTGTGTTAAATAATCATTAAATAATAATAAAAAGACCTTTTTAATGTTATTAAAACTTCTTAAGATAGTAGTATAATAATATGGCATAGCATAGCAATATGATTCAAATATAATATGATAAAAAATATATATATATTTTTTGTTAGAAGTTATGCTGTTGCTATAAGGCAGTCATAGTTGATAAGACAAGTACTGTTAAAAACAATATAATATAAGCTACTGCTGAAAGAACTCTAGAAATCACTTACCCAGGCTCACACTCAATGGGAAGTGTATAAGTGTTGAAATGTAGGTCACTTTTATCTTTACAATAAGCAGCAGAAACAGGTCCTGAGCCACTGGTAATCCTGTACAGAACTGAATGAAAGAATCCTGAAGGAGAGTTTCGTGGCGAGGCGTGACGCAAAACCTGGGATGGATGTAAGAGAAGCCAGACCGTCGATGATGCTCCGAAGAAGAAGAGCTGCGCGAGCACGCGTCACGTGCACTCACACCAAAACAAAACAATATTTGGTTTCTCTACTTTTGATATTTGTTGCGTGATAGTGGTATTTATTGATTTAGTTTAAGATTTATTAAATGTTTCAATTATGTTTTATTTAAAAGGTACAAATCAGCACAGCAACTATGTTCATAAAATCCATATATATATATAATAATAATAATAATATAATAGACCTCTGTGGACAGTGTGTTATGCAATTTCCCTCGAAAATGAGAGGACGCAGTGGCAACATGCCACAGCTGGTTGCCAGAAGAAATTACACGCTAATAAAGCGAGTTCACCTTCAGAACAAGAACTTATCTCTGGACAAGTCTAAGCTTGACATCCAGTTGTCCTTCACTGTCTAAATGTCACCTGGTACCTGGAACATGCATGGATATGAACCATCAATCTTGAAAAGTATGCATTATAAAGCTTTTATATATATATATATATATATAAAGATTTTTGTTAATAGTTCAGAGCAGGGTTGCTAGGTGCAAGAAAGAAATATGTAATGATAAATAAACTTGCTTTAATAAACAATGAAAACTAATACAAAAATTCCCCCGTCTAAACACAGCTCACAGTTGAAACATAAAATATGTAGTAGTCTTGTGCATACTTATTAAATCTGTATTTTATTCCTTTTCAGTCACTGAATGTGCCCAAGCTCTTTTAAAACACCTTTACATTCTTGATGTTTTCTGATCTCAATCAAGACCATTATTAAATCTGCATACTAATTTCTCGTTGCTTAACCTTTCGTCTCCTTAACTCTTGTTTTGTCTACACACAAGCAATGTACAATGCTAAACTCTATCAACCTACCTTGTCTTATAATGTAACAAGAATGTACTACTTTTACTAATTATCGACAAAACCTTCAACCATCCCACGTAAGGTCTTGAGTAAAGCTCATTTTAAAAACCTAGCGACGCCTAGTGGTCATTACTGTCTAGGTGCAGTTTGTAGGAAAAAAATAAATAAATAAAAAAAAAGAGTAAAAGAGAGAAGTCAAAATCACATGATTGCATCTATGCTGCTTTATTTATTTGTACATAAAACCAAATAAATCTGCTTAAAACTTCCAGACTAACAAAATGTGCTCTTATATGTACATGTGGATGTCTTATTTCAAAGTAATGATCATTTCAATGCTGTTAAAGGAACAGTTCACCCAAAAATGTAAATTCTGTCATCAAGTAATTCCAAACCTCTGCCGAACACAAATAAAGTTATATATATTTTTAAAAGTTAGTAAACAGGCTGTTTTGGATCGCTGTTGACTTCCATAGTAGGGGGAAAAATACTATAGAAGTCAGCGGTGACCCCAAACAGCAAGGTTACAAACTTTTCTTCAAAATATCTTTCTTTGTTCTCGGCAGAGTAATCGATGAGAAAATTTTCATTTTGGGGTTAGCCAAGTTATTCTGTGTACAAGTACACCTCTGACTGTGAAACTAAAATGATGAAATGAATGTATATTGTATAATTCAATCATTCCAGTACATTCTTAGAAATTGAATCAACATGGTATGAGTTAAGCTGTGGCTTTAAACAGCAACGACAAAAGAAAATTTAATCACAGCAAAAATAATACTGGATGAATTTAGTAATTTTTCATCACACGAATACAGGCACAAAATGACATCTGGCAAAGACACTTAGCCAAATAAATAAAGCTTTCACATCTTTATCATCTTATAACACAACAATTTGCAGAGGTGATATATTGAATTTCCAGGCACTGGTGTTAGATTCAATTTTAAGGGTTGAATGACGACATTTAACAAATGTATAAAATATACTAGTGGCAAATATCTGAGATGGAATGAAAACACATTGTACTATCAAACCCTAAATCTATGTGGGGAAAAACACCCGACTCGTTTTGTAGTGGTTCACGGGATATTCTCTACACCTTCAGCGAAGGTAAAATATAGATGATATTTCAAGCAACCTCAGAAAATGTGCACCCCAGAAGAATTCAAGTTTCAAATTAGCATGTGTTTAGACACGACACACACCATCTTAAAAGGCATGATAGCGTGATGATTCATGGCTTAAAATGAGAGCAAAAATCATTTCTATCAATTAGCTCTCTTCTGTAACGTGGATGTTTGTCAGTGTCTCTACTTCTGTGAATAGTGGAATCATTATTTTGGCATCGTTATTATGCATTATACTGCAAGTCCGTTTTCAGTAGTAACTGCATACTGACCTTCATTAAACGTTCATTAGACATTTTCTGTGAAAAACTAACCCATATCTTAAAGGAACACTCCACTTTTTTTGGAAATGGGCTCATTTTCCATCATCCCTAGAGTAATACAGATGTGTTTTACCATTTTTTAATCCATTCAGCCGATCGCTGGGTCTGGTGGTCCCAAAATTAGCATAGCTTAGCATAAATCATTGAATGGAATGAGAGTATAGTTCCTAGTCATATCAGCCTAGAAAATCACAACTTTGCATTTATCGCCAGTCTTAGTACACGATGCAACTACAGAAGAGTCAAGTTTTAAATAGGTTTAAATAAATGTAAAAATATCGAA
>JAUMHR010000117.1:33051-43197 GCA_032361145.1 Enteromius fasciolatus | reverse complement strand
GACTTTTGAAAATCATGCCAAAGTTTTCGCACTGTTTGGCCTAACAATAGCACCCAGATCACAAAAACAAAAAGGTATAAAAATAATCAAAAATAAAAACAACAGGTGGCAACCAAGGAAGAGGAGAAACTTATGATCCTCCATACTGTCATCAATAACACATCCCTGTGTTTCACTGAAGTAGTCGGCGAGGTCGGCTTTTAAATACATCAATAATTTAATCGAAATCAAGAGTTGAAGTAAGATCCCTCTGTGTGTGTATCTGGCAGTTACTCAGGGTGTCGCGGCGTTGTGGGTGGGCCTACTGGGGCTGGTTGGAAGTTCGGCTCGGTCCCAGACTGCTCCCCCTGGAGGCGTGAATTGAAAAACAGGCGGAGAAGGGGACGAGGAGGGATGCTTAAAGCAAGATGTGGAAGGAATGAAAGTTGGGGCTTTTATAGTGAATAGGGGAAGAATCTATTGGGCGAGAGTGATTGGGAATAATTAGCCGATGGGCTACCAGCTGATTTGATTAATTCGTATTGTGTTCCTCTCGAAATGTGTTATTTGCAAAACGTTCACTTCAAGAGTTCACGCTTTCCTCATTGATAGTTTTAGCGGGTTTGGCATGCTGTCAGGGAAGCTAGCCCGGGAGAACGGCGAACCGCGGACTCTAGTGGTATGAACCCTAGTGTGGCCAAGGGTTCGAAGTTCGGCTCGGTCCCAGACTGCTCCCCAAAAAGCTTTGGAAGACAGCAGCCAAAATTATTGCGCCCAAAAAATGCATTGAGAGAGGATGCTGGGAGAAAAGGTTTTTTTATTTTGTCCTGGGCATCTCGTTGCCCGTTGGAGGAAGCAGAAAAAGAGGTTAATAACTGGTGGAAGTAAAGGTGCAGTATGATAAAGTAAAAAAGGGGGAACGATGGGTAGGCTTTTAGGGGCTAAGGATGGACTGGGTGAAAGCCTCTAATATAGTTTGTAATAGGTATGGGAGCCTCTAACGGAGGCGGGAAATAGCATTACTGTAGATATGCCAGCCTCTAATGGAAGCAGGAATGTAGCCATTGTAGGTAAGAGGGCCTGCTATTTGCCCCTACGCTTTTTAAAAAGTCTTTATTCTCCTTAATGATTCATTCTGTGTTTTCTCTCATTATAGAGACAGGACAGCCTAGCTGGGGAGGATGGGTCAGCTCCTAACAGACACAGGCCCCTGCGGTGAAGGGTCCCCAGTTCAATCAGACACTTGACACTCAAACAGCTGAACTCACCCAAAACATACATACAGCTTCACAACCAGACACAAACCATTAATAATAATAAAAAACTTGGTTTTATAATAGGTTGTAAAGTGGGACTCATTAACATTCCGTGAGTTTCGGGAATTTATGACAGGGTGTGGTGGGGGTGTACAGGAAGTCCAGTTTATTGCCCCGCCCTAAAGCCATAAATCAATCAATCAAGGGTCATAAATACCTTAGTTGACATAAGCCATAACCTATTACTACGGACGCATTCTATCAAATGACAACAGATTAAAAAAAAAAAATCAGTGAGTGACTGACTCTCTTAGAAATCTTATAATGTTTGGATCTTCCAACCAGACAAGAATCCAAATGCAAATCTCATATATATATATATATATATATACAGTGGGTACAGAAAGTTTTCAGACCCCCTTACATTTTGCACTCTTATTGCAGCCTCAATATAATTATATATTGTATACTAACTATATTTTTTTTTTTCTCATTAATGTACACACAGCACCCCATATTGACAGAAAAACACAGAACTGTTGACATTTCTGCTGATTTATTAAAAAAGAAAGACTGAAATATCACATGGTCGTAAGTATTCAGACCATGTGATTTGCTGTGACAAATTTAACTCTGGTCCATTTTTTCTGATCATCCTTGAGATGGTTCTACTCCTTCATTTGAGTGCAGCTGTGTTTGATTATACCGATTGGACTTGATTAGGAAAGACACACACCTGTCTATATAAGACCTTACAGCTCACAATGCATGTCAGAGCAAATGAAGATCATGAGGTCAAAGGAACTGCCTGAAGAGCTCAGAGACAGAATTGTGGCATGGACTTTGCAAAAAAAAAAACACCTGAAGGTCTCCAAGATGGTGAAAAATAAGATTCTCTGGTCTGATGAGACTTAATTCTAAGCGGTATGTGTGGAGAAAACCAGGCTCTGCTCATCTCCTGTCCAATACAGTCCCAGCAGTGAAGCATGGTGGTGGAGCATCCTGCTGTGGGGGTGTTTCTCAGCTGCAGGGACAGGGCGACTGCTTGTAATCGAGAGAAAGATGAATGCGGCCAAGTACAGGGATATCCTGGACCAAAACCTTCTCCAGAGTGCTCAGGACCTCAGACTGGGCCGAAGGTTTACCTTCCAACCAGACAATGACCCTAAACACACAGCTAAAATAACCAAGGAGTGGCTTCACAACTACTCTGTGACTGTTCTTGAACGACCCAGCCAGAGCCCTGAATTACCCAATTGAGCATCTCTGGAGAGACCTAAAAATGTCCGTCCACCACCGTTTACCATCCAACCTGACAGAACTGGAGAGGGTCTGAAAGGAGGAATCGCAAAGGATCCCCAAATCCAGGTGAGAAAGACTTGTTGCGTCTTTCCCAAAAAGATCAAAAGTGCTTCTACTAAATACTGAGCAAATACTGGTATTTCAGTTTTTTTTTTTTTATAAATCTGCAAAAATGTCAACAATTCTGTGTTTTTCTGTCAATATTGGCTGCAATATAACAAAGAGTGAAACATTTAAGGGGGTCTGAATACTTTCCGTACCAACTGTAAATATATTTATTTTTTGGTCAAAATCAGCCACAAAATATCATTATGACAAGCCAACTTAGTTTTTCTCTACTGACTCTACAAAGATTCAAGTTACAATAAAAGAACCGCCCTGAATTTATCTGTAAACAAAATGGTCATATGCAGTATTTTTCCATAAAGACAAAAAAAATTCAACTTTTGCTACTCTGTTTGGCATAACTTTTGTGTTTATCATCAGGTTGTTAAAAATATCTTGATTGAGTAGATTCTTTGGTAAATTAAGATGTTTAAATGGAAGATTATTCATATTCTCTGAATGCAAAATCTTCATGAAAATGAGGAAACAGACTTCATTTCTTACATTCTACCAACAGGGGGCACTGATCACATCTTGTTTAGTAGTTATCCCATATTTAACAAGAAACCGTTTGTGTTCTACAATACATTTGAAAACGGAGCTAATATTTCTTCCACTTCTCGAGGTGTTTGGACACTGATTACTGCTGCGTGAAGTTAAATAGTTTTTGGACTTTTATGGACTTTGTGCATATCAACATTTATTCATATCAGAAAAATACAGAGCAGATACAAAAACATGCTTGGAACTGTAGAGCTGAACAGTGCATTACAGATCCACTGATTCCACCACGAAAACCAAAGAAAAGAAGAAAGACAGACAATGTATCTGTGCTCAGTACAATCAGCAGTGACTGTTCATCAATAGGCACTAAATACAGGTTTTTCCTCGATATACATGTACACAACAAAAATTTGAACACAAATACACACAAAAACATAACAATAAATCAAACTATGAGTGACATTTCAGGAGAGCTTCTAACTTTAGAGCTAGTGCAGTCTATAGGGTCTGGGAAACGAAACCAAATCAATCAACAGGGTAAACAAACGTGAACAAAAAAAGTAACTTTCTGAAAATACGTAGAACCACATCTGATGCTCTCCTGAAACGACTGCTTCCACTGAAGAAGCGTCAGAGTTTTGGTAAAGCTGTTGATCTGGTGACAGTTTAAAGAGAATCTCAGATGATTTAAGAAACATGAATCAGCACATTTAGACGAGAGGTAGTTGGATGTTCGTACCACACTTGTGACGCTTTAAAATACAGTAACTGACTACAGATAACAAACATCTCTTAATAAACAGGAAAGGCAGAGAAACAAGCAAAGCCTTCCACAGCTGTACAGATCATCTAAAACAAGAAAAACATCCAAACTAAAGTTCAGTTCTCTACGTTCAGAGCGTTTCAGCAACATCACATCTGACTGAGGACCTTTACTTAATGTCAGCAGTGATCCAGATCCCACACAACACACACTGACAGGTACATTTAGGATTATAGGACCAGATATAATTCACATCAAATATGGTGTACCTTTTTCACTACTACTGTGCTGGTAGGGTCTCTTCAGGCGGTGCTCACACCTTGGACAGCAGGCCTGACTCTGGAGCGCTGGCTTTAATGATGTTCTGGATCTCTTTGAACTTGGGATGCTCTTTATCAGCCACGAGCTGCAGCAGCACAGACTCACTGGTGGCGATGACGACCCCGGTGCGTGCCAGCCGCTGACACACACAAACACATTCATCAAATAAACGGAGCATTAACTACAGTGTCTAAGTCACTTCTTCTGAACTGATAACCAGGATAGAGCGTATGGGACCCATGCTGGCAAAATGAGTCACAATAAGCTAATTTTCATAAACGAGTTTGTTTTATTTTCACATTCCTCATTAAAATACCTTTCAAGTGATATCTGACTCGACAGAATCGGACCAAAAAAGAGCTACATCAGTTTGAAGGTGAAGCAAAATCACAAAGAGACGCTGTATAATTTCCTCCAATTCTATTTTTAAGAATAAGAATAATTATTATTAATCCCAATATAGCTATTTAAAAAAAAAAGAAGATGCAAATTTGTTTTAGTGACCATAAGCTTCTTACTTTTAATATACCTATTTCCTCTACAAGACGTTCTTCTCAGGTTTAGGAACCTCAAGAGCATCGACCCCGATTTCTCAAGTTTGATTTCTGAGCATCCATTATAACCCTAATTCCACTTTATCGTCTACTTTGGATATCTACGAAGGAACATGTCGTTTCATTCGAAATCGAAATCATCTCCTTGTGTACAAATGAGCTTAGAGTACTCGAGGTCAAAAACAGCCAACTTGAGCGGCACTGAGCCTACCAGTCCTTTTCATTTAAGAATAAATGATAAAGGCTACAAATAATTGAAGGTGGAAAACATGGTATGCTGTACGTAAAGGTTTGTGGTCTACCGGTAGGTGACCCCCCAGGCAAAAATAGTTGTCATGGCACAGCCACACTCTCATTTGACCTTTTGGAGCCTCCTCAATCTGGGTTTAGGTCAGGGCACAGTACTGAGACTGCTCTGGTACGTCTTAGGAACAACCTCCTGGTTTCAGCGGATTCTGGTGCCTCTTCCTGTTTGGTTTTGTTGGACCATTTGACACATTATGCCACGCTATACTACTTGACAGACTAAAGAATTGGCTTCTGGTACTGTGCTTGATTGGTTCAGATCTTACCTTTCCGTACCATGCTTTCACCCCCGTAAGAATTACTATAGCAATTCTCTTTATATTGGTCTACCAGCTGGTCTATAGCAGCTGAAGCGGCTAGAGTATATTCAGAACTCAGCAGCATGCATTCGAACTCATCCAGACTCCGTCTGCGGACTCTCTTCTTCTTCATCAGCCTCGCTCTAAATGAAAACTAAAGCCTTTTCTCGTGCTGCTCTGAGGTTATAGAGTGCGCTTCCGTTCAAAGTATTTTTAAGAAAATGTTGAAAAGCCATCTTTTTAAAATTGCTTACCATGATTAGTTGTTCATTTTAGTATTCACTTGATTTTCTTCTGTTGTTGCACTTTGGGTGTTAGAAAGGATTATAGACAAATAAAATGTATTATTATTATTATTTTGTTATAATCAGCATGGGTCTGAAAATCATATTTCACTGGGTTGGAGAATTCAATATGAAAATTCACAAAGCTGGAATACTGCAGCAACAGACCTACAACTACAGCAGCCGTCCACTGGAGAGCAGAGAGGAGATCATTAGAGAGGTTTCATTACTATCTGGAGCATTGAGAGCGCTAGAAGAGGGTATAATTCACTTATTTTTGGTAAACACCTCAAATTCGACCACACACTTCTCTAGGCTGTTGCTCAGAATTAGACACTGATTTAGCCAGCACAGGTCACATGTGATCATATATAAACTCTGGACTGTCTCACACACAGAGAGCACTGATATATATTATTCAGGGCTGTCCAAACTCGGTCCTGGACGGCCGGTGTGCTGCAGAGTTGAGTTCCAACATCTCTCAACACACCTGCCTGGGAGTTTCTAACACCGGCCCTCAGGACCGAGTTTGGACAGCTGTGGTATATATGACGTGCTGTCCTTCACTCTCCAGGAGCAGCTTACAAACTTCATCAGGAGGATAACATCTCACCTCCAGAGCAAACATCCTGTCCATCATGCTTCTGGAGGACGTGGCATCAGCAACAATGTGCACCTCAAACCCTCGTCCGATCAGATCCAGAGCAGTCTGCTGAATGCACACGTGTGTCTGAGGAGACAAAGCTTTGCTGAAGGAACGTGTGAAGAGCTCCAAAACAGTCCATTAATCAGGGTGAACCAAAGACCTCCCTATCAAGCACCTGTCAAACTGGTTTTCATGAACGCTGGATTAAAATAATACATCAAGCAGAATAACATTTAATATGTCAACATAAGTTTTCCTGTACGCGCAACAGAAATCTTACTGGTAACAAAATGGTTATCATTTTAATGTAAAAAAAAAAAAAAGAGACGTTTCATAGAAATATAGCCGAGTCATTGGGAATCTGCTCAATAGTGGAATTAACTGTAAAATACAACATTCAGAAAATGTGATGCATTTTAAATGAAATGACCCACAACAAATATAAATATATAAACAATTTTTGTATGGCCGAGCTACAAAATGCAGTAACCGTGCATTTTAACAGACCGCTGGGCCATTCAGGGTTTCTGTAAAAAACATCTAATAATAATAATGACTCCTAATACTACTGCTAATAACAATATAAAATGTGCGGAGTCCCGGGTAGCAGGTACTGACCTCGACGCCGAAGAGCACCACGCTGCGGACTCCTGGGATCTCAGCCAGAGTGGCCTCCACCTCCGGAAGAACCATGGAGAACTTGGTTTTGGGGAAAACTAATTTGGCCCCGGTCAGATCCAGCTCCTGGACTGTGCTGCCCAGACCTTTAGGATACTGCTCCGAAACCACCACAGGAATCCCCAGAATACGAGCACCCTGCAGCTAAGCCCACACACACACTCAGCTCAACACACATCAGGAAGAACATCCAGTCAGACGAGATCGGAGAGCTCAGGTGTATTACCAGTCTCTGGCCCACGCTAATGATGTCTCCGAAGTACTTGATGGCAGGTCTGAACCTCTCCTGCATGTCACAGCAGAAGAAGACCGTGGTGACCGGAGAGAGGTTTCCCAGCGTCGTGATCTGAGCCGGACAAACCAGAGAACACACTTCAGCTTTCACACACCATGAGCTCAAACGCTTCAGAATCAGTGATATCTCTGAGCAGGACTATCATGTAGTTTATTAGATCTAAATGCGTAAGATATTGATCCTTCAGAAAATGCACATGTTTCTCATTACTGTAATGCAAACAGCAACAAAGCAATAGATTTGTGCATAGTTTAATCAATTAATAAAAACTTTGCAGCATTTTTATTAACGTAATAACGTAACGTATGCATAATATATACTATATGAATGAAAATAAGAGCAGAATTTGTGTTCTGAGAATGTTATCAGTGTTTATTACTGTAACAACTCTTATATCAACATGAACTTCAACAATCGTCTGTCCCTGAAACACTTCTTACTTATAATAAACAACAACAAACACACGATACCACAAACAAACAATCTCACAAGAGAAGCAGAAGTGTTTTGTTGAAATGTGGAGCTCTTCTAAATTCATTTCCGCCCGTGAGCGCGACACTGGAAGCGCTGAAAGGATGGGATTAATGTGTGTGAAATACGGGCTTACATCCATCTGCAGAGGCACTAATCTTAGCCGACATTTCTCCGACACCGTGAAGCCCTTCGGTAAATCAATGTACTGTCCCCATTCCTCCGAGAAACACTGAAGCACCAGCTTCCGGTGAACATCGACCTGATTCCCGAACACGGACAGAAACTTCTGGATGAGCACTTCATATCCAGAGCCCAGGGGCACCGACGAGGGCCTCGAGAACACAGAGAAGGAGAATAAGACAGGGACAGGGTTGTTGCTGTTGTGTGAGTCCGCCATGATGTTCCGCGACTCTCCTGCGAATCACGCAGATGCCCGGCTCCAAGTGAATCGTTCTGAAGAATCGGTTCGTGAATGAGTCGTGCCGGCTGATGTGGACTGGTCTTATGTAGGTTTGAAATGTTTTCGTGCGTGTGTGTGATTCTGCAGAGATATCAGATATATAGTAAGACTATATCTGCTTGCGTTTGCATTAATCGTCTGTATTTTTTCCTCAGTTCAATCACTTCCTGTGAATTAAACCCAAGCTTTCAGTGCTCGCTTAAACCAGTCCAATCTTTTTAATGAGTCACTGAATCAGATCGTTCAAATAAACCGATTCTTTAAAATGACTCGGACTTTTAAAAGTCGAAAGATGATTGCTCAGTGATTAAAAAAAACGATTTTTTCTTTTAGAGAAAATATACAAACAACATTTATTGGTCTTTTTTTTTCATTCTTGCAGCGTCGCAGCTGCAGCTATTCTTCATTGAATTCACATCTGGTTTTATAATTTTTTGAACAGTTTTGAAGTGAAAGTCTGGCAGTGACCCTTGGCTTCTCTCTAAATGGCTGTGTGGCTATAAATGAAATAAAAATGATCAAATGCATGTAATTCATGATCAATTTTATTATGATGTGCTAGCAAACATCCAGTGCATGTAACAGTCACAGACAGTAGAGTCCTAAAATTACAGCTCATAGATCTGGCAGGACTGCTGACATCAGCTCACAGAGATAGAGAAAAGGAAATATTGATTGTGTCACAGCATCTGTTGAGGAGGTAGCACGTGAGTTTGCTGTCTTCATATCACGTTTCTAACATGCCTTATTTTGAAAACTTGAATGCATGTAAACAAACTGATCATTTATTATTACATAATTAGGTAAAAAAAAAAAAACTGATTAACAACATTGCATAGAATAGTTCACTTCAGAAAAAGAAGAATTTAATTCACAGTGAATGTTAAAAGTTTCAAGTGCCCTGATTAAAGTAAAGTCTTCACTTTCTATGATGTTCAGAACAAAACGGAGTCAGAGCAGACTTCAGTCTGTGTGTGTGAAATATTCAAAGTGCATTACAATTATAATATTACATTTCAACATACACAAAAAAAGGAGGGTTTTATGACACTTTGATTAAAATGATTCAAATACATACGAGCAGACAGGTGTGACGTCATCAATCAGCAGGAACTACTGGAACATTCCTTCAGATCTGACCGGGACCGAAGCACTCTAAAGCCAAAAGTGAAAAAGCACCTCAGAACAGAACAGCAGGAGTCTGTGTTGAGCACAATCCTTCCACATCCAAGAGTGTTTACTTCATAGGGCACAAACATTGATTTCAGTGATTAAATCACTGGACAGTATTTCCCAGATGGCTGTGTTGATCTCAGCTCATCTCAAATCTTTAATATGCACTAATTCTATATTCACTAAATGACACGGTCGTGATCAATAATTCAGGGCTGTCGCTCATCGTCTGCTGCTCAATCACTTCTCCAGGGTCCGGTGGACTAGACTTTCCTCTGACCGCTCACTATGCTGTCATAGACGGCGCTGGTCAGGGGCAGGTAGCTCTTCTTGCTGTAGTCCAGACAGTAGAGCGGGTCAGTGATGCTGCAGGGGTCGAAGCCGCTCTCCACCAGACCAAACTTCTGCTGCTTGAAGGTGCTGGTCATCTCCAGAGACTCCTGCAGACACAAGCTCATGAGCGTCACCAGACCTGGACACAAACGCATCCAGACGTCCGGAGCACAAACTTTCAGTGTTAACTGCCATGACTATATGAGGCAGTCGTTTTGTTTGAAATGAACAAGTTCACAAACCTGGCTCTTTCACAGAAAACACTGGCTCACTAGAGTTCAGCTTTCTGTAGAAAGAGCAGCTAATTACAGCTGTTTTTTAATAAAAGCGTTTAAAAGTTTAAAAATTGCAACACCTACCACGTCACAGCGTCAGTTTGAACATTTGTTCAATTAGATTCAGTAATGTTAACGA
>JAUMHR010000115.1:9319-20744 GCA_032361145.1 Enteromius fasciolatus | reverse complement strand
GAAAAAGCCACAAATATCAGAGCATGTCAAAACATCTCAAGGGCCCCAAAATCACCTCAGACCTCAGAGGGTTAATATAAATATATACATATAAGTACATGCTGGTGTATGTGTGTGCTTTTATATAAACAGAATAAATATACACATATTATATTATATTATTTTTTATTTAGTCAAACAATTAATCACATAAAAAAAAACTTTTGTGTACTTTGTATAAAATATTTCCATGTATATACATTTATATTTATATTTTTATATTATATATATAATTTTTAATATGTAAGCACATTTTTTTCTCAAAGATATAAATGCATGTGTTTGTATACATATGTTATATAAAAAAAAAATGTATATTTTCGATGCAATTAATCACAATTCACAATGACAGCACTAATTATGTTCATTATATTTTACATTTTCGATTATAAAATTGCATATATATTAATCAAATGTATAAATGTTTAAAATAATGCTGAGGATATATTGTAAAAAATTGTTTTGAAAAGTATTATTTACAAAAAAAAATACATTTGAATAAATAGTGTGTTTGTGTATATATGTGTGTATATATATAATAGCCTATGTATTTGCATTAAGAAGAATATTACGTGAGTGAACGTGAGTTTTGCTCCTGACAGTAAGCTGCGGATGTTCAACCACAAGCACACAATAATTCAGCACTTTTCTGTAATAAATAGTTTTCCTGTCAGTAAAGATGCCAGAAAAGCCTCCGGTTAAATGCCACCTGGTCTGAGCTGTGTTTCGTAGGTTTGTTCTTGTTCAGACAAAAGCACAATGAAGTTCTCTTCACTAATCTGGAATTTTCCCCCTTGTGTTTCATGTCTTTTCAAATGTCTGTTTTTTTTTCAGCACTTCCAGCAGAGCCAAGATCAGATCCAAGTGTCCTCCGGCAAAGCCTTGAGCTCGTGGAAGAGGACGGGTGAGTTTCGTTCTTGCATAAACACAGCGTCAACTTCACATCAGCTGAAAAAAAGCTCATTTTCACTTCATTGTGTGCTGATAAATTAAATCAGATTAAAAAATAACTAACGAACCCAGCTAAATAACATAATAAAAACATGATTTGTGAAAATTAAAAACATGGGGTTGTACGTTTCATATCATATCAACTACTGTTATGATTATTTTATAGTTTGTTTTTCTCATTTTTGGATCTCTAGATTTCTTCATAAAAAATAAAAGAATGGTGACTGATTTTTTTTATTCTAATGTGTTTGTTTATGAGGTAAACTTATAATTTAGTTGTATTTTTGTGTCTTTCAGACGCGTGACGCTGTGAGGATGGACGCTCCAGATGTTTTTGATGCTGCTATCTGTGATTTTATTTAGTTAATTTTTGGGGGTGTATGTAAATGTGATATTTTAATTCGGGTGTGGAGAAAACCACACCGTGATTTGATGTTTTTTAACTTAATTTTTATTGTTGGTTTAATGTTCTGTATTTTTATTTAATGTAAATGATGTTTTAGGTGACGAATAAACGGTTGTTTGATACACCACAGCTCTCTCTGATTTTAAAAGCATGAATGAGTGAATGAATGCTGAGGTGTGATAGGAGGAGTTTAGTGGCTCTTATAAGAGTGTGTGTCCTTCAGTCAGATCTCAGAGGATTCAGCTCATCTCACTCTTCAGATGGAGCTCGTAGTGTTTGGGATTTTACTCTCGCTCACCTTCAGCGCTGTTCAAGGTAATGAGGAAGATTACTGTCAATAATAACCACTTTAATCACAGACATACACACATTGTATAATTTTAGTGCATCTAATAAATTGTACAAATTTACATATACTGTACAGTACATAAACTACATATAATTTTATGTTATTAACACTACAGGGATTAATCAGGAATTAGATTTATTAAATGTATTAATAAATTAATTTTTATTAAATTTATTTTATATTACTTTGAGTGTGTGTGTGTGTGTGTGTATATATATATATATATATACACAACTTATAAATATATCAAATTATAAGTCTTTTATATGCAAGTTATAACAAAAAATAATAATATAAATTGTATTATTTTAAACCAAGTAGGAATTCTGCTGGTCTCAAACAAGATCTATTTTTATGCATATTTGGTTTAGAAATTGTGTTTTTTATTTTATTTAGTTTAATTAGCAGTGCATATAAAAAATACTCACAAAGAATTTGATATTAAACATGCATATCGGAATTATTCTATACAGCTGTAGTCCTATATATGTCTCTGTGTGTAGAAACCCACAAGCATATTAATATACATGTATGTGTATATGAATCAATTAGGAGACGAGGAGAAAAGAAAAGAGCGAGAGAACAAAAACTAAAGTGTACTTAACAATGTATATAACTAAATTTTGTTAAAATGTTTTCATTGGTCAGTTTGATTTGTTTAATGTCCAGTTTGACACTATAAATGACTAGTAACTCAATAGTTGATAAGGTAATTAAGTTCAGGTAATATAAGGCATTCATTTTTTTTTTTTAAATGACTCAAAGAAATAATAAACAGCCAAGATGTGAGAGAGGTCTGAAGTGTTAACATTATTTGGTATTTTGTGGTATTTCAGCTGTTCAGAGGTGCTCTGTGTTTGATTTTCAGGCGGCACACCCAAGTGTTGTGTTGAAACGACTAAGTTGTTTCCTCTCGCGCTTCTGAAGAAAGTGAATAACTATGAGGTTCAGACGAAATATGGGGTCTGCTCCATCGATGCTCTTGTGTGAGTTACTGATATAAGTTAATGATGATATGAGTTTCTGAAGGAGGGTTATTCATGTGAGCTCTCTGCTTCCAGGCTTCACGTCGGAGACAAGCGTTACTGTGCCCCGCACAAACTCCAGCGCCTAGTGAAGCACTTACTGAAGCAGAAGTCTCAAGACGGAGTGAAAAACACCTCCATCTGAACAGATCCAGACAAACATCTTCACTCTAGAAACCTTTACTCTGCCTCTGTTGGCATGTTTGTCTACAGCTTCTGCATTTTGTACACATTTTGCTTTTTTTTCTTTAGCCTAAATGACTTCTTTCTTACAAAATCTTGTTTTAAAAATGTTTTGTTTGTAGTGCTTAATGGCACATAAATCAAGACGATTGCTTCAAGGTGAAAGGTTTCTCATGTTATGGTAGAATTAAAGAGCTGTTAGTCTGATGGATGGTTGATTGTTTTTTTACAGGGGTTTAAAATCAAACACATCTTATTAAAAACAGTGAAGACAAGTGCTATCTTTGAAGGAGCACATGCCACTGAAGACCAACAATATATAATATTATGTAACTGGTACAAAGATTAACTTAATCTTCTGTGTCACATGAGCCTTCAAAAATAAAATATGTATGTTTTTATGGGTCGTTATGTCCACATCAAAAGAAAGTCACAAAAGTGTCCATAGAAAGCATTACTTTTAAGGTTTTAAATAAGTTTTTAAGAATGAAAAATGTCAAATGGTTGAAATAATGTTACATTGTCCTTCAATGCATATATTTATTTAAAAATATTTATTTAAAAATTCAAACAACGTATGGAATTATTTTTGTGCCAAACAAACAAAACATATACTGATAAATGAGAAGAACACACTAGAAATAAAAAAAACAATCAATTAAATTTACAATTAATTCATTTTGTTCAAATTTACCTTCGTCTCTCGTGAGGGCGGACTTAACAGCGGTTCGTTCTTATTGGCTAGTGAGACTTTGATCGACAGCTCAATGAACCGGAAGTAGTGTTACCATTGCGCGGGCGCGTGCCTGGACTCTGGAGCCATTAGCACGCAACACTGCTGTATGTAAGAATATATTAAATAACATTAATGCTTAAAGACAGATATTTTCCTCATCAAACGAAGAAGGATAAGATTATTGAAGATGAGTAATCGGGAGGCTCGCGGAGCGTCGTCAACATCGGCCTCGGCGGGGCCTTCGAGGCAGCCTGAGGTAAGTTTGTTATAACTAAGATAAAAATCGAGATATACGTTTTATTCATGCTCCGAATGCAACAGCTTTGTCTTTATAATGGATATATGAAACCCAAAGCTTTCTTTCCGTGTAAATGCTCTTTTTTTTTTGCGTGTAACATATGTTGACGGTCCACCGGTCATTAATCTGGTTAAAACGATTCTATCTTAATGATATGTCTTGGGCACTAAACTAACTCATGTTGTTATTCAAGTGAAACTTGTAACGTTATAATGTATACATTCATTCCACATAGACTGATATATTACAAGGGTTTATTCTTTTCATTTTGATAATTATAACTGACAACTAATGAAAACCCCACATTCTGAAAGTGTGAGCATGTCCAGCACTAGTTTAGGCTCCTTTAGCCTGAGTTACTGCTGCAGTGCGGCGTGGCATGGAGTCCATCAGTCTGGCACTGCTCAGGTGTTCTGAGAGCCCAGGTTGCTGATAGTGGCCTTCAGCTCTTCTGTATTGTTGAGTCTGGCATATTTTCTATGGGGTTATGGTCAGGGGAGTTTGCTGGCCAATTAAGAACAGGGATACCATGGTCCTTAAACCAGGTGCTGGCGGCTTTGGTACTGTATGCAGGTGTCAAGTCTTCTTAGGAAATGAATTCTGCATCCCCATACAGTTGGACAGCAGCAGGAAGCATGAAGTGCTCTGAAACATCCTGGTATACAGCTGCGTTGACCTTGGACCTCAGAAAACACAGTGGACTGGCACCAGCAGATGACACGGCACCCCAAACCATCACTGACTGTGGAAGCTTTACACTGGACCTCAAGCAACGTGGATTCTGTGCCTCTTCCTCCAGACTCTGGGACCCTGATTTCCAAAGGAAATGCTAAATTTACTTTCGTCAAAGAACATAAGTTTGGAGCACTCAGCAGCTTCAGACGCTGTTGTTCAAGAGTGGCTTGACACAAGGAATGCGAAGCTGATGTGTGAATCACCCTGGATTTGCGTGTGTGTATTTTTGAGACTGTCCTGGCAGCCACTTGTGTGACTCGTACTCTTTAGCCAATCAGATGCCAGCTCAACCAATCATAGCCCGCCGAGAGCGCAGGACTCAAGGAGCTCAGCTTTGCACACCTTTTGCGCAATCTGAGTTAATTAGAATGGAAATGGAATAGAATGGAAAGCTTTATGTCAGCAATTCGACATGGCGAACGAAGAAAGGGACGCACGTGTAAGTTATTACTTTGTTTCATAACATTTTATCGCCTCGGTATGTTTGTTAGCCGGGACAATCACAGTTACAGTTTTTCATTTTAAAAAGAAACCATGCAGTCAGGATAGTAAAAAAATAGCATGTTACTGACTATTGTCTTTGCATTTTGAGTATGGTGAAAAGATCTTTCATTATGACTTTCTAAACTGGTGTTTGTTGGAGTTGGAGCTCCTTGAGTCCTGCGCTCTCGGCGGGCTATGATTGGTTGAATGGTGAGCTGGCATCTGATTGGCTAAAGAGTACGAGTCAAACAAGTGGGAGAAACAGGCTGCCAGGACAGTCACAAAAATACATGCATGCAAATCCAGGGTGATTCACACATGAATGACGATTCGTACATTCTCAGTCACGATTAACTCGGGAATTTTAAAGATTCAAAACTTTTTATACACTGTTTATACATTTGTGGATTGTGTTTTGCGTTTGTGACACGTATTTTATGAATATGTATTTGTTTCCGTGCACGTGAATTACGTTTAATGCATGTGAATTTGGTTACATGTGTGCATTGTGTCTTTTGCGTGAATTAATGAGACTAATCTGCTTCCATAGTTAGCAAGGGGTCTACAGGAGTTAAGAAACCTAATCAGTACTTCTCCTAGTTCAGAAGAATCTTCAGTGAATTTATCTGAAATTGTAACTCTCACCTGTGGTGACGTTGGACGCCCATGATTGGATATCCACAGGGATGACTTTAAAGGACTTCTCTCCACTGCTATTCCTGTAGAAATTCTTGGAGATGAACACTTAAGGAAGGCTGAAGGAGCAGTCCCTCTCTGTCAGGGGCTGCTATTCTAATATGTCTGATAATGAACTTGATCGTCTCATTAGGGCAGTAAAATTAGGAATGCCCCATGCTGGGTACAGACTTGTAAAAGGAGAACTTCTGTCTGGAGGACACCTCATACAGTGGTGCAGAGTGAAGGCCAGTATGCAGCGGGTAGATGGAGCTGGAGTTTTTGCCAGAATGGTCCGGCTTGGCTTTATAGCCTGCAGAACTTACTCTGTTCCTGCACCAGTGTCTCTTGTTCAGTGGTTACCAACCATAAACTAATCACGTGAGTATTTGCTTTCTTAATGTCATTTGCATGTACACACACTCAAAAAATGTTACTTTATTCACACAGTAATACATCCAGATGTACACTAAACATAAATTAATAACAGGAGACCGAAGGGTTTTAGATCTGGATTTTTCTTTAGATTCAGTATTGTGTTATTTGGTGAGATTGGTTTCTCCAAGAAGGTACTGTCATATTCTGAAATGGTTTTTTACTTGAAAGGTTATAGCAATGTTTAATTGATTAATTTTTTTTCTCTTAGTAAATCTTTCTCCCAAACCCTTATTTTTTTATTTATTTTTTTAATAGATCCTGTATCTTGATGCTGCTTCAAACAACAAATCATCGACTGCTTTCTCATTCTTTTTGGGTGGTGTCCACAAACATGGGTGGCCGTCGAGGTAAAATTATCTTTACTACACAGATGCCTTGTAATCGTTCAAAGTCCACTTATGTTATTCTGTGTGTTATTTTAAGATGTTTTTTTTCTTTCTACAGGTTTTCCAATATTTTAGTTTTAGTATAACATATTACCATTCATTGTTTGTTTGTTTTTTTATTTAAAGAACCAATGCAATGTATTATTGAGATTTCAGGCTTAATACTATAGAAAAGCTATAAAGGTATTTCAGTCAGTGTTTTCAGTTTATGTTTGTGTAAAAATATGGCATGCGGATGCTTCATCATTAAACATCATTCTGAGTAAACTGTGATAATCCTAAATAATAATCACAATTATAATTTCAAAGGAATAATCAACAGATTTTTGCCATGATGCAGCCCTAGTCTGAAGCTGTGGTTCATGACAAGACAAATCTCCAAATCTGCTGTCAGATCGCTTCTTTTGATAATTCACAATAAGCAATCAGCCTACAAACTAATAGAGTAATAACCAAGGCTAAAATCAGTAGTGTGAATGTGCTTAAAATTAACTTGCGGTGTCTTGTAAAATGGTTTAAAACTCTTTAAATGTGGATTTTATGTCTTAAATCTCTTCCAGAGTACGTGGTGACCAGGGAGTTGAAAATGTACAAATTGCACGTTGGATGTTTTTCTGTGTGAGGAACTGGCAGAGGCAGCTTCATTTCTGGGAAAAGCGTGCCTAATCAAAGGTACAAGTCATATAAAAACACATCTCAGGCTCTTGATTTCTGGTGGAGCAGAGGTCTGGCCAAATATGATGCCACACACAAATATCTCTCATCTTAGCTGAAACGCCTTAAATCTGATGTTGAAAACTCCCTGCCCATGATCCCAGATTGTTCACCAAATCTTAATTCATAGTTACGCTACACTTTTTGTTCTGTTGACTACCCATTTAGCTGTAGGAGACTGGAGATAAATGCAAGCTCACGCAAATAACTTTCTCATAATTCTGCAGCTTTAATTGTTGTATTAATTCAGCTTAGACGTCAACATTTGTTTTTAATATAGAAACTATTGAAGTGGGTAGTGGACAAACAATGGATCGATTAATCGTCACATCCAGAAAATATACTTGTCTTCATTTCCTTAACCTTAAAGGGTTAGTTCACCCAAAAATCTTTTTCATGAAAACCAAGATTTTTTAGACGCTAGGACACATTTCTCAATACTTAGGTCACTTTTGCAAAACTCTTCAAACAATTCTCCTAACAGACTTTCAGCTCGGCAAAGCAGTTCATTTTACATTCAACATGCACTACAACTACCAAAACACTTTATTCAGGTCTCAAATAAACTCATTCTTCCAGAACGCTAGCACAGGTTGACAGATGACAAACACACTTTGTCACCCACAAAACAAAGAGCTAATAAACACTAACATAATGTAGCGTTACACAGTGTTTCCTGGCATAAAACAAGGACACATCTCTGTTTATAATTGCAGTATGTTACTGGAATGAATCAGATATGATTCAGAATTTGTCAATATTTTGTTGTTTTGCACTAAGTAATTCCAAAATACAAGCATTGTATTCACATCATCCACTGATACAGATACAGTAGCAATGCCAATCTAAAAATAAAACGGCAATAAAATATTGCTGTTGAATTTCAGTATTCTTATAGTCTTATGTTCAAAACAATAACATCCTGTACAAGTTTAACAGTTTTGAAAACAGTATGTAAGCATGTGCAAAATGTGCTGTACGTACAAAGATTTTTGGCAGTTGTTGTGTCTGAGTGAGAAATTAATTCATGAAATTCGAGAGATGTAGTCACTGAATGCATTTTGTGCCAAAACAATGATAATTGAGCCTCAGTTTAGCCAACATGGACTTCTGTTGTTCTCACTGTGTTAGTTCTACAAAAGTGACTTAAGTATTGAGAAATGTTTCCTAGCGTCTGGAAAAAAATTGTAAAAGCCATGTATAATAGGGCATGTGTTACATGACATTGCAATGATATGAAGTAAATGTCAGTATTTTTATTTAAAGCAGTTAGCATTGTAAAAAATATTTAATTTTCAGATGGTGGAGCAGCTTTTCCAAGAGGAAAATACTGACAGTGACACAGAGGATGATGGTGTGGTGGTGCCTGAGATTATCCTTTATCAGACCAAGAGCTTGCTGTTCTGCATGGATCATCACTGGACCGGAAGCTATATCTACAGACACTTTGTCATCCAAAGACTGATCTATTTAACTTGTGACAGTCATACAGGTTTCAAAGATGGCAGTTCTTGTTTCACAGGTGAACTGTTCCTTTGAAGCAATTGCAGATAGCTGGCCTTCCCCTCTCGTTGTGTTCAGATTCATCCGTGGGGCTGTTCATGCAAACTCTTCGTAATCTATCTTGTGCACTCTCACTGCGTCTGTCAGCCTGTTTACACCTGTCTGATGAGCCAATGTTTAGGACTAATGGAATGCAAAATGTTACGCGTGTAGTTTAGTGTATTACAGTAGAAATCCTTTAGTTTCAACATCTTTAGCTTCTTTTGATAATACAATTATTTCTTAAACCACAATTCAGCATGCAGAATGATTGCTAAGGGATCGAGTGGAGTAAATTCAGTTATCAGACATCATTTGTCTGTGAGAATACTTATCAGTGCACATCTGAAGTGAACACGAACACGCCTTCAAGCTCCATTAGGAATCCTGGAAAGGATTCAGGGTTTTCACCTCTTTGGCATGTTTTAGAGCCAATCTCGCTCATCTGTTCGACAAGATGTGACAATTCACCTGAAGAACGAAGACAGAAAAGGCAAACATTATCCAAACAACACGCAATACAGAAGGGGAAAAAGTGATTTTGTGCTGTAACATTTCAGGAATAACTGGTTTTGAAATCACATTATCAGCACCTTGCACAACAAACCCTTCCCTGTTCTTCTGCTATCTATCAAATTGTAAAGTTGCAACCCTTCAGAGCTGCGGAAGCATCAATTGACTGAAATTAGTTTGTTGTATTTCTGTAAAGAGCAATGTTGATGTCTAATTGCATTTTTAATAGAACATTTAAAACTAACACAGAGTAAAAACCTTGTTATTCTCTTTTGTTGTCCTTGTTTATAGGCCCTGTGTAGCCACAGTTAACCATCTGTTCACTGTAAGATGACCACTCCGAAGTCTCCTCAATCTTTAAAGTAAAAAAAAATGGCAACAGAAAGACAATTTATTTCATGATACTATTTTAATCAGTGATGTAAACATCTTTCAGGGTTCCACTCAAAAAAAAAAAATTCTAATTTTATTTTTGAATTTTACATGTTTCAAATGTATTTGCTTTTAAACATATGGCTCACCCTGATTTCTTTCCATAGAAAAATAACCTTCTGTAATTATTTACTCACCCTCGAGTTGCTCCCAGCATGAATTACTTTATTCTGCTAAACGCATAAAAAGATATTTTAAAGAATGCTCCTATGTAAAGTCAATAGGAATGAGAAGTGCTTGGTTACAAACTTTCATCAAACAATCTTGTGCCCAACAACAAAAAAACTACATTAATTCATGTTGGGAGCAACTTAAGGATGAGTACATAATTACAGAAATGTATTTTTGGGTGAATAATCCTAACGAAGTTAGGAATGACATGAGTGTGAATATCTGACAACTTTTATTCTTAGGTGACGATGAGACACACTTACCAAAACAGGCCATTTTCTACATCATTCAGGGAATATTTTGTAATTTTGCCCTCCTCCCCTTCAAAGAGTCTGGTCTTTACTTCGCCAATCAATTCCTTGAGAGGGGGAGAGAATAAAAAAAAAAAAATTATTTAACCAGAACATGAACTAACAAAAAATTCATGACACACTTGGAGTTGTCAACACGGGTCCCTAGCCATCGCAGGACATCCTCCTCACTGTAAATAGTTTAATCTTCCAAATATTCAGCATGGAATGGTTTAGACAGCATTAAGACATAAAATTATAAAAGGTTATTACATATCAATATTCACATTTTGCGGATCCAATCTATCAGGACTTCTTGAGTGAAGGGACACTGGACTAGGAAGAAAACGTGTTTATGAAAAATATTCATGTGAAGTAACATTTCATTCAGTGCTTTAATATATAGCTGAAGTCTTTTCTTTACTTTTGAAATCCAATGTTCTAACTAGAAACCTACATGACATCATACACCACAATATTACACTGCTGTGTGTGAATTACCTTCCCAGAGTCACCACAGTAACTAGCATGTGTTTAATTCCATCATAGTTAAGGTTCTCCTGCATACAGGACACTTTGCATCTGTTGACTAAAGAAACTACATCAAATACTGATTGTATTGCTGGTTGTACATCAGTTCCCTGGTAATAGACACAAGCTACATTTAGACAAAAGGTTCCAGATGTGGCCAACATTAGTTACTCAAGAGGTTAACTAAAACAAAAACAAAAAAACACTTCACATACCTTGACATGCAGAGCAAGAATCTGCAACTGCATCATTTTATAACATTTCTTGCATTCTGCTTTTGGCATTAATGCAAATTCCTGGACATCTGATGGAAGGGGGATAGATCAGATTCATCCTGTGTAAAGGTTTTTTTTTTTAACACACACACACACGCACTATAAGTCCTTACACAATCCAACGTGTTTAAAATTGAACTGGAAATGAGGTGCTGGGCGTCCGGCCAGAGGAGAAATGGACCCAGCTAAGCCTGGTTCTCACAAGGTTTTTTTCCCCATTCTCTCATGGATGGGGTTTTGGTTCCTTGCCGCT
>JAUMHR010000114.1:14393-29570 GCA_032361145.1 Enteromius fasciolatus | reverse complement strand
TGGTACGCGTGGCATGCAATTACCACTTGCCAAATTCATTTGGCGTTTTCTCATTTCATTAGAGCGAATCAGGGCTCAGAAGTATATGACCCAGTCTGTCGATACGACATACGTCTTCGTTCCCTCCATCAGGGAACGGGGGTTACAATAGGTAACCTAGACGATAGTTATACCTTACATACGAAGTTAACTAACATTATTAATTTTCCAATCATTACCTCCTTACCTGTCACGATAGAGTAGAGTAGGCATTCGGGTTCCAATGCAAATCGATATTTATTAAGTTCGCTGGGGCGCTGAAGTGCCAACCTCTGGTCCGGGCTGGCACATCCAGCTGATTCTGACATTTCCACTCTAATCTTTGCGCATTGTTTCTGTTTACCTACACGTACGTATGGCTGTAAGTTTTCGGTAAGTGTGTCATGTCAGAATAGGTGCCCTTTAGTTATAAAATACTTACAGTGTAATTTTGCAGGTTATTATCCCCTTATTCCCCAAACGTTGCATGTTGTTCCCTTATATCTACGAGTAGGTACTGTGGAGGTACTTTATAAATTCTGTGTAATTACTCAGTACATTGCGGGTTGTAATCTAAAGCGTTACCAAAACGCTATGAGTACCACATTAGGCTAACTGCATTGTTAAAAATCAACTTTGACTTATGCATAAACAGCAGTGTGGTGAAAGAGTAACTAATGCAGGGTCTCCATACCTCATATCTCTGCTACATTTCGTGTGTATTAGTCCAACGTACCAATGCTGCTCTGAACTGTGAGGAAAGGAGAGTGCATGAAGATTCCAGTCTTCTGCAGATGTTTCAAAGTCTGCTTGAATTCTTATGAGACAAGAATAGGGCACACTGAAAATGCCCTCAACCACTGATAAATTAAGCCACACTTCTGCCTCCAGCAAGTGCAGCATGTCTGAAAACTTGTTAGTTACCATGATTATGACATTATACCAAATGCATTTGATCCTATTACAAATAAGCATAGGTATAAATACAGTTATGTTAGATTGAAAAGCTGGTCAGTGTCTCTTGAAGAAAACATGAATTTAGCAATCTGTACATAATCCAGTCCTTGGTCTCCCTTGACACAAGGGACTCACTTGATTTAAAAAAAAAAGAAAGAAAAGAAATAAGGAAAAAATATAAATAAATAAATACATTCTTTACTGTACTTGTCACTTTCTCGTGTAGTTTCATTCGTGTTCACATTTCTAGTGTTCTCTGTTGGATTTATCGTTGCCGAACTCTGCACTACCTGGATTTACGCTTTTGTCTCACCCCTCGGACTGTGTTTGCTACTGTTACTGACCTACGCTACGCCAAGTGGATTATTCTTCTGTCTATGCCTCCGTTAACCCTGCTGTATTGATTATCGACCTTGCCTGTCTTACTCTGCTTTTATTTAACCATTTGCATTTGAATCCGAATGACTCCTCGTCTCCTGATCATTACAGGATGTATTGAAAAGGAGGACTAAAGGAAGGAGGGAGCTTCTTACAAGCTTCTTTTCAATAAAAAGGAACCAATTTTCATATGAATCATAGTGCATGGACTGATCTTGATAGCAGATGGCTGATAGCACTGTAAATCAAATGCAAACATGGTGAAACCTTAAAGGAACACAGACTATACAAACCTTAAAATATTACATGTTGTATTTATTTACAAGATAAAACACTTTACTGTTATTCCTTTAGCTTATATATACATATACACTATAAAAAACAACCTATGTATTGTGGCGGGAAGCTCGGCAGGAGATCAGCGTCGCCCTGGCAACTCATTAACAGAACCTGGAAAACGTCAGCGCGGGCTAATCGATCACGACTAGAAGGATATATAAAGAGGAGCTGGAACATCGTGACCAGTACACAGGCCGCCAAGCCCTGGCGATGGTAAAAGCCCAGCGATCCCAGCAAAGGCACTACAATTGGGCGGCCCAACCGCGGGAGTTCCAGCCAAGAGGTAATGGTCTTGGTTCCCAATGCTGCCTGCAAGTTCCTCGGCCAGTGGCAAGGGCCCTACACCATAGAGGAAAAGTTTGGTCCCGTGAAATTCAGGTTCAGGCAGCCTGGCCGACGACGACATGAGCAAACCTAACATGTTAACCTCCTCAAAAGGTGATGGGGAACCAGGATGTGTTCTCAGAAACCACCGTCTTCACCACAAGATCATCACCCCTCCCAGAGTAATCATCAGACAGCGTCTCTGTTGAGTCCCAGAAGCCCCTTGGCAGGCTATAGAGGAGGAGATTAAAAAGATGCTTAAGCTGGGGGTAACTGAACCATCTTGGAGTCCCTGGTCCAGCCAAATCATCCTCAGACAAGGGGAGTCAGACAGGCTGAGAGGGAGACTGACCAGCCACGGGTGATGGTTAACTGGAGAGGAGAAGGAGCTGTGCAGACAGTGACTGGAGGTAGGCAGCAGTGGTCTACCAGGCACAGAAGGAGAAGCTACTCCACAGCCAACTTAACAGGGCAGGATGAGATGAGACTGGGGACAAACACACAACTATGGCAGGGAGTAAACTAAAGCACTTGGATAAGAGACAAGCTAGAAATTACTGACACAACATGAAAGTTTATGACAATGAACTGACAAAACCAGAGGGAAAGGTCAATCAATATAAAGGGAAGGAGAACAGGAGGAACAGGTGAGAACACTCAGACAAACAAGGAGAGAACTGAAGGACCAGTTGAAGGACCAGCAAACACAAGCAAAGACACAGCCATGTGCTCAGACACAACACACACAAAGAAACATTAAACAAAGACAACACAGACAAGATGGTCAGGACATTATTATAGTTATAATAAATAACATGCATTCACTCATAAAAATTCATAAAAAGATCCATGTGAAAACAGATCAACGTGAATTGAGTGGCTTGATCCAGTTTATGTGACGACATTAATATGCATGCTTGCCTATGAGGTTCATGTTTGAGCTTATGCAAGTAACAGTGTGGTTTGTTCTCATGAATCAAACAAGTATGGTTGAGCATCAATTTACTGCATGTTCCCTTATTAAATGTAAATAATGTTAATAAAAGCTTCAATTAAATCTGTTAGTCTATTATATAAAGCGACTGTATCTTTAGAAGACTTGGATTAAACTGCTCAAAAGTGTTGTTTTTTTTTTTTTTCTTCATCAACTTGATGAACAGAATGGTCCACTAAAAATCTCCCCAGACATCTTAGCAATTAACCATAAAAAGTATGTAAGTGACACTGCTTGTCTAAGTTTAACCAAACACAATAGACTGATGTCATCAAATTGTACAACAAAAAATAAATAAATAAATGTTTCCAACCTTTCTGCTAAGGAGTTAATTGTAAGCATCCAGACTATGATATGCTTTTACTGCCATCTCTCGTGTACACGTACGCAGCAAAAATCTGATAATGATCGGCTTTGAGACGCCTAACCCTACTTAAAAAGTATGCACTTGTTTTGACAGATCTGATATTTAAAAATGGTGCTTTTTGTTTAAATTACTTTATTTCAGATACTTTTGAAATACTTTTGCAGCAGAATTGCCCGTTCAAGACAGGGAGGTCTGCCTGATCTTGACTCATGTCAGTCTGATGTTATGCTGAAGATGGGAAACACCAGAAAGATAACTATATTAAGGGAGGGCTTGACCAGTGTAGTGGGTGTGGGATAGATGAACTCTGGTGGTTCCTGGTGAAGATGTGGACTCTGACAGTTGCGGGCACACTGATGACAGAGCAAATGGGGAAGTGTCTGCAGCCCAACCACACAGGAGGGACATGGATGTGTAGATGATGTTAAGATGGATTGACAGGGGAGCGACCTTCTGAATCATAGTGTAGAACATGCCATGCAATCACACATAAACACACAAAAAAACATAAACATCATCTGAAGCTGTGCGCTCACACTATAAGAAAATATCCATACAAAGAAAGAACTTATGTTTCAGGATCATGTAACAAAATTACACATTGACATAAATTGGGTGACTGCAAAAGCTATATCCATATATTTAGTTTGTGCTCTTAGTATTTAGTATTAGTATCTATTTAGTATGCTCTTAGTGATTTACACAATGTATATACAATATAAATATGTATTTAAGGAATAAACAACCTTTGCTAGACAAATAACTTCTTCAATATATATTTAAAATGTCCACACTTTTACATTGCTTATTTGTATTAACTGTAACACTAAATGTTATTAATTTGTAATTATTTTGTGGAGCCTTTTGAAATGATACAATCAATCAATCATTCAGTCAGTCAGTCAGTCAATAAATCATGTTATGAATGAAAGCATTTAACCTTTTCTTGTTTTTTGTTTTTCCTTTGTTCTGCCTGTAGGTGGAGCACACACCTGGAAAACAGCTGGGTCTAAGATGAGTAAAAAAGACATATCAGTACAATACCATTTCACAGCTGTCAGGAATCATATCGGGATTTTCTTAATGATCTCTTGTCATAGTCAACTGTGTGAAACTGTGTAGCATCATGCACCTTGTTGAAAATAATTTGAGGTTAGTCAGAGATGAAGATGAATTGTTTTCCACTGACCTCCTGCATTTGTTATGTTAAAGGTAGATGCAGAAGCTGATGTATGCATGAATAATACATATGTGCATGCAATTAAAGAAGAAAATAAATAAAATGTATATATATATATTGGTTATCAAAGAATGTAGCAATGAAATTCACCCCTGAAGTCATCGTTTGTCTTCTGTAGAAAGTCACATTTTCACATTTACATTTATTGATTGTCTTGTAAAGAGACAATCATTAGAATTTCTGTCATGGTATTTGGGAGAAAAACCAAGGCCATTTTTTTGTCCCTGAATAAGCCCGGAGCCCGTGTGTTAATTATCGAACTGAATTCAGTTACTTCAAAAACACGTTGTTGTTGAGAAATGCTATTTTCAAAGCGATTCAGTGTATAAAATTATTATTACAGTAAAAGTCACGGGGTATAGTGTTGACAAGTTTCTGTGTGTGAATGGTGTGTGTGTGTGTCAGTTAAAATGGAACATATATATATAAATTCCAATGTTTAAGACATGACTTGCTTTATTATAATCTAAGCAAGAAGGCAAACAAAAAACAACCTTAAACTTAGACAAGACAGGACAAAGGTTAAATTAGTATTCTTAAATATAATACCGAAATATAAGAAAATTAGGGTAATAAGGATAACAATCTGTGAAGAATAAAGCGAATGAAAACAAAGAGTCCTAATATCAGACATAAAGATAAATTAAATCTTTTCTTTTTTTTTACCATTATGTTTGTTGATTATAATCATTGCTAAATTTTGTACAGTTTGCAACAGTTCTACAACTCCCAAGGCACTGCTTAATTGAGTGCTGTTTTGTACTATTACATAATATGCAGTTACATAAACTGTCGGTCCTAAGACCGGTTAAAAGAGGTGGATTCTAAGGAAGTTCAAAAGGTTCCAGCCAATGGGAATACTACTGATCATAATTCTAAATTAGATTAAATGTATTATTTAAAAATCAAAACTAGTCAGTTGTAAGAAATACAAGTAAATGATTATATTCATCATACAGGCCTACAGAGACAGTGCAGTCAGCACTGCTGCTAAATCTGAATCCAGCAATTCAAACCATTTAAGTTAAAAAAAAGGCTTCCTTTAAACAAAGCTCTTTTTAATCTGCAGCATATTAAATTATGTTATTGAATTTCATACAATTACTCCACTCCCAGTATAAAACAAAAGACTTTATATTTTTGATCAACCCTGAAAAATTAAGATTGAAATTTTTTTATTTGATAATTGTAAGTGATAAGCACAGGAATGTATGGAATGCAATAGTTATAAAAAACACAGCAAAAACAAGACAAGAAAATGCACAGTGGCTTGCAGACAGGAAGAATAATTTATAAGTGAGTCCTGGTTAAGGCTAGGGTTCTCATCTCTGGCTCTCAAGGTTCACTGCCTTGCAGAGTTTAGGTCTATCCCTAACCAAACCCCTGAGCAAGCTAACCAAAGTATACAGAAACACAAGAAAGGTTTAATCAGCAGTTGCTATGTTAATTGTTTAAACTAAATTTGCAGTATTCTTGAATTGTAATCAGGACATAATTTTTTAAGCATTAATACCTTTTGGAGTGTATGATTGGATCAAGCAGTTATGGTGTCTGCAGCTTGGTCATGAATGTCATCTGTTAAATTCGGTTAAAGAGGCATTTCTTTAATTTCATTTACTCTGGTGTTTAGACTCAGATTTTTTAGCATTCTTATTTTTGTGTGTGTGTGTGTGAAGCTGGTTTTTAAAGCCTTAAAATATGTTATGTACGTTATGTATGTATAATGTACGTATTGTTATGCCATTTTAACAACACAGTTCTGCAGATAGTTTATGTTCACATACAGCTACATGACACTGCGTGAAAGATCCTATTTGAAAAGACATAATAGGGGCACTTTAATAAACTTATCTATATGTATACATCTGTTATGTGAAATAGCTTATTCAGAACTTTACTACATATAAAATAGCATAAGATTTCTATTATGCCTTTTATTGTATTTGTGTTTAAAAAAAAAAAAAAACTCACTGTGAGATCTAAAGAGCATAGATTAGAGAGAATATCTTTGATTATTTAATTACAATTGTCTTTTATGAGCTTGAGTTTAAGTTTAGGTTATTAGGCTGTACAGTAATACCTAAGATTAGTCTTATTTAAAACACACACACACACACAGTCATACGGAATCAGTTTTCATGTGCATTAAGGTAAATAAAACATTTTTTTTTCTCCTTTAACACAGAAATACACATAGACACCAAAAGTAGTTATCTAGTAGCCTCGTTTTTCAAAGTCGTCCAATATAGTGTTGTTATTTGTGGTAACTTATTTGATTTTCTTCCCTCTGTTTTAAATTTTAAGAAAAAGATTTAATGAAAAACAGTGGTTGTAAGTAGAAAAAGAGACAGCATTAAACAGACATAATCTCTTCTTATTTTATTTGAGCTTAATTGGACAGAACATCTTGAAATTTGGGGCACAAAGCTCATATTTCTGTGCTACATCCAGAACTCACATTTACAAATCCCACACGTGAACAAGATAAATAAATAAATAAATAAAAACATAAATAAATAAATTATGCATGTATGAATGATAATAATATTTTCATATCTCAGACCCACATTAATAAAATCTAACAAACAAGACCATTCCTCTAAAATGTGCATTCCCAGACAATAATGACAAATAATCATTATCCTCATTATCATTATTATTTGTGTGTGTGTGTGTGTGTTACAAAATATCCATACCAGTTCTGTTTCTATGAAAACACAAACTGTTCTTTTTTTTTTTTTTACAAAGAATAAAAAAGAGGCTTGTGATTGTAGCAGCTTTAAATATCAGAGCTGTTCCATTATGTAGCATATTACACACTTGCAAAGAAAAAAAAAGAAAAAAAAAACCACACCTCAATATGATTCCATTGGTATAATGCAAGTTTTTTTCTCTGTTAATTTCAATGTGTGTTTGAAATTAAAATTTAGAAAAGATGAAGTGAAATTAAAATAGATTAATAGAAACTCAATTGAATATATATTAATACCTGCTTTTACTTTATATCATAAATATTAAGACAGATAATATAGGACTATGGCTGGAGAATTAATGTAAAAATTAAAATAGTTAAAACATTTTGGTCAAGCACCTAGAAAATTAAAAGGCTAAGATTTACAATGTCATGTTTCTTCATGTACCACGAGCAACTGTTATCTATTCACATAGAAATAGATTTTTTTTTTTTTTTTTTGCCCATGTCAACTGAAACATATAGGTCAGAGGGTAATACCACTGAAAAAAGAAACAAACTGATATAAACCAGTAAGCACCATGCAAACCTGTCAAGACAAATGTTTTTTTACTGAATGTATAGTAGGACTGAAGAACACTAAATACTAGAGTTCCAAATCTAAACAGCATATCAGACTTAATTTGTACAATATAATAACATACTTCAAACTGGAATAAGAATTACTCTTTCTATTTTTATTAATTCATTAGCCTTTTTTCTGTATCCTTTTTTTTTTTGACTGTACATCATCATTTAATTCTTATTTCATTGTCCTCTTCCCTGAATCTGGAGAAGGGATGTCCAGTTCTCATTTCCAGGTTAGTCTTCTCAAGTTCAGTCAGTGGAGGGCTGCTCCCAGAGCAAGACCTCTCCATCCCTCCTGACATTCCTCCCACAGCAGGAATGCCACCACCACTTAGACTAATGGGAATGGATGGAACGCCTCCATTCTGAATGACAGAGATTTCATTGTTTTTCATTGCTAGTCCATTTGTAATGGCTACAGCATACTGATTCCAAAAACCTGGGTCTATGTTGATTGCTCGTGCTGCAAGATCCTTCTGAAAGATTTCATTGAATTTAATGGTATCTCCCCCTAGGAGAGCCATCGGATTGTCCACTGATAGCCGTCTTCCCCGCCGGGCTGGGGCATTGTTCCACATGTGGGTTCCCATGTGGACCTGAAATGAGAATGCTAGTTCAGTTTATGTGCATCACAAACAAATAAATAAACAATTTATTTATATGTATTTCTTACGTTCTTTGCTTTATATATCAGTTACGCTGTAAAAAAAAAAAAGATCATTCTTTTTAAAGGTAAAAAAACTGTGAAAATGCTACATTAAAAACTTGTTAAATGGTTATTAAATGGTAAATTACATGGCAAACCATAAATTTACATTCCTAAAATTTTGTTTGAATTTGATGTTTTTTTTATTGTTTCTTATTAATTTTTTTCTTTTTAGTTATGTTCATTAGAGCTGAATGTTACATGTAATGTTGTTAAATGAAAGTTAATGGCATATTTTAGTTGAATGAGCACGGAGCAGTTACAGGGCCAAGCACCATTGTGGAAAATCTGTTAAAATAAATTTTAATAGAACCTAGTATCCCAAATTATGGTTTTTAAGTCATAACTAAAACTGCATATAACTTAATACAGTTGTTTATAACATTTTATCAATAGGTAACTTTACAAAATTAGCATTTTATGTTAGAGAATGGTTACAATGACATGCAAAGGTTCATGTCAAGTCACCTTTATTTCTACAATGCTTTATACAATACAGATTGTGTAGAAGCAGCTTCACAGAGATAAAACAGGAAATAGCAGAATCAATTATGCAAATTCATGCTTTGGGGAGTTTCAGTTTCTCCTGTTAAGTGTAGTTACAATAGTGTAATTATTTAGCTTGATCATTTATTATCAAGTCAGTTCATATTAATCACAGTTTAAAGTTATGCAAAAGGCAGCAATATTATTCAGTTATTTCAATGTTCTCTATGTATCTTCGTGTATCTCGATGTGTACACCACTAATAGAAATCATATTTTTTTTATAAAACTGCAGCTTGTCCAGGCATGACATGTTCATAGCTAGATGTATAGGGATCTGTGCTGAGGGCTTGTGAAGTTGTCAAGGTCTTTGCTGAGCATCTGTCCCTAGTCCTAGCTTGTCTCATTGTGGTCTTTACTGACAGTGAAAGGCTGTGTTGTTGTCATTTCTCCGTGGAGGTCCAACATCTGTCAACATGCTAAAAATGTTTTAGCACAGATATGCTCAGGTACTTAAGCGAAAATTCCAAAACATACAAAAGTATTCAACATTTAATGCACATAAAGCTGCAGTCCATAACCTTTTCTGGTTAAACATGATCCAAAATTGATTGTTGACCAAGAAACCAGCCAGTGATCTCCTTCCCCTTGCCTGATTTACACTGGTAAGCTTGTAATAATGTACAAAAAAGGTTTTGTAGTTTAGCTTTGATCCTCATGTTTCGCCAAAAGCTCCTGATCTTTTTGAAGGTGGACCATTCACTTCACAAATATAATGTTTTATACATTTTTATCTGTTCTTCAAATACTAGAAATCCAACAGTCTGTAATGAAAAGCAGTAGAATGCCGCTTTGCCGTAAGTTTTCATTTGACTAAACAAGCTTTCAAACCCTTGTTTGATCTTTTTTTTTTTTTTGGATAATGAAATAAACAGCCAGATCGCGAACATATTCAATCACCCACGTAGTCATGTTAATAAATAACAGGATTAGGCTATATGTCTATTAAATCCTTAAATCACACTATAATATTCAAATCTGTGTTCACACTGCTGCTCACCAGAGAGAACAGTTAATGTATATGAAACATATTTACATATTTTTTCATATTGCTTAATTTCTGTGTTAAAAACAATATAATGTTACAAATAATTACAGTTAATTAATCACAATTGTGTGGGTGTGTGTGTATGTTTCCAGAATCATGGTGGGAGAATAATATTAAAATTATCAGGACTCGAGCAGCTCTTTGGTCATTTATCCATATGTAATGTAAACAAACAAATGGCTTAAATTCAGATAAAGCATCAATGACGTGGTCAGTAAGGTTCAGTATCCAGAACATATACTTTTATTTTGTACTACGAATTCTACAAATACCCTGCAATTGTATTTTGTAGTTTGGAATATTTAACTGAATATTTAACTAAACACATAGACGTGCAATGCTGACATTGTTAATATTACCAGTTTGAGAACAAAGTATAGCAATAATAATAATTTGCATAGTTTGATGTGATATTACTTTTGTTTTTCAGTTGGTCAGAACAAAAAAGTGGCTGGCATGTTACTTACTTGTTCAGATGAAATTTTCTGGTTAAAATGTTTATTTGGGTCATACTTCCAAGACATAGAATCTAGAATCTAGACATAGAAATTCTGAAGTACAGTTTCAGCACTGGTGTGGTGACTGACAGATGCAATACACCACATTAAGATAATTCTACAAATAACTGCAATTGCAGGTTTGTAACCATAACTTACGGACTGCAGCTTTAAATGTTAAAAGTAAAATGCACTGATTGGTGAATGTTTATTTAAAAATAAAAAATACTTAAAATAATTTCTATTAAATAATTGTATGTTGTATATTTTACATAATCCTTCTGCTCAATATATCTGGTAGAGGGGGCTTGCCATACACTAAAGGGGAAAAAAGTGTGTGTGCTGACAAACAATATACTGTACAAAACAGATTTCACACAGGGCGACATGTATAAGATTTTAGGAAATAACATGATGCAAACATACTTTGAAATTAATTTGAAACTGCTTTGGCAGTGGGGCAGATGCAGAGGCATTATTTTGTCTTATTTATTTTGTCTAACCTAAAAACCTTGTTGACACAGTGATGAATACAAGTGATCGCGTCTGCATTCAAGCATTTCAAATAGCTCGCACTTTTACAGTTGATTTAGTTCACAATACAGTAATGCCCTTATTTACATTCACAATAATAAATCCTTAAAAAAGTAACTGTAAAATTAAGTTAAATTATGTAATTGCGTGTGATTTGCTGAAAATAATCAGCTTGTTCATGTGTCAGACACTGCTATTGCGTTTCAGAGAGTGTGATGATTTTTACAGTTCTTTTTTTTTAAAGAAATCTAGTGGAGTTAAATGTACAATATTATACTTTGGTATGTAGTGGAGTAAAAAGACTCTGATAAAGTGCAGATATTGAAAAACGCAAGTACAGTGACAAAATAAAAAGTCTTACTGTTACTCTCCACAACTGCAAACAACAAATACATTTATGTAATACCATAAATCAGGGGCGGTTCTAGACTCTATTTTGGTGGGCTTCAGCCCCCCTAAAACTATAATCAGCTCCCTGAACAATCAGTCCAGTGCTGCTTCCTCAAGACAGTTTATCACTCTCGCTCATTTATCAATCTCAAATAGGTACTCGCGCACTCACACAGTGATAGATCATCAACCTGTCCTCCTATGAAAGGCATTTTCTGCCAATTTTAAATAAATCAATTTAATTCTAAAAATGAAAGTGAAAACCAGATTAACAATTCCATTTGGAAATCTATATGTGTGCCAAAATTAAAAATAGAATTAAATACTTTAATTTTGATTTTCAAAGTGAAAATGGAATTTCCCTGACGAATTGAAAAAAATAAAATGCAGTTGGTGATATGACATTTCATTTGCACTGCAATGTCAGGGAAATCTGCCAATCTTAAAATGAACAGGCAACATGAAAAAGAAAATACAAAATACATTGTATTCTCACAAACATGAATTAGGAAAACTCCTTGCTGCTGTTAATACTACTGATGTTAAATGTACAAGACGTGCTTAGTAAGTTTTCATTAGCACAATAAAATACTGCTTATTTAGGTAATTTGTATCTTATTGTCTCTCTAAGGGCTAAGACGAATCCTAGAACCACCCACACCATAAATATAAACTAATATAGTCTATAGGCTAAATGTATTTTAAGCCATACCTTCAGATTTCCCTTTGTGGTAAAGGCTCTGCCACAGATGGAACAACCAAAAGGTTTTTCTCCTGTGTGAGTGCGCTCATGGATCTGAAGAGCACTGGCTGATGAAAAATTCTTTCCACAAGAGGTGCAGTTATGTTGTTTTGGAGTCCGCCGAGGTGGAGGTGGTGCCAGCTTTGGTGTAAGGTTGGGGGTTACTGTTGTCTGAGGGGTTGTGGTAGGTACCTGGGGGCCAGTCGGTAAGTGGCGCCCCTCACACATGGCCGGTGGTTTACTGTGTCCATTCTCAAATTTGACTGTGCTTGGTTCTGAGCTCACAATACTGGGAGTGTTTAAACCTAAATGAATGAATAAAAAAAAAAAAAAACATGAATGAATAGCAAGAAAATGTTTCTTTTATTTACTTGTATTAAACTGTAGAACAGCAGTTCCCAACCTCAGGCCTAGAACTAGATATTTTGCATGTCTCTCTTAGTTAATACACATACACAGAGATTCAAATAACCGGCTCATGCATGAGCAACATGCATGAACTATGTTTTGATTTATATAATCCCTACACAGTCTTCATTGCTCCCTACTCCCTGAGATGGGAAAATCAGTTGAAGTTTACTTTACTTCAAAACATTCATGGATTTACACTGCTCTGCTGCCTGCAACGTCTTCACACACAGAAGAGTGTGACCCAGGTGAAAAAGACGTAGTATTAAATGTATTAAAAATATACTTGAAATACAAATAGTATGTTTATAATACATTTGTATTCCCAACATGCTTATTCAAAGTGCATTGAAAATATCTAAAATTCTATTTTAATATATTTCTAAAAAGTAGACTAAAGTATTTTTGTATTAAATATATGCTTAGTTCATGAAATATGCTAAACCCAAGCATACTTGAAATTTATTTTTACAAAGCGTACTAGAAATACTTTTGTATTAAATATATGCTTAATTACACTTTTAGGGATTATGCTAAATACAAGCATATTTTTAATATATTCCTATATATGTATAGTAAAAATACAATTTTAATAAATACATTTTTAGTTACACTAAGGAATATACTAAAATTAAGCATACTTTTAGTGACGTTTTAGTGTATTTACAGAAAACACACTTGTGTTTCTCTTATTTAAAGTATATTTTATGTGTACTTTGTGTAAGAACATGAAATAATTACACTTTTAGTGGGTTTTTAATGTAATTCATAACCATGTCTACACATACAGCAAAATATTTCCAATATTTACGTATTTATAATTTTCAATATTTGGAAAAGTAAAAAGTAAAAGTTTAACATTTACAACGTACAAACGTTTGTCAACAATTTATTAAGTATTGCAATGGCCTGCTTAAAATATGTTGTTTAATATGTTGTTACTTTGGTTGATTACGTTGATGTTCTTTACATGAGTCATTCATTGTAATAAGCCACTACTAAAATTCCCATAAGGGAATATTACATAACATATATCTACAACATACATCTAAGATATCATCTAAAATGCAGAAAAAACAAGAAAAAAAAAGATTAAAAAAAAAAATGCGTTGACTTGCACGTGCACTGACTACACCTGATTGGTTCCAGAGCCACTGAGCGGCTCTGATTGGTTCGTCTGATAATGAGTTGGCGCCGGAGAGCTCAGTATGTGAAATATGATGCGCATGCAAATGTCCCTTGAATGTGAGTATAAGTCTAAATGTAAGCAATTATATTATAGAGTGATCGTGTCTCTTTAGAACATTTGGAGGAAACCACGCGATTCATGAGGATTACATGGCGATGTTTTTTTGCTGAACTTTTGAAACGTGAACATATTTGGTGCATCGTCTTACATTGGAGGACACAAGCTTTTCTTGAAGATGAACAAGTAATAATAAGTCTTATTTGGGCGTCTTAAGGGTGAGTGATGACATTAATTTGAAAATAAAGGCCTAGCGGTGTGTTCTTTTTTTTCCCTTTTTACCAGAAACCTCACTGTAACTGCAGATAAAATTTGTGTTTAATAACGTTATTAGATATTTATGAATTAGGCCTAATGGAGGTGGTTTGGTCAATTTTTGGTCAAAATTCACGCTAACCTATATGTCCATTCCAGGTAGCTAATGTGTGCTTCCTTTCCATTATCAGCATACCCTGTAATATGCACAGGTTGCTTTATTGAATAATTTATCAAAAATATTAGTGAGTTTGTATTTTTGTTGTTGTTGAGTGTGAAAGTGATGTTGTTGGGCTATGTCTAATCTTATGTTATGTACAGTGCTGTACAGTGATGACAAACAAGAGGATGAGAGAGTCACTCATATGTCACCCTTGATGAGGAGATTGTCAAAAGGTAAACTGAGATGTCAACAAATAATTCTAATAAATAGCAATATAAATTATAATAAATATTCATTAATGGATGCAAGATGATTATTTTTTCCTTTCACAGATCCAGTCATACTCAAAGAAGTGACTTCATCCCACCGGCTCCCTCTTGGTCAGTCATCACTTCCCTAGTGCACTGGTTCCACCAGAGATGCTCCGCTCCATCGACCCTCCGCCTGTGCCTTCAGACCAGCTCTGTCTCTATCGCTCTGCTTCCAAATTTCAGCAGCAACAACATCTATATCTTGACTCCTTCCTCAACTCTGCTGTGGGTTGTCAGCTCTGGGTCTGTACCATGTGCCAAACACCAGGCCATCATCCTCCCATCACCATCTCTTCGCCATATCCTGCCATTATCCCCCGTGCTCCTCACCATCCCTACACCATCTCCTCATCCACCTCCAAAACACCCTCTGTCTCTCCCTGTTCTCTTGCTTGA
>JAUMHR010000113.1:194761-210458 GCA_032361145.1 Enteromius fasciolatus | reverse complement strand
GCATAACAGTGAAAGCTAACACCATGTCTCCTGATAATATCTCCCAAGGGTAACATGTAAAGCGTAAAAAGTAACGGTCCTAGCACTGAGCCCTGAGGTACTCCATACTGCACTTGTGATCGATTTGATACGTCCTCATTCCCTACAACAAACTGATAGCGGTCAGATAAATATGTATATATTTTATATATATATTTTAACCATGCTAAGGCACTTCAATAGAGTTTTGTAGTCTATTCAAGAGAATTAAAATTAATATTTTAACATGGTTGTATATTTACGTAGTGAATATTTCAAACGGAAACATTTCACAAACATTTTCATTGTTAAAATTCAGTAATCAATATTCACCTTGCAAAGTTCATTTTCAAAATATTCAGTTTGTTTAATAATTCCAGCAATTATATTCGTCAGGCAACTTTCTGTTACTTTTATTTCACTTAACAAATTCGCTTCCGGATGTTTAGTGGTTCAAATACGACAGAGCACACATCCAGGAACTGCAGGAGAAGCAGTAGATTACCGATCCAAGAAGCCATCTGCTGTTAGACGTCTACACCAGCGGGTGGTGCACGCGGCTTTGAGTGTGAACGTCTAACACCAGATGGCTTCTTGGAACGGTAATCTACTGCTTTTCCTGCAGTTCCCGGGTGTGTGCTCTGTCCAATTTGAAGCACTGCATTTTCAGAAGAGAATTTGTAAAGTGTCGTTGTGGCACGCAGTTCCTGCATTGCCACAGGGTAAACAATAGATCCTGGTTGGAATACTGTAACTAATCTAGTGGGTGGGGACTGATCAATAACTCACAGAGATAAAGTAGGGGCCAAACCCTTTTTTTTTTACACAAACCATGTTTTCTAAAAATCCAAGATGGAGCATATAGAAAGAAAGATAATGCAAATGAGCCAAAATAGAACCCTAGGGAACCCCTCAGGGCAAAAAAGCATTACTCGAATAATGTTCTCCAATTTTGACTGAAGAAAATCCTATTTGCAAAATATGATTTAGAGCTACACCAATTAAACCAACGCAATGTTCTAAACGATCACTGAGAACAGCATGATTGACTGTAAAGTGGCTGTAAAATCTAAGAGCACAAGGACTGCTAAATCCCTAATCCATAAAATTAAGAACCTTCAAAACTGCATTCTCAGTAGCATGGCATTTAAGAAAATGCTACCTAAATACAAAAATAATAACCAAGTAACAAAAATAATACAAAAAATTAAATACCAAAAATAACAATGTATGTATAATACCCATCGCTTTTAGCTCCTGCTGTTAGAAACATTGAAACAACTTGAGAAGTTTTGTGATACAAACCGGTAACCGCTAGCCATAACCCTAAGGTGACAGCTCTGTAAAGCATAGTAACACGTTTTTTTTAAAACAACTATTAACCACTAGCAAACAATCCATTCCTGAAACAAAGTTTTGTCCTCTAAAATATTTCTTCCACAGTTTATCTTGCTGTCCTACACTGCTGTTTTTCATCACTGTCAAACTAATGTAAATTTGTTCTCTTTTTCTCAGATTTCTAACATCTAACCAAATAATTCCTCGTTCTTTTAGACATAAAATCCCCAATACTTGGTCAAAGCAAAAAAAAAAATACTTCCATATTTGAATATATAATCAAATTCTGAAATAAAAAAGAAGGTCAGAATAGAAGGAAGGTATGTCTTCAGATTTAGTATAAAAACAGCAGAGAGGGATATGATATTAACATAAGAATAAGGAATAACATATCTGATCTCGCTTATCAAGGAACAATTATTGTACTGCTATTGATATATTTACAAAGTCAAAATGTTTCATTGTTTGTGTACGGTTTGCCCCGGTTAAAAAGTAAAAAGTCAGATGTAAAACTGAATTAAGCATAAATAATTATTTTGCAATAACAAATTTACTTGCATACCCCTTTTTAGTACTATTTGTTGGTCTGCTGGCCTTTAACAATAATAACTGGGAAAATCTGCCACAATATGAATATAAAAACAACAACAACCTTGATTTGTAATGCACCTTTCCCAAACTCAAAGCATTACAACATGTACAGAACAAAATAAAACAAAAAAACACATAATATCAGAAAAAAAAAAAATTTTAACCCCCAAACAAAACCAAATATCTGTAACTGAGAATCTGCTTCTGTTGAATTCTATAAATATAAACCTTAACCGACATTCAGTCGTATCATCTGAATCGAAGCCTAGCGTCCATTTGTATTCTTGTATTTCCATAGCGGGGCCGCAGTTTGCGGAACAGTTTCTTGACCGGATCTGTGTACTCCCTATTGGCGAGTCCTAAAAGTAGGGGCACAACAGCAATGCCCCCAATGCCAACGCAGGACAATACAATGTGGCCAGTGCGATTGCTCTTTCCTCCCCGTCGGTGCAAAAACTCTATTCCTACATGGGTATAAACGATGTAGGGCACCCAACAGGTCAGGAAGGCGAGGGAAACAACTGCCACACAACAAGCGTAACGCATTTCCATTCTCCGCCTGCATTCCCGGTTTGCTACGGCTCGCTGCAGCCGCTGGATGTCCTTCAGCTGCTCCCGTGTGATCCACAGCACCCGGCACGTCATGGCAGCGATGGAGACGATGGCGGGTACCAGAAGACCATATACTTCCAAATAGATGAAAGCGTTTGGGAAGACACTGCGGTACGTACAGCAACGCTTTCCAGTCATCGCTACGCAGTTAGAGTGCGCCGTGCTGTTGGTCATTGGACAGCACTCGTTCCGATCGTGAATTGCCTTGTTGTTCCAGCCAAAAGCAGGCAGCAGCGCAAACAGCAGCGGCAGCATCCAGACGGCCAGCAGCGGCAGCACAAACCGCCGATGCAGCCATAGCTGTCCGCGCTGAAGAGGACTCGCGATGCTCCGGTAGCGCTCGTAGTGTACCAGCACCAGGTTAAAGAGAAAGGCCAGGAACAGAAAGTTGGGAAAGATGTGCACCAGCAGACAGGACAAGAAGCCGAGTGGCCGGTTGAGGCCCATCCAGGGGATGAAGGGAAGCGCCACGCCGGTGCACATATCAGCCACCAGCAGGCTCAGGAAGAAGTAGTTCTGTGAGTTGTGAAGCTGCCGGCTGCAGGTGATGCCCAGGATGATGAGCAGGTTGATCAGGATGATGGCACAAGATACGGGCAGCGTGATGGCATAGATCAGCTGGGCCTCTACATGGCTTCCGGAGACGTTTCGCATCGCCGCAGCCATTACTGCCACTGCCCACACCTAGGGCCCATTCTAAAATGAGTTAAATCTGCAAGAAGAACAGTGTGATACATCATTACTTTATTATCAATTAATAAATCCAACCATCGTTGAACAATTTGCAATCTTTAGTGCTCGATTTCTTCCCTTCCGCTGAAAAGACTTAGTGCTTACTTGTGGCAGCTGGACCCCCTTCTTTTATATGCTGCTTAATCAAAAAAAGATTCAGCAGATCTTCTGACCATGATATTTTTTTCTGGATAATTTGTTCATTATTCCTGCATCTAGTGAACACGGGACATTTATCAGTTTTCAAAAATATGATGACACCCTAACCCAGCGACTGGATGGCAAAACTGAGCAATGTGACGCATACTAGAAATATTACTGCTTAGAAATTATTATTCATTTGTGCATCATTCAGTCTGGATTAGATCTAGTGATCTCCTGTGTTGCACATCACTGGTCACTTTACTTCTTAAAGTCAGAAAACTTTCCGAATGAGTTTTACGATACACAACGCCACAAACCAAAAAACTAGATTAGAAAACAAGCTAGAGCACAGAACAAACACAACAGCATTACAAATGGGTTAATGGCAACATCAACATACAACAAATTAAAGCTGATGGTAACAAACCCCTATGGTCTGTCTGCCAGGTTTATAACGATCACGAACGAGGAAGTCCTGACCATAAATTCAACGCTTTCTTCATGAATGCTGGGTTATCTAAAAAGAGTAATCTAAAAGAGCAACTAAAAATGAGAAAGAGAAGTACCTTTTTTCAGCTTGACTTGAAGATTAAACTCCTCAGGTCTTCATCACTATAGGGTCATGTCAAATTTATTTAGCACCAAAGAAAAGCTTGCAGGTTAGAAAACTGCTAAATGCAATAGCACAGACCATTACACGTCTGGTTTTTCATCAGAGCTCTACACGGTAAGATCCTCAACAGCTGGAAAGAGACAAAGTCGTTTGTCAAGCAGAGAAAGTCAACAGGGGCGAGTCCAGGGGAACGTCACTCGTAAAACTCAGAGCAACACCCGTGCAAACCTACAAAGCTACGACATGCACTGCTAATGCATGTACGCATGACAGATAAAGAGGGAGGACAATATAGACAATCTGAGACCTTTGGCCGAGTCAGGAGAGATGTTAGAGATGTGCGTCGCTGCTAACAGATAGAACGTACAGGAAAACACACCTGAAATTAAGACATTGCTGCATTCTTAAAATTGTGCGAATTTACACTAAAACGCAGATTCAATAGTCTATATTGTAAAAAGTAACTTTTCTCTAATTGCCTTTGAATTCTTTACCTGTGAGGAACAGGGTAAAAAACATTTGGTCTGGATCAGTGAACGAGTGCCAAGATTTTACTTGCTTAGAATCACTCCTGCTCCCCACTTAGTGGACATCGAAATCATACAATGAGGTCAGGTTGGAGTTAAATGAGACGTGCAGCTATACAGTTGTGCTTTACAACAATTGTAAGATTGTTATCAATGATTGTTCTCAATAATGATTGTTATTGTTAAATATAATTATTATTATTGTACTTTTGCTTAAATGTTACCTGGAGTTCAGCAGTCTCCATTCTCACACACTAACCTAACACTTTTATCCAAACCAACTTACAATTAGGGAATACATAAATTGATTAATCTTGAAGAGGCAAACAGCCAGAGGAAGTGCTCATAATACTGGCCTCAGATATTGTTAAAATATGTACAAGCTAGGTAGGGAAGGAATAAATAAGGATAAATAAAAAGAAATTTTCATTATATAAATTTAGGATAAAGTTAAGTAGAAATAGATGAGTTTAGATGACGCTTCTATTGCAATAATCAATGGAAAGATGCGGGTGCTGAGCCGGTGGCTGTTCTATAAACAAGCATCAATGTCTAGAATTTGATGCGAGCTGCAGCCGGGAGCCAGTGCAAGGAGATAAAGACCAGTCGCGCTGCTGCATTCTGGATCATTTGTAGAAGTTGATTAAGGTTCCAGGAAGTCCAGCCACAAGAATTTAATTGCACATATTAGCTAATAAAACAAAAAGTGATTGGTTATAATGCACCATGCTGCAAAACATGACCATATCAAATGCTGTCATTGACACTTTCACATTTCATGTTAATCACAACAGCCTTAATAATTTAATTTATTTGTGCACAAGCATTTTTTTGCCATTTTATCTTCGATTTTTTTGGTGGCAGCCAAAGCACCCGCTGATTTCTGACACTAGCTGCAGTATTATGTACTGATGGGGGTCATCCGGTGCCACGTGCACTTGTACAAGCTGTTTGGACTGAAATGCTTGTTGTGAGTGTGTGTACACAACCACCCTACAATGACAAAGATCCACAGGAAGTTTTCTTTTAATGTAATAGTTGCCCCTTCTGCAAATGCACGTCGTTGAGGCGACACTCCCACAATAGTTGATTGACAGCAGCGTGTCACACAGACTGAACTGGTGTCTTACCTCAGACCCAGTTTTGTTGTTGAATGTATTAATAAACAGAGCAGTAGTCATTTACTCCTGACATCGGAGTGACTGAAGGCAGATGATTAACGTTACGTTTGGTTCTGAAGGGAAACGCACCCTTGATCACCCGAAATGCGTTTATGTTCACGAGAATCATTCATGATCCAGCCTCACCTACAGAAGCAGTGAGTATAACGTCTTTAAATGAATCTTTGCTAATCGCCTTTCCTAATAATGAATACAGCTAAAAAAAAAGATCCTCCGAGAGCGCTTCGGAAAAGAGGGGCGGAGTCAGCTGAGCTCGTGAAGATTTAAAGGGGAAGTACACAGAACAGAGTGATTTCAAAAGAGCTGTTTGTGACAGGGGAAAATGAGCGTTTTTACACCATCTTTGAGAAATTGTAAAGCAATCTATATTACAAACTTTCCATTAAGACCCTAAAGAATCATATTAGCTTGTGGAAAATTGTCTTTGTATGACTCCTTTAACCAATGTTATGACTAAAACGTAACCTTTGCCTTAGGGTTGAGATTGGGTTAAATCATGACAACGGACTTTGATGAGATTTGATGGATTTTGGATATATTTATTCAAAATGAGGTGTATCTTTACAGAAGCAGCACTGAGAACGACTTTAGAAACAAGCGTGGCGTTGCTGAAATAAGCATCGACCAGAGCAGAGCTCTCCAAACTCGGTCCTGCAAAGTTTAGCTCCAAACCTGATCAAACACACCTGAAGCAGCTAATCAAGCTCTTACTAGTCATGTTAGAAACTTCCATGCAGGTGTGTTGAGGCAAGTTGGCGCTGAACTCTGCAGGACACCAGCGCTCAGGATCGCGTTTGGACAGTCCTGGACTAGAGTGACCGTAATTAGCTTCAGTGTCATATCACTGCAGACATAAGCAGTGTATCTCAATGGCAGAGAAAGCCCCTTATACTCAAGAGCTATTATAATACACTGAAGAATGATCATATGACTTTTTACATATGCCGTGTTTCATTTTTGTTCTGTAAAGTTTTTAAATTTGCCTGAAAAACCACGTCATGTGAGCGTAAAAACTTTTGCAAAACATGGGACTTTTAACTAAGTTGATGCAACTGCATTAGACATATTTTCCATTAGACATATTTGTGCAGTTTGAAAGATAATGGAAACGTAGTTCCTAACTTCAAGTGAAAAGTGATAAGGCCACAAGTAATGAGACCAGGATCAGATTCTCTGAAGAATTCAACCTCTCAGCTGCTTTAACATCGCTGGTGTGTTTATTCACACATCACATTTCAAACATTCTTGTCACTTGTTACAAAGAAAGAAAATTAAAGTTGACAGCACTCGAGTATGTTTGGCCATGCACTCAGCACTGCACTTTTGCCAAGACAGTTGAGAATGTGTGTCACTGCTAATGATTTACAGCAAGTGCTGGGAGAAGAAGCTGTTCCTTAACCAGCAATCAAACCCTTAACAACAGCAACTGGGAAGATCTGAACATCCAGTTGAATGATCTAGACATCTGAACCGAAGATTAAGTGAGCATTTTTAACTTACTGAAGCAGAATTTTACATACACTCCCTTCTGACTAATGGGTGAATTTATTTCAGTCATTTCTGTGAGGACAAATCTCAATGCCTGACCATACTGTGAAACGTGCTTCGGAGTTTGTAGACAAGTTGTCTTCAACTTCACCATGACATTGCTGCAAAAAACGCAACAACCCCTCACAGACACGTTTCTCAGGAATGTCACTGCAACGAAGCGCTGAGATTTGTATTCATAAACATTACTAAAAAAGATAAAACCCACATCATTTTGCCCATATAATGTATGTGACATTACAGCTGTATGTAGCCTAAGCAAAACACAAGAACAAATGACAAAGACAGAACAGCTCTGTTAAAAATGTAAAAAGTTTAAAAGGTGACTGTGTCGGTGGGGAGGTATTACAGTTGCTGAAGTCTAACGGGATCACTATCGGTCAGGTCTCTGCAGGCAGAACACTTTGGCTTTATGGTCTCCTCCAGCGGTGATGGCGACGGACGCATCTCTATGAACACAGACACAACACGGCAACATATGAAGCAGATACAGCACAAACTCATATTTTCCCATGATACAGAAAGAATGATTTTGATGATTGGAAGCTTAAAATGACAGCAGGTTGAGTCAATGATTTTTGGGTGAACTTTTTGTTTAACAGAAGATTGAAGTGATCTGGTGTATATGACTCTTCACGTTCTGATTTGTTGCTAGGTCAACATATTTTGTTGACCCTGGAGCAACTTTTTATTCCAAAAATGTAGCCTTGATCATACATTTGACTTAAACTTAACCTCACCCATGAGTGATCCCAAAAGTCAGAGAAAATTCTACATGAATGACACTGATGTACAAGCAACAAACAATGATTGTAAGGGTGTATTCACACAAGACATGGTTGCTATGAACCGGGCCCGAGTAAGATTGTCCCCCCACCCCACTCCCCCTCTGGCCTGCACTCACATAGGGTTTCAGCATTCGTGCCAGAGCACGCTTACGTCATTATGCTGCGACGGTTTCAGGATTGAAACGTTTGGTCCGCGGTGGTTCACATCCCTATCACATTGCACCTCTGCCGTAGACTCTTCTCTGCTATGTTTTGGAGCATCGCGAAAATGTGACGTCACGCATCCTGTTCCGTGCTCCAGCACGGTTAGTGCTCACACTACATGCAAACCGAGTCCAACTGAACAGTGCTCTGACACACCTCTTCCAAGCGGGCCAGGGACTGCTAAACGTACCGCCCCTGGGAACGGCTCGGAGCACTCACACAAGTCAAACAAACCACGCTTTCGTGGACAAACGCACTCGGCACTGTTCAAACTGCCTAGTGTGAGTACACCCTTAAGCCTAAACTTCACAAAACTAGAAACTGTTTCCTCAAATCTGATTGGTTAATCACAATGTTGTTCCAGAGTAAATAAAGATGCTGATCCAGAAACATGTCACATTTGGTAAAATCAGGTTCTGCACAGGACTCTCATGAAGGAAGATTTCAAAGCTCTGTTGGATTCTCCACCCGTTTCAGACAACCACAACGTAAGAATCTAGAGTTTGCCTTGACCCAGATTCCACTCCACAAAATGAGTTTGATCATGCTCATTCTACCAAAAAGGCTTAATTATTATAGAGGAGAGATAAGTCATAGTTATGTTGATTGAAGACCATTTGGGATGATTACATCCTGAGCAAATGGTCACCAATTGTAGAATGGAAGCTGGTGTGGAACTTCTCAAAGAAGTGTTAGAACATACGGATCACAGCTACTACAAAAGCAGCAACTTTTTTTACATTAGTAAACTTTAACTGTATAAAAGGTTTCAACGAAGGGTGTTCTGGGTTCATTCTCACTCCGCTGAACCCAAGGTACCATGTACTTTGTCACTGCTTATACTGCAATAAACACCTTCATCAAGATCTTCAATGTCCTCTTAATTTGTCTTACAACAATAATGTCAAAGCAATAAAAATAAATAACTCTGACTCTATGGCCACACACACTGTATTTACATTTATTTGTCAATCCAGCATTTAGTGCTAAATCTTGCTCTGTACACACACTGCTCAGTCACTTCCAGGAGCGACGACCACATTCTAGAACCGAAGTGACTCCCAAAACATTTAGACCGTTACAAACACATTCACAGAAATGATATGGAGTGTGTGTGGAACCGATGCGAAGAACCAGCTGATAATAGTTTATTTAAACAAGATAAACCTGAACAGACTAACCTGTTCAGCACAAAGTCGAGGATCTCAGCCGAGTGTCCCCTGTACTCTGACATCATGACTCCTGATCTGGCGTCCCACAGAGTGACCACACCGGCCAGATTACAGGTGGACACGACTGCAGACGCCTCCTCCCACTGCAGGTGCACGACCCCCACCTGACACACACACAAACATTTCTGTGACATGACATAACAATGGGCCGAACAAGAAGCGTGTTGCCTAGCAATGATTGAAAACAAATGCTGCGTCCGAAGTAGGTACTACATTTTTAAAATTGACTACTACCCGACTGTTAAAACAGTACGCTCTATATAGTATGAATGTGAGTAGTATGAATGGAATTCGGACGTACTAAATCCGCCATATTGATGTTGTCACGTGTCACGCATCGTCACAACATCGCGACAACTTAAACTTTCAATAAGTCTTTAAGTATTTAAGTAAGTATTTAGATTGTGTTAAACAACTGTAATTTAATCACAATAAACAACGTTTTTTTCCTAAGGTACGTACACTTAAAATGAGCCACGTCTCAACTTTCTGCCATTTTTGCAAAAATGATGCATCCTCTCCCGGAGCCTCATGGGATAGGAAAGCGTCCATGGTATGTCTACTATAGAATTCGTCCAGAAGCAGCAGGTCATCCGGGTACTTATCGCTTACTGAATTTCGAGCGCTACTATATAGTAGGTAAGCAAGCAATTTCGGACGCAGGGAAAGTAAAATTGACTTCTCGTCCCGTGTGTAATGGGCTTCAGTTTTTACCTCATGTTTACACCGATGTCTGAGGCTCTGTGATTGCATATCATAAATGGCCAGGGTGCCGTCCAGATAAGCAACAGCAACCAAGGGTAACCTGGAGGTCAAGTCAGAGATTCATTTATACAATACAAACAAAAAAAAGATTTTATTCAAAATGTTAAAAACTGCTCTCCCTGTTTGTAGAGCAGCACTGGCTGTAGCTGTGTTATGTCAGTTACTGGGAGAAATCTGACCAGCATCTTACAAACATAGAGCGGCATACAGCACGTCATAACACTGCTAAATACTCAACCCTTAATGAAAATTATTTGTATAGATATATCATTTATATGAATTATATTAAAACACCATTTGCTTTACTTACACATTACAAAACCCCACAGATTCTACAGAGTTAGAATCCTGTTCCTGCATAGAGTCTTTTGCTTCACTTTTTTCACTGGACAATGAGCATAACACCTAAAGAAAAGAAAAAAAGGAGTGATGAAGTACATCAGATCACATCGAAGTCCAAGTGCTTATAAATAAACACTAAACTGTAACTGGACACTCGTTCCAGTGCTGCTGGAATCCTGATCTCGCTTCAGGAGAGGGCTGCACGATATACTGCGTGCGATAGTCATGTGCACACTAGGGTTGTAACGGTATACCGGTTTATCGTGATATTGCATTTGCTTGTTACCGGTTTTGAAAAAAAAAAAAAAAATGAAACCAGATCTCACTCGCGCTGCAGTATGCAACGTCTTTGCGCTTGACTGCTTAGACTCCTCCCACACAGCGGAGAAAAAGTTTGATACAGAGGCTGTTAATTTAAAGTGTAGCATAGAATTCATAAACTACATGACTTGTCAGTGTTTTTATCACACTACTTCACCGGCTGTCAGAGAAACGGTCCCTGATCTATTAAAGAAAACAAACAAATAGCAATGCAGTGTCACAGGTAAAAACACAGCCGGAACTCTACTCACCTTTCCTGTGGATGTGTTGATGAGTTTAGCCTGACCATCCACTGACCCCGTCAGAGCCAGCGTTCCCTCTTTATTACACGCTATAGAGGTCAGCGCTCCCTGATGACCATCATGACCTGAGAAACAACACAAACACAATCTCTTGTGTAGCACTGAACTTACAAATAAATGTATAAATACTTACAAATAACAAACACATTTTGGGTCAATAATGATCTCACACTCAAGTGTGCGGTATACAGAACAACCCAACCAATCACAGCTTTGAGTAAAGAGCAGCACGAGCAGGCCAGCGACCGCCCTACAGCACAAACAACCTGAAGATCTTACTGCAAACAACAATATCCTGCCTGTCCACCACTAGTGACTGTGACATTATAGAACTGACTTCACCACTTTTTGAGACTACAAATAAAAAAAAAATAAAAATTTGACCATTCAAGAGCAATCATCTGCCAGAACATGACACTCGCGCAGAGTTTGTTTGATAAGGATTTGAACTTTGATAAACAGATTAACTCAGTCGTTCAATCAAGTTTCCTTCATTTACGGCTGTTGGCAAAGGTTAAGCGGTTTCTTTCTTTTAGTGATTTTGAGAAAGAACCTTAACCCTTTGAGCTGTACAGAATTTAGACAACAAAAGGTGAAAAAAACAATGTAAGACTTTCATTTTGGTGTGAACTACTCTCTGTAATGGCACCAGTGACCCTCAGAGGACAGCAGACGATGTGTGAAGGATGAATTACCTTTAATGACATAAACGGCATTGCCTTGTTTTAAGTCCCACAGACGTAAACTTCCGTCCTCGTAGCCCACAATCGCTCTCTTTCCTGTAAGACAGACAGACTCTAATAACGCAGAACAACAGACAGTCAGAATCTCAGAGTTTTCTGACAGCCTCGGCCCTCACCATCAGGAAGGATCTTCCCGCTGGTCGCCTGGCAGCTGGGCCCTTGAAACGTCTTGCACTCTCCGCTCGGGATCTTCCACATCCAAACGTTCCCATCAGCCGTTCCGGCCAACAGTACCGGAGCACAGGGATGCCACTCCAACCACTGCAGAAGATGATGCACGCTTTAAACATGGCCACAAACGCCTGCAACACACGCAGAGCGACGCCATTCTAACTTACCTCCAGATCTCCAACTTCAAAAGACCAGATTTCCTCCTTGTTCTCCACTTTCCAGACCTTAATGAGACCGCTCATGTCACCAGACACCACCAGCTTGGAGTCGCAGCTGAATGCGGCACATGTGACAGAATCCTTGTGACCTGCCGTAAATCAGAGAGTGGAAGGTTTGTGCTGATGGACACAGAGTGTATAAACGCTGAACGGTCTGCTCATGCTTGTCTTTTACAAACCGGTGCATTCAAACAGCACATCTCCATCCGACACGCTCCACACATACGCCCGGTCATCCTCTCCACCCGTGACGGCCAGACTGTTGGTCACTGGGTCCAAGCTAACACAAAAGACAGAACCTGCAAATCAAAAACACATTCAGTAAGAGCCAATGAAAGATTATGCGTTTCTCACAGACACAGAGGTCAGTGTGTGTGTGTGTGTGTGGAGTCACCCCCGTGTTTGGAGAACGTCAGCTCACTGTCATCCTGCTCAGACTCCATCTCATCCTCCGTCTCCCATCCATCATCATTAGCATTCCCAGCCTCAGCAAAACCTACGTCCTCCAGCTCCTCCGCCAGATCCTCTGAACAAATACATAGCTTTAATCGGTTTCTTGTTTTTTTTGGACAACTTTCTATTTTTATTGCCCATCCCAACAACCAAAACACCACAAAACTGTTTTTCTTTACATGTAAAAATATAATCTCTCTCGCTGGTCTCTTACACACACAGATAAGCATAAACACACACACACACTTATTAATCTGTCGCACCATGTAAACATTCAGTAATAAACACACACCCGCGGTCTGTTCTGTGTCGTTGAGATCAATAACCTCGATGATTTCTTCATCTTCGTGCAGGTTCAGCGAATCTTCCTCAGGATTATCCATCATCAATATAATTATTGACGGACTTTATTCATTACAAGACTGCTAAAGTTTTATCACGGGCTGTTTCCGGTTGACCGCTGCTGAATGGCGCTTCTGGGCCCTTAGTATCGATATTGTTTAGAACTAGTCACAACTCTATAACTACGTTTCGTCAGATTCACAGTTTGCTGAACAATAATGCTAATTTAAAGCGCCTTAATGTGTTCGTGCAGTTCACGTGCTCGCCCAGGCAGCTCGCGCTGACGTATGACGTATAGAACACGTGACGGCCAGCGTGACAGTCAATCACGCCCATTGCTTTTCCTCACTGGTAAAATGTTCAAAGGCGGTACTTCCGGCCAACAACTCCTGTGTAATATCGCAGCACGTGGCACTAGATGGCGCTGGTTATGCAAACACAAAACACACACTCGGCCTGAAATGTAAGGTTTTATTTATTTTTCATTTTTACAAACAAACAAGGTACATAATTACATTCAAGTTTTTTGCATAACCAAAAATAGAACAACAACTATAACAACAATAAGTGTCCTAATCAACTGAGCAAAACTAGAAAGAAAATAATAAATATTGTATCTCCAAAATAAAAATATACAAGTTCAAGAGAGACAACAACTTCATGTCTTTCTTATTAATAAATTTTAAGGATTTATATCAGAGGTTTACCTCATTACACCGTTAGGTTTAGATTTAAACCATCTGCACTGAATAAAAAACCTTGCAAAACATCAGGAAATTAATCAAGAAAAATACCAAACCTGACTACCTTCACATCAACACCCCTGGAACATAACCAATTTTGCATCTCTCTTTAAAAGGCTTGTATCGCATCACAGACACAAAAAAAATCTAATTTTTCAATACTTGTTTCACACAAAAAACATTTACATCAAATGTAAAATTTTAATTTTTGTTATCAGGGTAGATCTCACTTTGAATCTTATAACTCACCTCTTTAGATTTTAAAGGGAGCAGGAAAGACAAACAATTTGTTCTATTTTTATTAATTTCAACTATATCATGTTTAAGGATATATTCCCACCTAATTGGGTTTGGATAATAAAATTGTGAAATAAAATTTCTAATAACTTAAAACATTTTTCTCACAAAAATCTGAACCCTGTAAGGAAAGCTGCCTCACTTCAGGGGAAACGTGGGAGTTCACAATATCTTCTCAAATGTGAGCTAATTACTTTAAGATGGGCAAATTATGTGTGCCTGTATATTTTGGAAAAGAAATGTGAAATCGTCAAATCTGATATAAAATAAACTATCTATCATCATTGTGAACACAAATTCTCCTTTAAATTCTCTTTGTTTTATTTATTTTTTGCTAGTTTAATTTTAACAGATGAAAAACCTTTCGGCCTGTAGTGTTTTTACAGTGCGTCAGCTCTCATGTGCTGCTTAGTTTTGAGGATCAGTGTCCAGAATACAGACAAATGAATTAATTTTCAGTACATCCGAAGGCACATAAACTTCAGCATAATTCATCTCTGAATAAAATTCATTCCTAACAGTTATATTTATGTCAGTGGCTCACTGGATCTTCTTTCTGAGCCTCCATTTAGTGCATAAACAGAGACTGATGCATTAATATTCATATTACATTAATCCCAACACATACTTGTTTGCAAAGAGTGTGAGTTTAAGAATACATAACTCATACACTGAGACATTTACATTAGTTTTAAGAAAGATGAAGAATGAACAATAGGTATTAAATTAGACTTCTAGACGTGTTGTATAACTTATGTTCAATGGTTCGTAAGGGGATGTAGAAATTGTTACTATGGAAACCGTGATCCCAGCCGGATTCTGTCGTGCTACTGAACTGACAAGAGGAAGCAGCAGCCGTTCTGAAAACCACCTGACTCAAGTTCATTTAACAAGGCAGGGAAAATTAAAATATTCTTAGATTATAATATGGATTATTCAATCACTGCAGTGGTTTTAAAGGCCACTGAAAGAAAGCACTTAGTAATAATTATAAGCTACAATAACAATATTAACTAGAAGGAGTTTCTTTGTTGCATGCTCTTCTAAAGATCATGTCTTCATTTCATTCAGATTTCAATTTTCACTTTTTCTGAAAAATCAATCACTTGTTCTGACTGGTCCAGATTAAGGTTTTAGTTTTTGGTTGTATCTGAAGTTTTTTTTATTCAAATGTTTGTTATTTAATTTGACTGACATAAAAAAGGCATCTGAACGTCGCAGAAGAGATCAATGCAGAACCGATTGTTACAGAAATCATGTCAAATTTGTATTTGCTTCTTAGAAATCTGTACTGAAAAAAATGTACAAATATGACCATATGAAAGAGGGTTCAGCATTTACCAACCTGACCGTCTTAAGCATTAAAAAGGGCTAGATCTGATTACTTCTCGTCTTTATTAGAGGAAAACAAACATAACCCTCGGTATCTATTCAATATAGTGACTAAATTAACAAAAAATAAAGCATCAACA
>JAUMHR010000113.1:148667-159270 GCA_032361145.1 Enteromius fasciolatus | reverse complement strand
TGTCAAATCACGCACCTGATGGCATTTAGCGCTGATTACAGGACCGGCTTTACTGACAAAACGCGCAAACATATCGGCCGATCGTGATCGGAGCATCCCTAGAACGCAGCATTGCTTTTCTGGCGGGAATGTCACGCCATCCAGTATAAACAGCAGAATAGGTTCTATTGTATTTTATGTAACAAACTGGTCTACATAAAGTTCTTTATTTGAAGCACAATACTACAAGAAAGGTCACTTATTGAAAAAGTGTTGGTGCTTAAATGATTTTCTGACAGATCAGGCCTTAATTCTTAACGAAAATACACCTGCATTCTGATAACTAGGTTAAAACAAGCCACTGGTGGGTAACAGACCTAGTTCCCACCATCGGTGAACAAACATGATCTTTCTAACATCATTTACTCATGCCAATCAAAACTGTTGACGACCAGACGGCAAAACTCAAAACATGTCAAAACACGGTGTTCCATAATGTCATAAATCAAGTCATAATGGTTTGAACAACATGAGGGTGAGTGAATGACAATTATAATTTTTGGGGTGAATGGTCCCTTTAACAAAGAATGAACACGACATCACCTCACCTGATATACGAGACCAAACGCACGCTCTAGCCCTGCTAAACATCAGACAGAGCGTCTCTGATGCCTGAGCCGCGTTAAACAAGCACCAACATCTCAAAGCAGAGGAGTGTGGAGGATGACGTGCGTCTGTACGGACGGCTGTTATTTTGGTTGTGCTCAGCACAGACACGGCTGGACGTTTGATCCAACATTCCCTGCGAGTCAACGGCTGACCTCACACTGCTTGGCAGGACACTCACAGAGCCCGGTGACCACCAGAGAACCGCTCTACACACACATCTACAACAATCAGAGCAGCTGCACGGCCGACAAAACACACGTGCTACAGCTGATGCCTTAGCACTCGGTCCTTTCAAACACTCAGGTGTTTGTCAGGTAGAAAACAAACTACATATCAATCAATGGTAGAAAGAAGGTGTCATTTTATTTATTTTAATATTTAAAATAGATTAAAAATTTCCTGCCGACAACACACACACCAGACCATACAAACTCTTCAACACCTACTGAACGAGAGACATGGGTCTATTATCAGGGTCAGATCACCTGTTAGACCTGTAATCACACCAATGATCCAAAAGAGCCACATCTGAACAGTACAGCTGTACCAGAACACTGCGTTAACATTCCCTGCTCGTTGTTGTTGTTGATATGAAACTCTGTAAAACAGGTTTGAGCTAGTGGTCCAACAGATCACTCACGGTTCGGATCATATTATAGTTTTTCAGCCACAGATTGGACTGTTTTTCTGATCAACAAGAAAAATATTTCAGCGTAACTTTACTTTCCATTAATCAAATCCAAGTACTTCTTCGAAACCACAGACAAAACTCTTAGCCTAAGAGAGTTCAAACTGTATTGAAGAGACTAGTAAACAGACTGTAGAAATAAAAACAAATTAAAAGTAAAGTCAAGTCACTTTTATTTCTATAGCACTTTTAACAATACAGATTGTAGCAAAGCACTGAACATTATCAAGTAGGAGAACAGAGTGATGGTAATGTATAATGACCAGATTACACTATTAAATTTATCAAATGCAGAGACGGTCTCTGTAGTCAAAACGACGATAATCACTAGAAATCAGGTGTCCCCAACTAAGCAAGCCAGAGGAGACAAAACCCCATCCATGAGAGAACGGGCAAAAAAACCTTCCCTTACAACAGAACAGAAGGTTGTAGCTATGCCTGTTACGATAACTTTTTGTTGTGCGATATATTGCCCCATAAATAATTGCAATAAGCGAAATTGTAATTTTATGCTGCTGAATGTACAATCATAATATAAAAGCATAACAACACACTTTCAATTGACAAACAATTTATTTTATTTTTTTTTAATATTTAGATCATTAAAAATATGGATTCAAATGCACAAAGAACCTATAAATGATCTTTCCATCTACATATTTTTCCCTTTTTTCTCTAAAAAGTAAAGGTTCACACTATTGCTGAAAAACACACCCCTATTTAGAAATCAGACCTGCGCAAGACACAGATCCCTAAACAAAGGCATGTCTGAAGATTGAACGTGAAGACTTGATGAACAACTCCAATATAATCATGCACACCCGATTTCTTTCTCGTTCACATCAAACGACTGCTTTCACCAGAATGATTGACAACGGTTATTTTGTGTGTTTATGCATCTGTTTAAAGGCAAGAAGTGCAGGAGATATAAGAGAGGTGCTGCACGCTTCATGAGTGTGTGTCTGTGACTCTAAAAACAACACGAGTAACGAATCGAGTTCTCTTTGAGTCCCCTTCAACTACAACTTATAAACTTTCACTTTTATGGTAAAATGCTGTGGTCAATCCTTGGATCGCATGCGTGCCGAACTGCGTAGATCTTGAATCATATACAATCCGTTCAGTCACTATTTTGAGTATGAAAATGTCACATTTAATGCAGTTCAGACATAAACTCCACACACAGGAGCATTCGAGCAGCGCCATCTGCTGTACAGGAGTGAATTCAGCCTATCAGAGTCACCTCGCACATCTTTAACTCGCCTCTGAAGCTCTTCGAGGTTTCTCTTTATTCTCCATCACTGACACAGAAACAAGGAAACAAATGAAACTGACATTTCCATTTGACGCAAATCATACAGACAACTGTGACAACTTTTAATGAATAACAGATCACAAGCTAAATTAAACCATCCACATTCCAGCCTACATGAACACACACTGCAGAGCGCTATAAAGATCTGAGACCGAGGCCCGTGAACATTAGGTCAATGCATTATAAAGCTGTGTGTTTGAAATCGATAAACTGGAGTTATTGATCAGTCCATCACATATTAACATGGAAATGCAATTTAGATCAAAAGACACAAGTTTTTTAAAAATACACACAGCCCGTATCACATCTTCATCAGTGACGACACAACACTAGAAGAAACCACGGATACTTCACACGACGTTCCAGTGAACAACAAACCAGCTCCGCTGTGCTTCACTCAGCACCACCACTCCAACTACATTAATTGATATAAAGACTGCAGACAAAACCATGCCCTGCTGGAAATATCACGCCGAGAAAGTGACACCTGACAACAAGCTCAATAAAGTGACCGACCCAGAAACCATCATTCTGTCATTGTTTACAAAAGATGATATTTTGATCAACATTTACACTGTTTTTTCCTGACAATGCAATACAACACTAGACCTTTATGGATGGGGTTTTGTCTCCTCTGGCTTGCTTAGTTGGGGACACCTGATTTCCAGTGATTATCGTGGTCTTGACTACAGAGACCGTCTCTGCATTTGATAAATAAAGTTTATCTGGTCAGTATATATTACCATCACTCTGTTGTTCTATTTGATAATGTTCAGTGCTTTGCTACAATCTGTATTGTTAAAAGCGCTACAGAAATAAAAGTGACTTGACCTTTATTGTATGGACAAAGAAAACATGACGACATCTTTTGACGTCCACTAAAGTCAAGTCACCTTTATTTATATAGCACTTTTAACAAAACAGATTGTGTCAAAGCAGCTTTAAAGTATTACAGTAAACACTCAGTTTTCAGCTAAAATCAGTACATCATTGATTCAGTGATGTCATCGTCCAGCTCAGTAGCAATCAATCTGACCGTATCACTGGAAATAAAGTGAACGAATAAGTATTACAGGACAGTCCGTTTTAGCCAACTATCCCATCAATGGTGTTAATCCTGACACCAATTTCCAGAGGTCAGGGGTCATGTGTATAAAAGCCATAAGCAGACAACAGTATTACATCTATCACATCCATCAGATACATACAGGTCTATGTCTGTGTGTAAAGGACAGTCTCCAGCTTTGTGTGTAAACGAAGCCCAGGCGCACTTGACAGGCTTTCTAACCGGACCAGGAGTCTGGAATCAGCCTCAGACAGCACTCAAGTCTTTGTCCACTATCTAGTGCTCACTACAGCTCGCTGCTGGACTGCACAACACAACAACACAGGGAGGTGTTCTCACAGGAGGCCGCTTACCCACAAGCCTTCGCGGGGCTCGGAGTGGAAGGCTGTAGCAATGCTAGCTGCACTTTCTGCAGCGTTATTCGCGTCTCTTTCTGCATTATAACGCGCTAGCTCTCACCCCTCCCCACCCCGCCATCTTGGGCCGACCCAAGCAGCCATTACCACCGCACACAAATCACCGTCTCTGAGTGAACCTGAGCGCGATTCCTCCTCTGACGCGTTTGACAGACGCGGCGTCGATGAACGCGACGAACAGCTCAGCTCTCAGTCAGGGAAATAAAGCCCCAAATCATAGAGTGATCTGAGACGCTGTAGCCTCTCTGACACCCGCATGTCCACAAACAAGCTACAGAATAAACACACACACACAGAGACAGACGCGCGGCAAACGCTAGGGTTGTGAAGCCAGAGAATCGAGCCCGAGCCCCGCAACGCTCGTGTAATCGCAGGGCAGAACCGCGGCTAAGCTCCGCGTCAAATCGAGCGAGTTAGCTGAACGGTTAGCCACGCAGCTCTGAGGAGAAAATAAGGACGCGTCGCCGCTCGCGCTCGGAAGCCCTGGCCCTCGCTGTCATTTCGCACCGCATGTGTGCGTCGCGAAGCGTGCGTGTGAAGCGTTCATTTAAACGCGCATATTTACCTTTACGAGCAGGGCCTTCATGCTGGCGCCATCTTCATGAAGCCGCTGGTATCCGAACAGAGAGCTGCGAACGAGAGAGACAGACACACACGCAGAGGGTTAGGGATCAACTCGCACGTCTCACACTCAAAAACAATGAAAAACAGCTAAAAGACGCCTGCGGCTCCGACCTGTCGACGCGGGCCAGAGCGTCGCTCTCCTGCGCGCTCAGCCGCGGTGAGTCCTCCTCGGGTTCGCTCGCTTTTCCCGCCGCCATTTTCTTCTCCTCATCACCAGCAGCGCTGAGGCGTCGAGCGGCGGCGACGGCGAGCGACACTCGGCACGATTTCATGGAACCGCGCCGCGAGATCGAGGGCAGGCGAGCTCCGTGCGTCCAAAAGCCACAATAAACGCGAACTTTTTCTCCTGTGAAACGCGCCCCAGAGTCTGAACCCCCGTGCGAAGTAAGCTGGCCCTCCAGCGGCGCGTCGTCTCACATTGTTTTGTAGGAATAAACTGTGACGCGGCGGCTCGGTGTTGATGCGCGATGTGTGGCCCTGCACACTTAAAAACGCGAAACGTTTTAAAACAATCTCAAAGTTGTGTTCGCCAGCAGATTAAAGTTGTTGTAATTGTGTCACACAGGCGAACCCACGCCGTCGCCGTCGCCACGCCCTCCCGGGCTCGACAGCCAATAGCTGCGCAGTACGCGAGCGCGTCACTGGCCTCGTACCAAAATGTTGTGGTCCAGTCTTTTCGCTAATTTTCTTTTCTCTAACGATCGTTCGAAAGCGCGACCCGAATCCCCTGCGCGTTCGACGCGATGCGTGGGAAAATTCTGCGGCGCAAACGCTATTCCATCAAACAGAGATTTCAGAGCGGGTCGTTTGCGTTGTTATGAAATGCAAATAAAGAGGCGTGGTTTTCATAAAATGGGGAAATTGGACTGACAGCCCTGCAGCTGAGGCCCGATCCTTTCGCTGCTGTTTAATTGAACACAGTAAGAATATCACAGCTTTACAGATGCGCTGCAGTCTTTATTACCATGGTCGCCCGTCTCCTTCCAGAAACGCGTTTAATCGCTTTCATTAAGTGTTGTGCGTTTGATACGAAATGCAATGAAGACATGAATCTTCATCTGAGAATCAAATGAAGAAACACAAACCCTTCATTAGCTCGTATTCAGAGCGGATATTTCAGCTCAAACGCGTGTTTAAGCACACGAGATACACACGTCTGTGAGAGGGATATGAAATCGCTGGATTATAACCGGGGATACTGTATAATGTTTAAAACATTGACGTGGCTGTAGGCGGCGCGAGCGCTCACAGCTGTCAACATCACCTGACGCCATGACGTCACACGCAGAACCCAAAATGGCGGAACAACAACACAGCAGAGGTGAGCGGGCTTACCGTCACGTTTATGAGAATAATATCAAGTCTTTAGCGCCGTCATCGCGCTCTAAAGTCAGCTACAGAAGCGAGGACAGCACATGTCACACAGAACATTCTTAAAGTCCGCTGCTTTCTTACACACAATAATGAACTCGTTTCAGTTTTGTCAGTGTCTGCTTCAAACAGCAGCTGACTAACGTTAGTTCCTTGGAGTAAAACATGTCCTGGTCACATTTCGCCTAAAACCATCATCTTATTAAGCATTGTGAGTTTTTAGAAGGGTAATATTGTAGCAGCCGCACACACTTCAGTTGTCTGTCAGTATTAGAGGATCTGATCAGGGCTGTAACGCTACACAAACACGACACGGAGCGGCACAGCAGGGGAAACTAAACACAAAGAACTGAACAAATGGCTCTTTCTTTAAATACTGTCAATCATAATTCATTTTCTTAGGATAAAAATCTAACTCAGCGGTTGCTCTAAACTTTAAGGAGCCTTTTTACATTACAATTAACAACAAAGCCTACACTTTTTAAAAAAAATATAATAATCAACACTCAACTTAAGATTTTGTGAAAAAGTGTAAATTGAACAACGTAGTTTTTTTTATTTAGCATCTAAATAGTAAAATTTCTGTTTGTTTATTATTTATTTCCACAGTGGCTGTCATAACTTGTTTCGTGACAGATTTATTTAAACATTAAATAATTAAAAGGTAAATCACAGATATAATATATTATAATGAGTATATTCTAATATTTTGAGAAATGCACTTCTTTAAATAATTTCTCTAGTCTAGTAAATAACGGTCTGTAGACACTGAGACATTTTGTGCACAAGCTTTCTATTTACATCAGGCACGATTTGTTCATTCATATGTTTTTCAGGATAAAGTTAACAGTAAAGAGTTGTTTGAACTGAGGCTTTCTGTCGCAAATTCAGAGCATCAAAACTGCATTTATTGATTGAATTTACTGAAAAATCAGACATAATCTGAAACCTGAGACTTCTTTACTTCTTCTCAGAAGTAACAATAAATAAATCTGTAAGTTTCCAAAAGAGATGCACTGATTGCAAATTTCTTTTTTAAAGAACTGTAATGAAAGCATATGATATTCATTCATTTTATTATAAAATAAATGATTAAACTTTACAGGGTCTTCTCGCAACAAAATAAAGTGCTCTGCACCTTGAAAATGTAGAAATATATAACTAACAATAATTAACACTTACTAACAAATATCTGCTTTTCCTCAATGAGTATTGTTATGGAAGAATATTTTAAACATTAATTACACGACTGTCTCACAACAATGACTTAATAACAAAGAGTGCACTCTCTTAAAATGGGTAGAAATAACAATGCTAACACTAAATACTTTTAGTAGAAAATCAAAGGCAACTTTGTCTCGACAAAGAGAAGCATTTCTGTATTGTCACCAGTTAATAAAGGATAGTACAGGCTGCTGACGAGCTCTGGCTTGGACTCGCGCGCTAGCTTTATGCAGAGTTCTTTGATATTTCCCACTGTGTGATTGTCACTCGTGTGAACGAGCACCGATTTGCCTGTGATTTTGGGCATTTGTCGGTGATTTCTCAAAACCTGTTGGCGAGTCCAAACCGGGGAAGATGTGAGCCTGACCGGCCGGTCACCGATCTGGGCCGGTCATATAAAAAATCATCCGATTCCGATCACTAGCCGGTCAATCGGTGCATCTCTAGTTTCCAAGGAAGTTCCGTGGTGCAGTGGTTTCTTTGATAAACGTGTATACAGAACCCAAAGACCTGTTTATTAGTAACACTGAATCAATGAAAGGATGCACAAGACTATCACAGCTTCTGTCTAATCACAATATCACGGCAATTAATCGTGCAGCTCTGTGACCCGCTGTTCACGTCTTCTCCCAGCAGCGGCGTCTTCAGAACCAGACGATGAAGACGAGGCGTACGAGGTGGTGGATCTGACCACATACGCTCAGACGCAGCAGTGGTGGAGCACCGTGTTCGGGGGCCACTCCGGCCCTATTGCTGAGAAATACTCTGTGGCCACTCAGATCACGATAGGCGGCGCGACGGGCTGGTACGCTCACTACCCTTCTGAAAATATACTGATACATCAAGAAATGATTTCCAAAATGCTTACACACACAGAACCTAAAATAATCATTCCTAAAGTTTCGAAAAGGCTGAAGCAAATCACAGTAGGTTGTGTTTACATTGATCATAATAGAGTCAAAAGCATCCTGAGTCGAGGTGAAATTACAGACTCCTCTCCATCAGCGGCTGAGAGTGTGATTAAAAACTAGAGTAGAGCTCAGAATCCATTCCATGCTTTGGGAAGATCACAGAATCCATCGACGAATCAATTCTGCGTTGATTTATCATGGCAGCCCTGCTCTTCTTCATGATCGGTTATTTAACCTCTTGTAATTGAGTTGTGATGAACCGCAGGTGTGTGGGATATCTGTTCCAGCGGGTGGGGAAGGTCGCCGCTACGGCCGTCGGAGGAGGATTTCTGCTGCTACAGGTCAGAAACACGTTCACGGTTCATTCTGTTATTGTGGAACAATGTGGCTTGAAAGGGTTTGTTCTCTTGCAGATAGCCAATCACAGCGGCTACGTCCAAGTTGACTGGAAGAAAGTGGAGAAAGATGTTAACAAAGCAAAGAGACATCTGAAGAAAAAAGCCAATAAAGCCACACCTGAGATCAACACGTTTATTACGGAGGTAAAAACACTTCTTAAAAACAATTTAGTCTTTTTTTATGTGGTTAAACACTCATTTTCAGAGTTTTCTGATTGTGGCAGTGCCATCTTTTGGTTATGAATAGTGATACCTCCATGTTTTTCAGGCCACTGAATTTGTGAAGAAAAACATTGTCATTTCTAGTGGATTTGTTGGTGGCTTCCTGCTTGGCCTCGCCTCTTGAGCTCAAACAGTTTCCTGCAATCTTGTGAAGAGCGTCTTCCCATCATGCACCTGATGACAGGCTAACTTTGAGCTCATTTAAGCAGTCAGGATTTGGTGGCTTCTCCACTCACACGGCGTTTGTGAGTTTATTGAAATGGAGGAGAAAGTGATCCTATTCTTTACAGAACTGTGCGCTTTCCGCTGGGAGTCTGTCTGAAACACTGGGATGCTTCTGTTTTTTCTGATCTCCAAAACAGATGAATTATTATTATTATTCACTGCTAATGCTTCTACAGGCTTGTTGTTTTTGGTAAACATTGGGATTCTGTTATGGTCAGCCAGTAGATTTATTTGTTCTCACTGTTTCTTTATAGGGAATGTTTACATTGTAAATAAAAATCACGTCGAGTTCAACTTTGAGACCTTGTCTTTTGTTGTTGTTGAGATCAGCAGTGCTTTATGATGAAATATAGCTTACGTATTTTTTCCATTATTTTTCACTGCATTAGAGCATTTGTTCCTCCAGATATTATAATGTGTTAGAGCTATAGCCGGGGTCAGAGGGCAACGTAGGCTTAACTCACGGGGAAATAAACATCACATATTTATCCATTAAACATTGTAGAGTGAGCGGTTCTGTCGCATGTCAGTAACTGTAATACTTCACTTGCATTGGCCCTCTATTTGTCTTTTTCCACTTTGTTTATACTTTCATCTCACCTTTCCATCTTCTTCATCATTCTTGTTTCAGTGCTGTCTTCATCACGCAGTCATTCATGATGCAAACCTTTTTTTCTTAAGAATACTGAAAGCTGAGTAATACAGAATGTCATCACATATTTGTATTACAAGTATATTGTTGTTTTTTTATATTCTCTTAATTACTTATTTTTTCTATGGAAAATATGATATTTTTCCTGTACTCAATAAGCAGAGGTGAACAGTAGAAGTATTTTAATCAAGCAGAAATGGAATGCGAGGAAAAAAACAACAAAAGGTTATCAAATACTTGAATTGAATACATAATCAAAAACATCTCCTAAGTAAATATCATTACCACAATAGGAAAAATATATTTGACATGTCGTTATAAACTGCAGGTGTTGATTTTAATAAAGATCTTCGTTAAGGGTTGGATTTCAGCGCAAATGAACCAAAAACCGATCTTTCACCGCTTCAAATGTTTGAATCGAACAGAACCGACTCAAACGAGTGAATCATTCACCACCAGTAGGAGATTCAATGTCGTTTACTAAATTAAACAGCTGATTTCAGATACAGGAACTAACCAATAACTGACAAATGTTCCTGTTCAGTATTTGATACTGACACTCATGCACAAAACTTTTCTTGTGGAGGTAAGGGGTTAAATTACACAAATTTAAACGCCACCAAAAAAATATGTAGCTATGTAATAATAATATGGTTACCAGTACCTTTAGTCAAAAGAAAACGTGTTTTTATGACATGCAGATTTTGTAAAGTTTCACATAATTAGCCAACCATAACATAATACAACCTGATCTCACAGAATTGCATGAAATAACCACGAACTCTTAAAGCATAATTCCGTGTTAGTATCACGTAATGATCAAAAATTGCGTGATGGGCTCAC
>JAUMHR010000113.1:81658-94150 GCA_032361145.1 Enteromius fasciolatus | reverse complement strand
TTTCCTGCAGCGTCGCTGTGACGACCAGGTACTGTACAGGTACAACTTTACACAGTGGAAAACCAAACCGAGCTGAGGCGAGCTGGTACTGTGTAGTGGAAAAGCGCCATATGAGACCACATTTGGTTCCTCACAAGTATAGTCAAACCAGTACACACACACACACACACTCCTTGATGTTCAGGACACCAGCACTACAACAGTACCAGAATACCAAAACATTTAACATAGCAGGGCTGGGCGTTCAAACGATAACAATATGTATCGCGATAGACACATGATTGATATCATTTCAAAATTTGTTCGATAAAACTTTCAATATTTTTTATTCTTCATGGAGGAAAACGGAGGTTGCGAAGCTAGTTTGGTTGCATTAACAAAGGTACTGGCTCTCTGGTAACCTAGCAACGCAGGGAGTGATACGCCAACAGCCAATCATGTAACAGTATAGCGTTTGGTTGCGCCACATCGTTGTCTCGTGCTGTTCTGCTGGATTCCTCTTCCTAAGCAGAAAATGAGAGCCGCAGCGAGGGAGGAAAGGTCATCTCGCCAGCATGGCAGTTTTTGGACTGATATAAGTCTGACTGCAGTCAGACCGATGTCGTCTGCAAATAATGCGAGACCGTCATCCCCACCAAGACTAGTAATACCACGATCTTGATGTCCCACCCTTTGGAGCACAGCCGTATTCAGCCAACATCATCTGTATGTGCAGCACCAGCAGCAGACCCCCGTGGAGAGAGACTTATGACAGAGAATCGAAAAGCTAGAGATATAACGGAGGCAGTGCGTTTACTTTATTTGAGTTTTCCAGGATCATGATCAGAGGAAGGTTAAGTTTAAAAATGTTTAAAAGGTAATATATTTTTCTCCTGGTCCTTAAAATATCAATAATTATCGATATGGACCGATATGAGACACTGATATCGTGATGCAGGTATCGCCCAGCCCTACACCGTAGTACTGCATGTAGTTGTTTTGTGTTCGGTGCGTGTTATTCAGCAGATCAGACGGTAAAGTTTATCAGAAAAAAATCAGCGAATCTAGACAATCGAGACACAGTGATGAACTTCTGCTTTCAATCCTAAAACGTGAAGTAAATGACACACTTTTGATATGACAGATTACTGAATCAGTCACCCGGGTTGGTTATGAGTTAACTAGTGTCTATCAGTATCATCAGCAGAGGAGCTCATGCTACTCAATATTGATCCATCTCAAAACTCGAACCCATGACCTTCACTAGAGTCCTGGAGAACTTCATGTTACTCCTAATCAGAGATGTCAATGATTAATCAATAATCGCTTAATTGTTGATTAGAGATGCAATCGATTAAAGCTATCATGGTTTTATTTTGGGTGTAGATGCACAAAACACACGCAAACAGCTGAGATGAACAAACTACACTCTTAATATGTTCCAAACTTTAAACCTACGTTAAAACAGTTCTTGTGTAGTTATGTATGTAGTAACAGGTGATGTTTTATCATGTTTGTAGGCAAGAGCTGCCGAGCAAACAGCACAGATGTATTCATTCGTTTCTATCACATATTCATTTGTGGCTACTGACCAGGTTTCACGAAGGTTTCCCATGATTTAACTTAAATGCAGGAACAATTTAAGTGATAGTAACGAACTACTCATCTTTAATTCCCCCGCGTTTAACACATTATGTGACAACAATGATTAAAAAACAACAATAAAATAAACCTGTGAATCTAGAGGGCGAGGATTTGGGGGAAAAAACTAACGTTCTTAAATTCTTGATTTAAATGCATGCGCTCAGATTGGCATGAATCCGAAAGCATGGTCACAATGTATTATTTACCTGCTAACCAATTATTTCTCTTATTAATAAAGCTTTGTACCTCGCTTGTGTTATAATACTGACTGTGAAATGCGTCAGATGGGGAACAGGAGGCCTATGTTTAGTCGTAGCAGCGTTCAGGTTTTGGAAGCGGATCACTGACGTGTCACAGCCCCACGCGCCATACATTCGTTTTCAATTCTTTTATTTTATATCCCGCTCATGTAAATTGCAAACATTGCTATGGTGTTTTAAAAACAACGAGTGCCCTTTAAAGAGAACGTTCAGCAGTCGCTGCGCTGCACAGGGATCAAATGATCACAATCATATCTATTCATTTTAATATCCTGCTACTAGCCTTTTATTTAGACTAAACCCCCTTCGGGGAGCTATTTGCACATGCCTTCAGGCCGCTGACTGTACGCCCCTGCCATAGATGCCCAGATGCAGGGGTTAACGATTAAATGATTGTCAATATATAGATGAAGATTGAAAACTGACATCCTACTCCTAATCTAACACAACATCACCTAATCTATCAAATCACCCAAAAATGTGACCCAAAAATAAGCAAATAAATATATAAGGCGGGTTATTCGCATTTAGTTTCCATGTGTGTATGAGGAAGGTCCATAAAGCTGCTGATAGGCAGGAAATGAGACTTTAGAGCTGAAACACATGAATCCCTTCATAGACGTCAAAACAAATACAATAACACTTCAGACGACTTCAGAGGAGATCTGTGCATGTTTGTCTGACCTCAAAACATCCGGAACAGAGACGCTAAAACACCTGAGAAACGCCAGATCAGCAGATTCACACAAACAGCAGGAGAAATCAGGACACCCCAGCATTCCCTGCACGAGACGCTCAACACCAGCAGTCTCTACCGGAGTAAAGTTCACCTGGAGTCTAGAATGAACTAGCCTGACGACCGCTACTAGTGATGGATCACTGTAATTAACCAACCACTGTAAAATAAGTAAGCAAAGAGTGATCCAGGCATGAATAAAGGCCAGATTCAGTCTGGATTCAGGTGGTCTGAACTTCAGCGTTCCTCATGAGCGGCCCACGCCGAACAGAGACGCAGGAAAATCAGCAGACAGGGCAAATCACAGCAGAACCGAAGCTCCAATTACAGCCTGTGTCGGATCAGGCAGCGAGTCTAGGAATAACATCACTCTGAGATTCAGCTTTCAGCGGGGACAAAACATCTCAAATCTGATGTCACATGATCCACTGACCGCTGAGGAGCCGTTACGACACCAGGGCTACAGACTGCGCCGATATTTCTGCTGGTGCAGCTCTATCTTGTGAGCGGCTGCACTGGCGTGACCAGCATGCTATCAGACTCTTGTATGTGACAAACAGCTAACAAAACAACAGTGTAACGCACTACTTAGTCACCGAAAACAAGCTGATCCATGGTGTTGTGTCTGAAAGTCAAAAAATTTCACAGCTACTTCCAGCTCTTTAATTATCCAATTTAAATGAGATGACCAAAATACACTATGTGGAAAACAAACACTTATTTAAAATAAAATTCACAAAAAAAGATCAAGTCACAGCTATAACCAGCCGATGGCAGAACAGCGCTTACAGATTTATTTATTTCCACTCTATATTCTGATATTAGAAAATTACTACAAAATATCAAATCATTAAGAAATCAAATTGTCAAAGATTTGCACTTTTCATGTATATGAAGTAGGAAAGTCACATAGTGCCTTGAGAAACACACACACACACACTATCTGAAATGGCTGCGTTGGAAATTGAACTGGAACTTAAGTGCTGGTTTGGTCTGGTCAGAGGAGAACTGACCCCACTTGAGCCTGGTTCCTTCCAAGCTTTTTTTTCTCTCTCTTTTTTTTTTTTCCACAGATGTTTTGGTTCCTCTGGCTGGTTCAGTTGGAGGTACTTCATCTCTAGCGATTTGATTACAAAGACTCCATTTAAAACGAGCTGATCTAGACAACAACGCATCTCCATTCAATAAAGAAATGCCTTTGGCTGAAAACGGAGTGTTTAATCTTGTCATTATACATCACTATCACTCTATTCTCCAGTCTGACGCTGTTCAGTGCTGTTATATTAATATAAAGTGCTATATAAATAAAGATGGGTGTTTGATTGATTGATTAAAAACAAATGTTTGTTCAATTTGTGTCACACAAAGTAAAGAGTGCTCATTTATTAATCACTGAAGTTGTTGGTGACCTCAGTATAATTCTATAAAATAAATAATGAAACATTTAATTCCCAACTCCAGCTGAAGCATCAGTCTGTCTAAACCCCGCCTCTCCGTGAGCCCTCACTGCTGTGATTGGTCAGATGGAGCAGTGCTTTATGATTGGTCTACCGCTACAGCGTGTGTCGGAGAATGAAACGCCCATTACCATAACTGAATGACAGCAGGATACAGCGTCTTCTTCACATGATGTCACCCACGTGGAAATAGTACTGTTTGGGCGGGGCAAGTGGTTTGTGATGTAGAACATGGGCAGACATTATGCAAATATGTTACTTTGTGACGTGTGGCGTAACAAAAGATTTAAATGTGTGCCGACTTCATTTAATAACTTCCTTTATCGTGCACTGTCGGCGTCACAACTTCACAGATCATAGTTCTGCTTTTTTTCCAATCCAATCTATAATTAACATTTCAACACATTTGAGGCTTAATACCACAGAAAAGCAACAAAGGTGTGTTTTCAGCTTGTTTATGTTCATGTAAAAATATGGCACGCAGTTTCAAATTATGGTATAAACATCATTCAGCGTAAAGTGTGATAATTGTAAATATTTGCAATTACAAGGGAATAAATCAACAATTATGATTATACCTGACATTATTTAAAATGAGAATTGAATTAGAAAGGACAAGCGCCTGTGACACATTAAAAATAGTAATATTTGTTTTCTGCAGATTCATTGTACATGCGCAAAAACTAGCACACAACCGAAGAAAGAAAAAAAGTTAGCAACAGTGACCCAACGTCCACAAAACTAAGTCTTACTGCTTTCTGACATGACAGGAGTCCAATCATCAAATCTTCATTAAACAACAACTTCTGTTTTGTCAACACAATTTTATATAGACTTATGAGTAGGTAAAATACTAAAATAAATAACTTTACCAGACCATACCAGAGAGTTAAATTATCTTTGTTTTAAGTCTGGAGCCCTGCGCACACACACTCTGCAGATTCATACAAACACACACACATTCTCACAGACAGACCGAGAGCAACAATTAAATGATTATTCCCTCAAGTCAATCATAACATGTAAGCTGTGATGTTATGGCTAATAATCTACCACAATATAAACGCTACAGCAGAATCTCACACCATTTCTCACCATGATCCAGTTCAACCATCATAACGACTTCATGAAATATAGATGAGGCTAAGAGAGTTTTTGAGGTGTAGTATCCGCTTTCACGTGTTGAATCATTAATAAGAGGTTCGGTGATTTCTGTGACGAGCCGTCAGTGTCTGTCCACATTCAACACACACCACAGAGCCAGTGTGAATCCAAACCAGAGCCGCTCTCAAACCATCCATTCGCTTAAAATTGTAACTGCAATTATTAATTACAATTAACACAGTTTACATTGAATGATGTTTATACCATTGTTAAAAGGCAGGGTATATGATTTCTGGAAGCCAATGTTGATATTTGAACACACCCCTCCCCTAAAAGGATCTTGACCCTTTGATAGCTCCGCCCCACACACATGCAGCTTAAGCAACCCAGTCAACGAGTTCAGTGAAATAAAGCAGTCGCAACTAGTGTTGTCACGGTACTAAACCAGTGAAAGTTCACGGTTCTCTGTGCCAATTTCAGTACCAAAGCAAAACACAAAAGCATTAAAACAAAACACAATTTTCAAACTAAGTTTGAAAAATATGTACAAAAATCAATTCCATTCTTTACTTATTTTAACTAGTGTTTTAAGTTTTTCCACAAATAATAAAAGTATGAAAAACAGAAAACAAGTTTCAACCAAATTTAATCGTCTTTTAGTTGATGAAATTTAAACGCATTTATTTTTTTGGTAAATTAAGAGGATTTACTATTAAAATAAAAGATAAATGTTGTGTGGTTATTTATTTTAAATAAACTTGTATTATTTTATTTTGTGGCAGTAGTAGTAGCCCATCACGAACATTATTCTAAATAATAGTAATATATTTCTGGCACAATGTCTAAACCGCACTTTTATTTTGACGGGTTGCCGTGAACACCTTTACATTGCTGTGTATGTGATCTGCGGGTTTACTCAAGTGAAACGGTGAAATGCACGTGAAGTGACTCTCAGAGCAGTTCTGGAGATGTTGTTTATGTATTTATGTGCACATTGAGACAGCAGATGCTGAATCACAGCTTGCAGTAAACAAAACCGCGCATCTCTGCCATTCATTCATTAACACAGACGGATACAGGATTCATATTTGAAACGACTTCTACGACTATTTACAGATACTAGTTCATATAGCAAACTGGACTCCAACACTCTGCGTTTTCTGCATCGCGGAAATCATGAGGACGTACGCATCAAGACCGGGTCTTTTGACAACACTAGTAGCAACCGATGTTACACCGTCTATACGACAGCGGCGCGACAAAATACTACACGAGTCATTATAATCAGTGATGCTAACTTACACGAGACATGAGCGGTGAGACAAATCTCCGACAGAAAACTGCAGCCGCGTTCTGTTTATGCCGCGCTTACACAAAACACGATTTTCACCGGTCGCTTTATCACGTCCAGAGTAACTCACCTATCAAGAAGAACCAAAACAACCGTCCACTCCTTGAGTTCTCTCCAGCGCTGGAAAGCTGATACCATATCATACTTCTTGCCTTATCCTTCTGCAGACATTTTCCTCTTTTGGTTTTTATCTTCCTGTCGCTCTGCTCGGATGTTCACTGAACACCGTCACGAACAGACACGCATACCCTGCCTTTAAGCAATTTTATGTCATATTTTATATGAAAATAATAATCTAAAAATCTTTTATTGATTTTCAATAACACCAAGCCTCATGTCAGCTGTTGACTGGATTGTTTTTTTCTTTAAATAATTAAAAACAAAAAGTTTAAAACATGCCAACTGAAATTAGCTCCAACATATGACATTAGCTGGCAATAAAAAAACCAAAACATAGCGATCACGTTTGACTGAAACCAAACACTAGCTCTCCAATAATCAGAGGGATTGTCTTTCATTACTTACAAACATACTGTACTGTTCAGAGGTCAGTGAATCACGGTAACAGACTGGAAGAACCTCGTCCAAACACACAGACTAGAGTCAGACGGCGCGGTGACCCAATCTCCATCACACTCGTGATCGAACAGTACTGGCCAGAAGAAATATTTATCATCATTAATAAGTGTAATGTTATTGCAGCTGCTGCTTTATAACAGCAATAACCCACCGGAGATCCACCCCGGGGTAACACAGAGCGGTTTACTGGGGTGAATGCTGCAGGAGTCCATCAGTTCCTGTCTGAAGCTCATTGATCAGATTATCAGCTGCATTAATCCTGATCAGCAGCAGACACATTGATCCAGGCCTAAACCACCATCACACCTGTTCAGTCCTGCAGTGCATCATGGGCCAGTGCTGACGCTGGGCACTCAGGGCTGAATATCCTTCCCAATCCCAATCCAGATTCAATGCCAATGTGGTTAAGACATCCCTCATTTATTTTGTATTTTATTAATATGCTGTTTGTTTAGAGCTAACGATTCTGGATACGAGTGAGATTTTGTTTGTTTGGACAATAATCATTGGACAAGTACAATCTGATAAAATGATTCAGTGACTATGTTTCTTTACTGTATGAATCAGTGTTTTTGAATCAAACTTTTGAATTAATGTTTCAAAAACAAACATATTTTTGCAGCTAAACATTATACAGAAACCGTATACCGCAAATCAGTCCAAAAAAATACAGAAAGAAATTTTTGATCAAATCACCTAACCCTACTTACGCAGGACAGCTGCTCCAAGTCTTCATCACAGGAAGTATTTTAGTGATATAAGACTTCACACGACGTTCACTGCTCTCTTAATCACCCAGCAAACACCCACTGAAAGACACCCTGAAACAGGTTCTACAGACGGTGCAGGAGCAGATTGGGTAGAACCGGGGGGTATTAAAAATAAAGATCTAATAAAAAAATCCTATTGATTCACATTAATATTAATATTACTCGTAATATTATGTAGTTCTTGGTAAGAAATTTGACAGTAAAGCACTGCACTCGAGCTAATGTACTTTTAACAACAGAAACGTTTAAAAAAACGTTATAAAAAATTAATATAGTCTATTCTACTTGGATTAAATCTACTGTTATTCTTACAGTATGACATCTAAAAGACTTCAGTGATAGAGTGTGATTATTACGAGTTGAAGACACACTGTGACGTTTCTCACTTCAAGCGCAGAATTTCTTGATTCGATTTTTTAATAGAAATCTTATCAATTCAAAAGGAAAGTGCTGCCATCTACACGTTACGATGATGACTTCATGTATTTTTTTGATCATTCTGGAGCTTTAAAATACTGGAATAAAAATAATTCTCAAAAATGTACAAAACCTGAAATGAATTATGTACCTACAATACCATGGATATATTTAGCGCTACGGTTTCTGGTTTTCTACATTTGACCGGTTTATAGCAGAGATGTTAGTGTCGAATTTGAGCTCATCTCACTAGATCTCACAGCAATCTTTCTTTATTCTGTGGAGAATTCAAAAGCTTCTCGCAGGATCTCGTAGCGCTGTGTTGTAACAGTGTCGCGAGGCGTTTTCTTGCGCCACCCAATTGATAAGAGTTTAGCGGAGCGTTTTCGTTATGCTTTTGTTTTGGTTGTCGTACGAGGTTTCTCATATGCAAAGACTGCTCACTAAAATTAGTCGCACCAACAAAAAAAAACATTTGGATACAGTCTGCAGACGCACCAGAGTTGTTCAGGTCTTGAGCTGCTAAGATCAATCCCAGGCTCTTCAGAGGACTCCGTTCTTGTGATCATCTGTAGCTCATGGAGCAGAACATCTAAATCCGGTCACAGCATTATACGGAGCATCTCACACGCTTTCCATCCCACTCCACACAGTGACTGAACCATAATTAGCACTAGTGAGAATTAACCTGTTTAACCACAGCAGCACTAACTAGTTCAACACGCAAGTCTTCATGAGCTCCACAGAGAGAGATCTGACCCATCAACTCTGTTTAAGAGCATCACCTGCACATCACACAATCACCACAGGTCAACAAAACACACTGTGACATCATCATCAGGTGCGCTATTATCCGCTGCACTTCATTAACCGATGATTTAAGCATTCTTATTCAAACAAACACTGTGCAAAATAATTAAAAATCTTAAAGCCAAGAGCCGTTTATACCTCACCATTTTCAACTGCAAATGTTTTGACTTCATTCACATGACAACAGGCTTTAGGGGCTTGAAAACAATGCTATTATGGTTTGTGAAGACAGTGATGTCATGCTCGTGTGCACAAGGGTTTTACCCGGCATGAATAATCCAGCATTTCAGCATGCATCTGTGTGTAAACTGCAATAAAAAAATTTAAATAAATAAGAAATCTGCTTTTGATACAAATGTTGTTGTGTAAATGTACCCTAAATGACACAATTAGTCAAATTAATTCATAAATTTACAGAAGTCTTTTTAAGAACATTAGGATTTATAAATGTGTCTGGGAGTTAGACTTTTATTAGATGCTTAAGACCACAATTCAGTATTTTTACTGTACTATACAGTATTTATTTTTAGAAATAAAGTCTGCACAACAAATTACCTCTATAATGAATAAATGCTTGCCTTTTACAGTAATGAGAGATGAACCCATTAACCCAGATTAGACTGTAAACAGCCACAGATGTAAATATTGCAGTGTTATGAGCAGTGCAGTAAAGCAGCTGTACATTCATATGATGGTGAATTACAGACTTCATTCACACCTGCACCAGCTCCACCTCAGATGAAGAAGAGCAGAGCTTCTACAGGAACAGACATACAGGCCTGTCTATCTGTCCATCTGACCACACATGGCTTTTAGACAGCAGATGAGGCAACACAAACCTATTCATTCCAATTAAACAATAGACTAAACTAATTACCTGAAACCTACAAACCAACTTCAGTGTCTTATAAACAGCAGCACAATATCACACACACAGGCCCTGCTGCACGTTCTCCATCAGCCATATTCATAGTATTCAATGAAAAAATTTGTAATTAAAAGCATACATCTGAGAAAAGACCACTAGGAAAAAAGACACATTTTACCTTTACGAGAGCCTCACACGAGACTGAGGTAAAACCACAAATCACTGAGAGTATGAAGAGTGCCTGATCAATGAATATTAGTGTCAAATCACACACACTCGGTCAGCTGAACCTGAAGCAGTAAAATGTCAACACACGAGACAAAGAGAGGCGAAGGAAAACGCCTCAGCGGCTAATGATTGATTAGTTTGGATTGATTAGACTGATCACTCACTTCCCGATCACCTCGCAGAGCTCGTACACATCCTCGAACAGCACGTCGTCGTCAGCCATAACGTTACCGTTACTCCCGCCGACAGATCCGCGGGAAAAGATACGCTTTCCCTCAGAAACGCGCCGCGAACGTCAAAATCCGTGCGGCGACACCGGGATCCTGTAACGTTAAATCCCCCGGATTCCCGTCGACGACCACCGAAGATGTCCGTTCACACCGAGCGGCGACGACGACGACGATGATGATGATGATGATGATGGTGGTAGTGGTGGTGGTGGTGATGATGTCAGGGAAAATCAACGCTCCAGGATTCAGGTCGAAAAGCTCCGGGAATCTGCCGCTTCAAATAATAAATGTCAATGTGACGCGAGCAACCGATAAAAAACGCGCTGGTGCGCCCAAACGCTCGAGATCCCCCCGATCCGCCTCAAACATTAAAAAACGCGCTCAACGCAGCCGCCGCTCCGGTTCCCGTCCGACCGCGCTCATCATTGTCCGCTAGACGCGCCGGTACACGCCCTGATCTCCCGGTAAAGCAGCGCTGCCGTGTAACGGTTTTCTGCAGCTCTCCGTAGCCTCGGCGTCTCTCCTCCTGCTCCGCTGCTACTCCAGTTCAGCGCGCTGACGCTCCGCCTTCTCAAGGTTATGAAGCTGCCGCACGTCGAGCCGCAATGGCCGCCGTGGTGCGCGCGTTCCCCGGATGTTCCCGCTGACGCTCGTCGGGCCGCTTGAGCCAAGATGTCGGCGGAAGGGCGCGCCTTCGAGCCCACGGCGCTCAGTTTCCTAATCTGCCCAGAGAAATCCCGTTCTCCCGTCCGGCGGCCAATGGCAGACCGCCGTCGCAGCGCATGCTGGTTGACCGTGCGATGACGTCAGAGCGATTTTTTTTCCTCAGGATCCGTGAATTTTCCTGCTGAATAAATGCTGCAGGAGGGCAATAGATTGAACATTGAAGGTTCTCGTTGAATAAGAGTGCGCTCGCAAACTGAGCATCATTTTACGATCCTGATGATGCAGATTTATCACATCCATCACTGACTGAGCCTCTTATTCATATCAAGCGCAGAAATATTATACAGTTCATACAGAAGCAATGCAAAATAAAGACCGATATAGGGTTTGCTCATTCAGGCACCTTATATATACATACACACGCGTCGATATATATTAATATATTTGTTCGTGCGTGTGTGTGTGTGTGTGAGAGAGAGAGAGAGATTGTGTACTGGTTTGACTATACTTGTGAGGAACCAAATGTCGTCACTTATATAGTGAAAGATGAAAACAAGCCACTAGTGAGGACATTTAGCTGGTCCTCACTAAATAAAAAGTCTTCTAAATCAGTCTCCAGTAGATCTGATGTAGATCTGTGTCCTGCACATGTTTCTATGAAGGGTAGGTTTAGAGAGAGGGGTAGAAAATATCATTCACCTGAGAACATCAATGGAAGTCTATGTAATGTCCTCACTAAGATAGCAGAACAAACCTGTGTGTGTGAGAGAGAGTGAGAGCATTTACATGTATGAGCGTGTGTGTTTGTGAGAGAGTGAGTCTAAGTGTGTGTCAGTGAGTACAGACCAGCACTTCCTGTTTCTGGCTGTAGAGATGTCTATAGTGACTCCTGAGAGTCTCTGTATGACTTCAGATGATGCCGGTTTATGATTAACAACAATAACCAATCCAGGAGCAGGTCTGTAATGATCTCAGAGTCATCACAAAATATAAGTTTGATTTCATGAGTTTTAAATTCTCTCTCTCTCTAAAAATGGAGCACAGAAGCAGTCATCAGAGAACAGGTATATTTGTAGCAGTAGGTAACAATACATGTTATGGATCCAAATTATAGTTTATTTTATTAACATTAAGTAAAGATCATGTTCCATTAAGATATTTTGTAAATTCCCTGTCATGAATAAATTAAAACGGTTTTTTATTTTATATTTCTAATCAGTAATATTCATTGCTAAGAACTTTATTTAAATGACTTTAAAGGTGATTTTCTCAGTATTTCGATGTTTCTGCTCCTCAGATCAAGATTGTCTAATAGTTGTATCTCAGACAGATATTGTCCTCTCCTAACAAACCAGACATCAGAGAGAGATGATTTATTATCAGCTTACAGGTG
>JAUMHR010000113.1:38946-50384 GCA_032361145.1 Enteromius fasciolatus | reverse complement strand
GATAAATAAAGTTTAATTCTCGTCATTATACATTACCATCACTCTGTTCTTCTATTTGATAATGTTCAGTGCTTTGCACTGAAATAAAATGCTCTAGAAATAAAAGTAACTTGACTTCTACATCAGGAAGGAAGCTAGAGAAGAGGACGAACGCGAAGAACAAGACATTAGATTACTGAGACACACACACACCGCTGACGGGTGATGACTGCAGTCACATGAGCCGAGATTTACTGACACCTGCAGGACAAACACAGCACTGCAGCTGCTTCAGATCAATCCCATCACACCCCTGATCTCCCATCAGTCACCTCACTAAAACACTATAACAGAATAACCGGAATCCCACAGACAGACACATATTCTACAGATCAAGACAGTGCGAATATCAGCTGAAAGAGTCATGCATAGAAAACCACAAATATTCTTACACCATGGTGAAAACTATTTCCCTCTGTATTGAGATCTGCTCTGCCGCTATTCTACAAGATGAATTTAACGTTAATACAGTACTGAATATTCAACATGATTTAAAACCAAAAACATCATATAAGAAAGTAAAGAGTCAGACGGTTTCATGTTCAATATTAATAAGGAATCACTGAATGAGTGATGCTGAGCTACCTGAGACAGTGATGGATTCATACCCACCCCGTACTGTACTGTACTGTACGTGTGTATGGAGAACACATCCACTGTCATCACAGACCTCCTTACACTATACTCTTCATTCAGTGCCATAAACTAGTGAAGACTAAAAATGAGTCATTGTGTGTTATTGTTTTCAATATATTAATAGTGTTCACTTTTAAAACGTGAAATCACTTTATTTTGAGGTGTTCTTGTTACATATAGCCTACTTTTACTGTAAAGTTCTGCTTAATTTCATGCAATAACCCTAACCTTAAAGTAACTACATGGAGTTAATAAATAACTCTTTATTAATTACTCTTTACTGTATAATCACGCTGTAACAGATAAATGTGTGATTATATGCGGACGTTTCTTCCTCTCTCAGAGCTGTCGTCTCAAATTGGTTGTACCTTATGTAAGGATAATAAAGCATCTTTCCTATTTATGGAAAAAATCCTTTCTGAACAAGTGTTAAATATGAGTGAGCACAGATGATGCGGTCACCGATGAAGCAGGAGGATGTGGTCAGAACTAAAGAGGAGCACAGGAGAAACCACTGGCAGGACAGGACACCGAACACTGAACAGATGAATTACGCCACATGATTTATATTGAATGCTCCTGTTAAACACCTGAGCGATACAGATCTATCAGAGAAACAGAAAAATCAAGCAGAATTCATGATGTCCTCAGTAATTTAACCCTGTGGACGGTACACGGGCCGCATCACGCTGGTCAGAAATCAATCCGCATTCACTGCATTAAAGCCCTGCAGGACGTGACGAGCGTAACGACACACAGCCGCCGCAGCATCAGCACCACACACACACACGAGCATCTTCTGCTGAGTCACTGCAGATGCGTCGCTACGGCAACCAGACATCCACGGTCAGCCCAACACACTAGAGCTACGGACCACACTCCAGCAGGGAAAGTTTTAAAAGACATGGAGAAAGAGGAGCGACAGACGGGTTCTCTGGAGACGAGCGGATATATTTAGAGGCACTAGACTGACCTGACATTGTCCACAAACAGAACAGCCAGAAGAGAAGAACAGAGCGTCTCATTCAAGGACAAACCACTGCAGGAGAATCGCACTGAAGCTCACTAGAAAGAGTATGCTATTAAAGTGTGTCACTCAGGAACCAGGGTTCTGCAGGACAACAATTTGGGGTCTATTGACAAATCTTTACGGTTCTAAAAATGAGAATACATTATATCATAACTTTCTTTGATTTTTAATTAAAATACGACTGGACTTCATCCTTGAGCTTGAGATGAAATTAAATTTTAAATAAATATCTTTTTTATTAAAAAAAAATGAATGGTGTGTATATATTATACACACACACACACACACACACACACACACATACACACACACACATAAAAAAAACTCACTTTTTCAACTCTTATTTTACATTAGTTTGAAGTTGATGTACTAAAATAAAACATAAATAAAACTATATAGACAATTAAAAAAATAATACATAAAAAAAATTCCGTGTACATAAAGTTTACCTTGATGTACTAAAAAATAAAATTGATATACAATAAACAATTATTTTTTAATTCATATAATTTAAATAAATAAAAAAAATCTAAATATAAAAATCTCAATTATCCTAAAATAACATTGAATCACAGTCAAGTGTTTTCTGAGTTTGTCTCTTACCTGTCTTCATCTGCACCAGTCGAGACTCCAAAAGCACTGGCCGCTCCGTCCGGTCCGAGAGCAGACACAGACACAGAGGGCCCAGCCCGGCCCCCAGCAGCCAGCGACAGCAGTGTGTGATGCTGGAGCAGGAGCCTCTGAGCATCCTCTAGCTGCGAGGCCGTCACATACGCGGGGCCCGTCAGGTGGAGCGGGGCCCTCAGCAGTGGCAGCTCGCTTTGAGCGGAAGATGAAGACAGCTGCCCTCCAGCTTGGTCTGGGTTGATCCCCACCTGCAGGGGCCTCGGAGACACAGGCCCCAGAAGCCCAATGGACACCGGAGTGGCTCTGGGCGACACTGCGCTTGGAATCGGAGGAATCTGAAGGGGCTGGACGTTTGCCGGGATCTGAGCGTAGCTGCTCTGGGGCTCCACACTGTAGGCTCTACCAGGAGCAGGTGAGCTCTCTGGAGGAGGAACCAGGTGAACACCTGTGTCTGGAGCGTAACCCTGCTGGACATCTCCTCCGCCGCTCAGGGTGCTTCCTGAGGAGCTGCCGCTCGTGCTCTCGTGTTCAGACTGAATGACGCTCTCCACTGCTCGGTGAGCGACGGACGCGGCGTCTCCAGGCGGTGTGTCTTTTTCGTAAAACTCCGTACAAGTCCAGCGTCCCTTGCGGAACGGCTCCGAGTTGGAGTCCAGCTTCACCACCCTGAAGCGCGACGCTGTGGTGGAAGGATTCGCGGAAACTAACGGCACCGTAGCTCCAGCGGCGGAGTCCGTCGCGACAGAAACCGAGTTCGATGCGGATCCGCCGGCCTCTGTTTGAACGGAGCGTGCGCTCGGGGCCGGAGCCTGCGGAACGACGGGTACTGCTAAAGGAATCGCTGAAGGAATCACTGAAGGAGTCGCAGAAGGAGCCACGGATCGTCCAGTCTTCTGATGATGATGGTGGACGCCGTTCACCATGTAGCCCGGGTGCATCACCGGCTCGTTAGGCGACGTGACTCCCGGCGTCTCGCCGCCGTGTAAACTATTCAGCGTCTCCTCAGATGAGCTCCGCTCGGGGACGCCGGTGTCCGTGGCTCGGGAAACCGACACGTCCAGCATATCTGACGACGACAGATCCTCGGTGTGCGACTCGTCCATGTCGTCGTAGCTCTCGGTGTCGTCGGCGATGCTGTTGTTGGCGCTGGCGGAGGACACCTGCGCGGGCAGGACGCTGGTGATCTGGAAGCCGCTCTTCTTCTTCACCGTCGGGATACCGAGGCTGTGCGGCCCGGGGGAGGACGAACCGGCCGGCGGCGGGTGCGCCATCACGGCGGTCCTCGGTAAACGGTGCGCTGGAGCTGATGAACACTCTACAGTCAGTGCAGTGACGTCGTTAACAAACCGTTTATAGTCCCCATTTAAAGAGTTTGACAGCTGCTCCGGCAGATCAGAGTGTGTTTATGAAGAATAACGCAGGCTAGCGTCGGCTAGCTCCCGCTTAGCACGTTAATCGCGCCGGCTGGTTAACCGACAGCAAACTCAATCCATCAACAGAATATCGTTAAGTTTACGTCCTGACAGAAATACCCGTTTGTGTCGGCGACACGCGTCGGTTACCGGCTGATAAACGAACATAAACAGACCGTCGACATCACCTAAGAATAGCAGACGCTCCTCCGAACTCTTGATTCGAGTAAATTCGGACTCAGACGCTCCGAGTTAAATCCGTTTCACGCCGCTTTCTGTTCTCAGGCCTGCGCGAGGAGGAAGAAATGGCTTCATTCGCAGGTTTGCTGTCTCATCTCGTCGCTGTCTCATCACTGCCGGACGCTGTTAGCACGCTAACCGACGAGCTAGCAGCTGTGGTGACGCCAGCAGGGGGCGGGGCCGCGGCGCGCAGGACACGCCCCTTGCTGCTACATCGTGGACGGTCATTCATCAGTTTCACAAAGTTAGAAATATAAAAATTCTACAAATGTATATTTAAACATTACATTATAAAATAAACATATAAAGTATTTTGAACTTTTATCGTTGCCATATTTTACATGGAATAAATGACATAAATACACAATACATTGCACATTTAATTGCACATATTTAAAAGCAATTTATATACGAAAGGTTCAGATGAAGCCATGCATAGGACCCTGAGAAAGCCTGGACTAATTAAATGTAGATTTTGTAGGGTAAAATTGTGGTAAAAGAGGGGAGTGAACAACCATACTATGGTAAACTAATGTTCAAATACCATGTTTTCTGGCACTTCTTCTTACATATAAACATTACTTTTTTTTTTCTTCAGCAAAGGAGATATCTGTATTAATTACCATTAATATGAACAACATTTGTTATAGTATTTATTTATTTTTGCTCATGTCAGATAATACATATAAAGTCCATTAAACAATAGTAAGACTCACAACTTTTGATTTTAATAATAAGAGTAAATGTTAAAATTAACATGAACTGAAATCGACAAATGCGTTGTATTCTTTCCATTTGTAGTTTGCTTTAAATACAAGCATCCACTACATCAATACATGTATACAACGATTGAAAGCATTTTCATAACTAATATTAACGAAAGACACATTATTAGAAACAAGAGACAAAAATGGGAACATATCCACAGCCAGTGAAGTTCATTGCACAATAAACAGGCACTTCTTCGGGTTAGCCCTTGAGCTGGATAACTGTCACACACATGATCTGAGCTGATGAGGTTATGACCACACAACGAACCTGAAGAACTTAATATTACAGACATCAGCATCTCCACCCGTGATGGATGTGACAGATGAGCAGCTGCAGGTGAAGATCAATCAGACTCACACACACACCTCTCTTTATTTACTGCCTCCGAGAGAAGTCTCACGACGAGAGCAAACCACTTCATATCCATTCATTACTTATGAGTCTTTTAGAGCGCCAGATGATTGTGATTAATAACATCCAAAACAAGTTTTTGTTTACATGCGTGTATATTATATACATATATTTTGGGGAAATGTTGCATCTATATATTTCTATTGTAAGATATTAACACAATTATTTCTTGAATATATACTCGCATGTGTGTGTATTTACATTTATGTGTCATAAATATACAGTACAAACGCACATTATGTAAACAAAAATGTTTATTTTGGACGTTATTAATCACAATTAGTCTTTTGACAGCACTATAGTCTTTTCTTCTGAAAGACCAAACCTATCATTATTTAACAAAAATAAAAAAAGTGAACAAAGTAAAAGGTCTGATGGTCTTTGTGAATCCCTGGAGGCTCTTCCTCTGCCCAGGTGTGAAGCTCAGGTGAGTGTGGTCAGTCGTCAGGAGAGGGTCTCCTCGGACTCGTCACACACTAGCTGCTCAGCAAACAGCTGCTGGAACACGCTGGGATGCTGCGGACTCTCCTTCCCTCGCGCGTTTTCTCCAGCGCTCGTGTCTCTCTCGAAGCGTGTTCGGTCAGTCTGAAGATCTCCGTCTCTACTGACCTCCTCGTCGCTCTTCACACACACACTGATCTCACCAGAGTCTTCAGCAGACAGTCCGAAGAAGCCTCTGCGGACGATGAAACGAACGCACTGGAGAAGAACGTTCCTCTCGTGACGGATATCAGGAGCCAGTAACTGCAGAACAAACACCGCATTCAAGAACACTGTTTCCTGTGTGAATATGTTAAACTGATCAAGGCCGTATTTCAGCATCGTCTTCAGAGTCACATGATCCTCAGAAATCATAATAATATACTGATTTACTGCTCAACACACACTTGTAATATTTTTGTGGAAACGGTTACAAATGAAATGTTTTAGGATGCACAGATAACATGCACATGACCATTACACACATTAGGATTAGGGTTATTTTTTCTAGTAGTACCCATTACACCCATAAATCACAAAAACCAACATGTGTGTGTGTGTGTGTGTGTGTTCTCTCACCATCTCTAGTAGTGTTGCTCGCTGTCTCTGGGTCTCAGCAGGTTTACGTGTTTTTCCTCCTCGTCCTCCTCTCGCCCCTCGACCACGTCCTCTGGCAGCTGGGGCATGCTGGGATTGCTGTGGTGTGTGTGTGCGTTTCTGGTCATGTAGCGCTGGGATCCTCTGGACAGGAAGTGGAGCAGCATCCAGGAGTTTCCTGTTCTCCTCTAGAGCCTGAGTGACTCTCAGCACCGGAGCGTCTGTGACCGAATGAACACCAGGAATATAACAGCATTTCAGCAGCAGGTCTTTAATGAGCACAGAGAGAGCAAATCTTTCAACTTGATATCGGTGTGGAACGTGTGGATATTCAGTGTAGTTGTTATTTCTGTGACTCTGCTCATCATCAGGACCAGACTCGTACCGTTTGTGTCTCCTTCGCTCTCACTGGAGGTCATATCGTCCCCGTAGCTGGACATCAGTGACCCGAGGGCAGAGGTCATGCTCTTGGGGGCGACAGTGAGTTTGGTCTGTGTCTGCTGAAGAGACTCGTCCTTATCAGACTCTGAAAGAACACAAAGAAAGTCTGTTTGACTGAACTAAAGTGCAGCTCTGCGTCACGTCACATCAGCACGAGACTAACCGGGGTCACTGCAGACCAGAGCCGCGAGAGGGTCACTGTCCTGATGCGTCCGCTTCAGATCCGTCCCAGAGCTCGTGTGACTCGATCCTTCCGCCCTGCAGAGGTCAGATCCACGTCCTCTACCACCGCTCCTGATGCGACTGCACACAGAGCACCCTTAAACTCACTCCACGTTCAGTCTCCAGCACACCCAGAGACAGTGCTCATCCCAATGGGTGCCATCAGAATGAGAATTAGTTTAATCTTTAGTCTTCTCCAGATGTTCACTGATGAACTGAAGTGCTGTGGATTATTCTGATGTTTTTATCAGACTCTCATTCTGACGGCACCCATTACAGAGACACTGATGCAGAGACATTTCTCCTGATCTCAGATGGTCTGGGTAAAAACCTGAAGCGGTGGATCAGAAACACACCCGAACTGAGCCGTCTCCAGCACGTCTCCTCGCTGCTGCTTCACCTCCATCAGCTTCAGCTTCTTCTCAATGTTTTTCAGCGTTGGATAGTTTCTGCAAACACGAAGGAATTAAATAATGAATAACACTACTTTAGGTTTACTGGTAACAGAACTGATTACTGTTATTTACAAATGATTTTTTCTAGTTGTAGCTCCTAAGCGTGCGTCTCACCTGCGTCGCTCCTCTCTCCATCTGCTGACGTCCTCTGCCGTGTCCAGTTTGATCCTCTTGGCTCCTGGAGCATGATTCTGCAGAAGAACAGCAGCGTCAGTCAGACGCTCAGCTTTAAACACACTCACACTAGACATATTCGCGTCCGCACCAGCTGATGGTGAACACAGTTGAACACACCACAGTTTAGTGAAGCACAGACAAATACCGGCTGCTTCTGAGCTCTGAATGTGTTCAAATGTCTGTCTTGGCGAGTTTTCACTAAACACTGGATGAATATGTTAAGGGTTTGGGGGGCATTTTAATCCTACAGACGGAGATAGTTTTGTGAAGGTCGGCTCTGATTATTGCTCCTGGAGCGTCTGAGGAGGACACTCACGTTTCTCCTGTGGATCTGCACCAGCTTCTCGTGAGCGGTGAAGCGACAGTCTTCAACAGAGCACTGCGGACACACAGAAGAGCACTGATGAGACGCTGGACGTCGGAGGACAGCTTCAGTAAATCAGCTTCGGGGGCTCACCTTCACGTGCTGAGAGACGTGCTCGTCATATTGGTCTTGAGTCTTGAATCCTCGCTCACATGTGTCACAGAAATGACTCGACTCTGGCTCCTTCTGCTGCTTCTGCTCAAACACACACATCAAACCTCATCATACCGGACCAGATCAACCCACGAGACGACAGATGGAGATCAGTGTCTGCCTTTACCCATCTGCCCCAGTGATGCTGCGCTGACCCCCACCGGCCAGGAGGAGGAGGAGGACGACCTGAGAGAGATGACATGAGGTCAAACCAAGAAATGATTATAGAACTCACGGTTTCATATTACACCTATACCAACAGTTAACTAAACACACTAGCATACTAACTGAACAGCTAACCAGGTATATGATGCTAGCTAAATTAACAGTTGACTGTGTACATTATACTTTCCTATCCTAACTAAATTTATATATTTTATTAAATAAACAGTTCACTAGGTGTGTAACACTAACTACTGATCAGTTTACTACATACATAATACCAACCAGATATATGATACTAACCAACTGAACAGTTAACTGTCAACTAAATATCAACTAAATTAACAGTTTACTAGTTGTGTGACACTAACTAACTGAACGGTTTACCAGGAACATGATACTAACTGAACACTTAACTTGGTATGTAATACCAACTAACTGAATAGTTTACCAGGTAGTACATAACTACATGATACTAGCTAAAAGCAGTTTACTGAGTGCATGATACTAACTAAACAGGTACATGATAGTAAGTGAACTAGGTATGCAAGACTAACTAAGCAGTTTACCAGATACATAAGATTAACTAACTAAACAGTTCACTTGGTATATGATATACACTAACCAGGGCTTAATAGTAAGTGAACAGCTAACTAGGTATACAATACTAACAAGACAATTTACTAAGTGCATGAAGCGCATTAAGAGAACAGTTCACTGGGTAAACGACACTAACAGTAAACTAGGTACGTAGTACTAACTAAACAGTTTATACGGTAGATCATACTATTACTAACTAGTACTACATGCTAACTGGGTACATGACTCCCTGAGGACAGTGATCATCCTTCACTCCTAAACCGTGGTACCCGTCCAGATGAACAGGACAGAAGGATGAGAGGCACCTCTTGAGAATGCCGTGGTATTACCCTGGTATACTGAGCTCATGTACCTGGGTACTGCTGCGGCGGATAGTGTCCGGTCCAGGGTGCGGTCTGCGCCGGCTGAGTCCAGCTCCAGTCTCGGGACGCCTCGAACTTGCGGGTGTGCTGCAGCGCGGCTCCGCTCCAGAGAGACGCCGCCGGAGGCTCCGCTGCTGCGGTGAAGCTCGGAGGCGGATAGCGCTCGTGTTCCCCCGTCATGACCGACACAGCGCCGCTCGACTTCTACACCGGTTCCGATCAGCGTTCCACAGCCACATAAACACAAACATGTGCTGCCGTGTTACACACGTGCGTGCGCGTTTATTCTACGTCACTTCCGAACGCAGCGCACGCGCACTGACGCTAGATGACGCTGTACCCGTACGGAACACGAACAATCACATCAAGTTTTTGTTCTCGTTTTAAATGAAAATGTCATTTTGTTTCATTTCTGCTTTCCTGATAACTGTAAAGTTTTAGAAATTCTGTTCAATGTTATGTGTGTCATTTGAGTTTATATAAAACCAGTCACAAGGGTCACAAACTTTAGTGACATTTAGATTTATATAGCATCTGAAATCTTTCCATTAATATTGTTACAATATTTGTTAGAAATACAACAATTTGAATATCTGTAATCTGAGGGAGCAAAAAAAATCTAAAAATTGAGAAAAATAAAAGTATATATATATATATACACACACACACACACACACAGAAAGAACTTTACAAAATGTTTTCATGGAACATGATCCTTACTTAAAATATACTTAAAAATCCTAATAATTTTTTACATAAAAGAAAAACATTATTCCTGTTTTAATTATTTTAATATGTCACTTTTATCTACATTAAAATGTTGCTGAATACAAATATTTCAGAATTTCTCCAGCGAACATTTTTATAGTTTTAGTATCAGTTTTAGTTAACGATAATAACCCTGTAATGTAAAACACCAGAAGTGGTAGAAACAGCAGTTACATTTTAACTTCAATTAAATGATATATTTAAGTTTATTTAGCCAGGATCAGATCGAAGAGCATCATGCAGAGCATTAACAACAGAGCTATCACGAGCATGTTTATAAATGTTTTTATTAAAAAATTAAAATGATTAGAAACAATCATACAAACGAAGAGTTTTCATAATCAAACACAAATACTGAAAACAGTCAAAACAGCTGAGCTTGTCAGTTTATGACGTACAGTTTCTATTAAAATATTAGAAAACCTTTAACCTTTGGTCCTCTGTGGTATTTTATGACGATGTTTAGAGTCTTTAATAATCCTGCATCACATTCACATCACCAGTCTTCACTGACTAGCACTTCACTGAGGAGCTGCTGGACTATCTTGCATAGATACTGTAGAAATAAATAATCAATAATCGTTATTATCTGACGTGATAAGGCACGGCGTCTGATCACATGATGCTGGTGATTCCTCTCCATTCTCACTGATCAACGGCCAGTAGTTTGGATTCTCTTCATACCACTGAACTGAAAACAAGAGACATCATCATCATCATCATCATCTTCATCACACACACTCAGAGAATCTTCTGGAATCTCTTACTGGTGTGTCTGATTCCCTCCTCCCAGGTCACTCTGGGTCTCCAGCCGAGTCTGTGCAGTTTGTCTGATATCATGGGATACCGGAGCTCCACCACCGGACTGAGGAAATATTGTGTTATGTCACTCATTTATTAATATCGGTCTCAAACATACAGTCTGACAGCACTCATTCATCACACACCGGTCCTCAACAAACTCCATCCAGTCCTCCAGCGCCTCCTCAGAGACCCCCTTCACTTTCTGTCAACAGGAAACAGTTGATTATGAATGACTCTGATTATGAGCGGTTAATCTAGCGCTGAACGGGTCATGTGACTCCTACCATCTTCACTAGCTCTCGGGCGAGCTGAATGATGGGAATTTCAAAGCTGCTCCCGATGTTGTAGATCTCTCCCAGAATTCCCTTCTCCATCAGCATCAGGAAGGCATCTGTGACGTCGCTGACATACAGGAAGTGTCTGGACTGTAGCCCTGAGCCCTGGATAGTGCTGAGACAGCACACACACACACACACACACACACACATCAGAGCAGATGAACACACACACACTTACTTGACCCCAAAGATCTAGTTAATTACAGACCGATCTCAAATCTCCTGTCAACGAATTTTCTGTCAAAGATACTAGAAAAGGTAGGATCCTCACAATTATATTCCTTCTTAGAGAAAATGGTATCTGTGAGGATTTCCAGTCAGGATCCAGGCCGTATCATAGTACTGAGAC
>JAUMHR010000112.1:13040-46500 GCA_032361145.1 Enteromius fasciolatus | reverse complement strand
TTGAAAGTGTATGTGGCTGCCATAGCAGCCCATCACGATGCAGTGAATGGCCGGTCCATTGGAAAGCATGATCTCGCCGTGAGGTTCCGGAGGGGCACTAGGAGGTTAAACCCTCCAAGATCGCCCCTGATACCCTCCTGGGTCCTCTCTGTTGTGCAAGCAGGCCTTCAGATGGGTCCCTTTGAGCCGCTGGACTCAGTCGAGCTTAAATACCTGTCTCTTAAGACAGTGCTCCTGACCGCGCTCACTTCCATCAAGAGGGTCAGGAACCTCCAAGCATTTTCGGTAAGCGAAGAGTGCCTTGTATTCGGGCCGGCCTACTCTCACGTGATCTCTTCTTTCCTGTTGCAAAACAGATAGATTAGACTGCTTGGTGTCCTGCTTGCTGCGCCATTACCCCTAACAGGCGATGCGAGCACCTTACTCTCCCAGTCGTGTCTCCATCCCTGCGGGTATCACGGTAAGCGAGTTGCACTGGAGCGTTGGGAAGGTTATGACCTTGCGCAGCCATCGTCGACACGCTTACGCCTGTCAGAACGAATTGCAGTGCTGTTGGTTGTGACAGGGCTCTTCGCTGTGGCTCTTTCCATATGGACCCCAGTCTGTCGTCACGACATAACGTCATAGTGGCTGACAGACAGGGAACGTCTCGGTTACGTACTGTAATTATGTCACCCTGCCACAGCCTAGACCCATCGCTGGGGGCCCAGTGACCTGGCTCTTGGCTCCTCAGCGACATCTGATAGGTGGATGCACCTGCTGCCCTATTTATACCCGCTCTGTGGGGGAGTGGCTCAGCATGCAAATTCCACTAGCCAATTTTCATTGGCGTTTTCTCTATATCAGAGCGAATCAGGGCTCCCAAGTAATGACCCCAGTCTGTCGTCATGACATAACGTCTGGGTTTAGTACTTAACTGAGACATTACTACTATAACATAACATGATACTAAGTGTAGCATAGAAACACCATGGAACATCGTTTGTATGATTTTGGAGCCCCCTACAGTTGGTTTAAGTGTTGTAAACATACCTGTCGTAATTAGTGGATCAAGTGGAAAAGAAACAGAAGCTGACTTAACAGAAAAATTTTAAAACTGATATTATAAGTTGATTTTAAGTGCCATGCAAATAAGATTATATACTATACAATACATATTAATAAAAAGTAACTGTTGTAGTAAAGTCAAACCATAACGTGGTTATGTATTTATTAAAAAAATAAAAAAGGACAATTCAATAAACAGTTGTAATACCAACCAAAACAACTGACATGGTTTAAAAAGTATTCAGAATCTACCTACTACAATCCAGAGTTAAATTAAGGATGTTGATGTAAACAGGTCTAATATATATATATACATATATATATATATATAAACTCCAGAAAAGCGTTTTATCCTTTCCCCAGTGAATAAACATACCACCCAACACAATAAATTAACACCAGTAAAAGTACAGTTCCCACATACAAAAACATGTAGTAAAGTCAAACCATAACGTGGTTATTTATGTATTTATTAAAAAAATAAAAAAGGACAATTCAATAAACAGTTGTAATACCAACCAAAACAACTGACATGGTTTAAAAAGTATTCAGAATCTACCTACTACAATCCAGAGTTAAATTAAGGATGTTGATGTAAACAGGTCTAATATATATATATACATATATATATATATATAAACTCCAGAAAAGCGTTTTATCCTTTCCCCAGTGAATAAACATACCACCCAACACAATAAATTAACACCAGTAAAAGTACAGTTCCCACATACAAAAACAAACATAAAAAAAACAACTAATATATATAAACCAAATCGTTCATTCAACAAAGTCTGGGTGGCATTTTCTTTTCCTTTCTTTCTTTTTTGGTTTTTATTAGAATATCAGAGTAACGCACTTGTGGTTTTCATAACAACATGACTCACTAATATGAAAAGACAAATTAAGTTATATTTAGTTATATAAATACATCAAAATAGGTTAAACTTGTAAAAACATTCTTAGGTTACAAAAACAATGCCAAATAAAAGCCTGTGTACAAACTTCAATAATTTAAATATAAAAAAACAAGTACTCTCACATCATGTTCCAGCCCTGATTTTTACAGTATTATTTATTTTAGTTTCATACCATTTATTTTGTCCATTTGTTCTAGCATCAGTGAATTATTATGCCGTAAATAATTCATTAAATGTATACATACTATAAAAAAAAAAATTATGCACAGTACCCATTAGAGTAAATCTGAAGAATAAGTTAGTGATAAGAGATTCACATTATTTACATTACATTGATTACTGATTTACCTGATTTGAGACTTCTGTGTAAATGAGACAGAAGTGGCAAGTATGAAGTAAAACAAAATACACATGTCCCACAGCAGGTGTCAGTCAAGAATGACGATTAGTATGGCTTTGAAATTTGTCTACATTTGCCAATCTTAACCAACATCACTAAGATCGCTAATAGGTTCATCTTGAACTCGACTCAGATGGTTCATGGCGCGGTTAAAGGCAGTCTGAACAGCCTTGCGGATGGCTGAGGTGCGGCCCTCCATCATTTTAATCTTGTCGATGGTTTTGTCAGTCCCAAGAGAAACCATCTTGGATTTAGGAAGCCACTGCCTGTACAAGAAAAAAAAACAAAAAACAAACACAATCAAATAAATGAAATGGTAATAATATAAAAAAATAATAATAAGTCATATATAAGCTGATTAATTACATACAGAACCACATACATTTTCTGTATTGTGAATTTTCGGAAATTTCTTTATGCATAAATTATGTTAATTAAATATGCATTAACTATAGATTTCTAGAACACAAACCTGAACACTAGATGAAGCCAGGTTTAAAAATAATTGTTACATTTTGTTGACATATTAGAGAGGTTATTGAAATATCATAATTTCATAATCACCCCATAAATAAAATGATTTAAAAACACTATCAAAAAGACAGTTAATTTTTTTTAAATTAACAGTTGACTGTTTTTGCCAGTAGCGTCTCACCTAATGATGTTTTTATTTGCTTAATTCCCTACAAAAAAATAAAACAATTTTTACAATGATTTTAAATTAATTTAATTATGATAATTAAATGTTCAAAAAAAAAAAAAAAAAAGGTATCACTTTACAATAAGGTTCATTAGTTAACACTGGTTAGCAACATTAGTAAACATGAACTAAGAATGAACAATATTACTGTATTTATTAATCTTACTGAATGTTCATTTCAGCATTTACTAATGTGTTAAAATCACATGTTTTTGCTAACATTAGTTAATGCACTGTGAACTAACATGAATACACAATGAACAACAGTAATTGTATTAACTAACATTAACAAAAATAAATAAGGAGCTTAATAAATGCATTGTTCATTCATGTTAGTTAAAGGAAAGTTATGCGATTTTCAAAAGCATCCGTTGAAAATCATTTGAAATTCTTGTAAGCATGTCATATTATTATTTGTCACTGTTATTACTGTGATTATTCAAAATGTTGTTTTTTTTTAATTTGTGTACAGTTTTAAACAATGCCTTAGTCTTAAATGAGTACTGTAAGCTTTTAGAAGGGGAGAAAAATCTAGTGATCCTGCTGGTGCCGCACGCAGTTACCCATTACTAACTTAACTTTCATCTTCAGAACAAAATTAATACATTATAAATTTCAATGTATTAAAGCAACATCAAATTAGAAAAACAAATATGTATGTTTGAGCGATAACTTGTAATTTTGAAGCACTAAATATTTTTCCATAAAAAGTCCTTGGACGGAAGCCTGACATGATGATCAGATCGGCGTGATCGGAGCAGAGATTGTATGTTAACCGCCAATCTATGACAGGCATACATCCAGACAAGACTGTAGATGCTAGATTAATTTAAGACCCAAAATGAACTGGACAGATGAGGTGGAGCTGTTTCAGAACCGGAAAACGTGAGACAGGGACAAGCAGTAGCAGTAGAATTTGTGCATTCAGTAATGGTGTTTGTTTATGCACTTTCATAGGTACAGTAGTTTGAAACAAAAATCTGTTCTCCGATATCTTGGTGATTGGTAGTAGTACCTACTATTCTTTTTGGCATCATTGTATCATTATAATTATTTCATATGTCTATCACCATAGTCCCTAAACCTAAAGAAATTCATATAAACACAGGAAATGGGTTTCAAATTGAAAATATTTTTCTCAATTTTCTGTTCCCTCCATTTCTCAAAAGTTCCCAAGGTTACACCCTTGGTAATATCCATTATGTTCGAACTAGTGGATTATATACAGATACGTGCTATAAAATCTATGCTGCTGATATGCAGTATCAACTTGGCAACACTGTCCAACTGTAAAACATGTCCTTAATGTTTGAATTTTATATTTATAGGACTATAAGACTTCATAAGAAATTATCAAATTATGATTAGAATTATGGTTTTATTTAAATTAATGAATTTTAACTGGTATGTAACATTTTGATGTCAAATCCTTATTAAAATACAAAGGTGTTCAAAACTTAGTGACTTAGTGATGTATAACTTGGCAAACAAATACCAATAATTAATCTGTAAATCTCACCAGCTACGTTTGTTGTCAAAGAAGAGAACGAGGTAAAGTTTCTCTTCAGACTTATACTGCATCTGTTCTCCAATCCGTAGAACGTCCAGCGGGGGCATTGGGATAGAGACTCCATTGTGCTGGCACCCCACTCGTGGCATGTGAGGGTCTATTATCTTTAAAAAAAAAAAAAAAACATGTTACAGAAAATGTGAGGTCGACGCAGAAAACAGTCAAATGACTGTCATTGTTTATAAATACTAATTAGGTTGTACCAAAGTCTCTTTGAGACAAGTCGTTTCACTCGGTGGCCATCTTTGAAATGCCTTTCGGCATCCAAGCGCAGCTTCCATCTCTTTGAATGGGGAAAGCATTAAAGTCTCCAAAACTGTTCACTAAGCTTACACTAAGCACAATAGCATTGTAATCTATAATCTAAAAGTAGATAATCTACTGTTATTATCAGGGTTGGGGTCAATTCAGTAATGAACTCAACAATTCCAATTCAAAGAAGGAAAAGGAATTGGAATTAAACAACAATTAAAGGAAACAGAATTGGAATTGAATTGGAATTACAGGAAGTGGAATTCAATTCAGTATGAATTCCACTGAATTCTGTTTATTGCTGAGCATTTATTTGTCATTGCTTGATATTTGTAAATCAACATAAATAAAGTTTAAATGTATGTCTTTAAATGCAATGTATGAAATAGAGTTGATCAATGAGAACAATGTTGATAAAACAATGTTGAAAAAAATGAGAACAGTACATTATGAATTAATAATTGAATGACACGTCTCAGAATGTTAAATGTTTCTATAGTAACCGGGACTTCTAACGGCAGATGCGTTGATGGACTTTACTATTTGTACTCTATTTTATTCAGAAGGCAGGGCTTCCTGTGACCGATCAGCCATGTTAAGCATTGCATTTTCCCCCATTCAAAACTACAAGTAACACTTCTTGGGTAATCTATAGTCTTTGCTTATATACATGCTTTACAGTAATCTTACACTTGTTATTAAAATGCATAGCCTATGTCAGAGGGTGTCTAAACTTCTTGCAAAGTTTATCATCTCCAACTTGCCTCAATACACCTACCTGAATTTCTAGTATGCAGAATTAGACCTTGACTAGTTGGTTCAGGTGTTGTCAACTGGGTTGGAGCTAGATGAATAAAATACACTGCTGCATTCACAAAATTCAGCCAAGATGGCATATAATCATAGCTAATGTTTTTCTAAAAACTGGATTCTATGAACGCTGTCCAAGTAGGAGTAACTTGCAATGAAGTCTGGTTGTTTGATTACTTATTGCTGTTTATGGTTTTAGTTACTATAAAACATATCGGTCAATATGGGTTGTTTTTAATTGTGCTAAATAAAGAAATTGCCATTAAGTATATAAACTGATTGTATGCCAATTGTAGAATTTTCTTTGTATTGGTTTGAAACTATGAGACTGAGGAACTATTAAATACATCAATTATGTTTAGACTGGCCAATTACTTGCAATTATTGTAATATTTTTTTTGGTTTCCTGACTGACATTCAATATATTCCAAAGACGTATTTTCATTACATCAAATTGATCATCACAAGTCTTTTAAAAACTCCTAAAAGTGTGACATCTGAAGCATAGTTCATGCACAATATTGAAGTTCAATATTCAATCCAATCCAGCATCAGCTCAACAGTCTAAATTATGTTATTATGAAATAAAGAAATAAATGAAAAAGGTTTAGAAATAGCTGGTTTCTACACATGCATACTTAGACTCACCAGAGCAGGGTAGGAGGGGTATCCACTACATTTAGCCCAAACTAGTTTGAGAGGTTCCAGAACAGTAGCAGCACTAGCAGGCATCCAAATACTGCTGTTGCCAACCTCTATAAAAGCAGGAACAGCAACAACCATGTTATGATGATGCAGACATACTATATATATATATATATATATATATATCTACAGCAGCGGTTCTTAATCCTAGTCCTCACGCCACACCACTACGCATATTTTGTATGCCACTCTTTGTTAATGCACCTGACTCTAATAATCAGCTCATTAGAAGAGAGCTGCTTGCATGAACTGTATTCTGATTGGCATGCTCCCTATTCCCTGAGGAGAGAAAAGCTGTTACACGTTTACTCTTTTGAACATTCATTCACAAATTTGTGCCATAAATAAATACTATTTAAATTACGTCTGGCACATTTAAATGCACTTTAAATAAAACATATACGTTTGCTTCGAACTGGAATCATGGTGGAATATCCAGTGATGTCCACTTCGAAGGGCACATATGTTTGAATAGAACAAACGTCTAATGCGACAAAAGAAACATGGAATGTGCAGAGCAGTGGGGCGCAAAGTCCAGGACTGAGAATTTTGTTAAGGATCTATCTCAGCAAAAACTGTAAACTGGTAGCCCAATCACTTGCACATTACTATTTTATTAAAAGCTAGATTTGTAACCCAGGTCCGGCTCAGATTGGTGGAGGTGGGAGTGAATTCCCAGCACTCTCTCCACCTTCAATATCATGACTGAGGTGAGACCCTTGAGCAAGGCACCGTTCCCCCAACTGCTCCCCGGGCGCCGCAGCAATGGCTGCCCACTGCTCCGGGTGTGTGTTCATGGTGTGTGTGGTTGTGCACTTCTCACTGCTGTGTGTGTGCACGTTGGATGGGTTAAATGCAATGCAGAGCACAAATTCCAAGTATGGGTCACCATACCTGGCCACAAGTCACATCTCTTTATACATCACCATCACTCTGTTCTCCTACTTGATAATGTTCAGTGCTTTGCTACAATCTGTATACAATCTTTACTACAATCTTAGCTCCTTAATACTTGAGCGAGCTCTTATCACATTATAGTCCTTCATGTCCTCTGCATTCTTAAAACTGGCTGTTTGATACTACCTAGAATATCAAATCAACTGCGGGTGGCAGACCCTTTCCTATTTAGCACCCAAACTCTAAAAACAACCTCCCAAACACTATTTGGGAAGCAGACACACTCTGTCAGTTTAAATCTAGATTAAAGACACATCTCTTTAACCTAGCTTACACATAACACAATAATACAAACACTTCTATTATTCAAATCCATTGAAGGACTGTTAGGCTACATTAATTAGATCATCCGGAACCGGGAACACTTCCCTTAACACAAAATGCACTCGTTACATTGTAAAAAGAATGGCATCTATGCTAATATTAGTCCATCTCTTTTTTATTCTGTTTCTTAGTTCGTATCCAGATCAGATGGTTGATCAGCACCAAGAGATGACCTTTATCAGAGACCAGAACACCTAGATGAGCCCTGTGGACAGATCACCGGAACTAGATGCACACACACGAACACATAAGTCCTTTGTACAATCTGACATGCGCTTAAAATTGAACTGTAAATTAAGTGCTGGGCATCCGGCCAGAGGAGAACTAATTTTTAGTAATTATCGTTGTTTTATTACAGAGATAGTCTCTGCATTTCCTAAAAATTGAGTGCTAATCTCATCATTATACCTTACTATCACTCTATTCTTAAGTTTGATACTGTTCAGTGCTTTGACACAATCTGTATTGTTAAAACCACTATATAAATATAAGTAATTGAATTTAACAAATAAGATAATAATCACATTGTTTGCATTTGCCAAAATAGAAGGATTCTGCAGCTTTCCTCAAACAGTTAAGTTCAGGACTTTCAGATTTACTGATTAAATTCACAAAAATAATGTAATTTAAAAAAATTAATTTACTTCAGTCTTCAATCAAATAAATAAATAAATAAATAAATAAATATGATTTACACCATTTGAACACAGTGTGCCAAATCTACTTACCAAATTAAAAGAAAAAATGCTGAAATGCAGAGCAGCAAGATCTTTCTTTAAAAATATCCCATCCACTGCGATGGTGACTTGATGTCATACTGACTCAAATTACAGTTCATAAAAAAGTGTACAGATGTTAATACCTACCAGCAGCTATTCTAGCAGCCTTGGCAAAGTTTTTACTCTCAATGCAAGCAATAATCTCATTCTTGTCCTCTACTGTGTTCCTCCGGATGAGGGCTGGTTTCCCCTTTCCACACTTCGGTAGATTAACTGCAATACTACTAAAGAAAGACAAAAAAACAAAAAAAAACATGGTGTGTTTGGGATGCGCATAACAATAGAAATGGTACAGGCCAGGCCTGTCTTACATTTTTTACTAATTAAGCACTTGAATAAGGAGTCTAGCAGAGTATTAGTAGACTGGTAGGGTTAGAATAAGTTGATATGTACTTGCAAAGTTACTTATAGTCAGAAGAGCGTCTTTTGGGAGACCATCACACACACACACACACACACACACAGTAAGCAGATATTAACTCGAGAGGGTACTAATATTCTAATGAGAGTTAGTTGACATGTAGGTGCAGAGAGAGCTACTTATTGTCAACAGATTGTTCAAAAAGGGACCATCAAAATAAAGTGTTACCGGCATACTATATCGTTTTATAGGCATACTGACATATCATATCACAATTTTGGCTCATTTGTCTAGCACTAAAAACAAACAGAGCAAACCTGTATTTATTTATTTTGGTAATCACAATGACAATTCAAAATTCAGAAAATGCTGAAGTAGATTTTCCCCCAGATGATGCAGCTTTTCTAGACACCATTTATTTGTCTTCACATCATTTTAATATTTCTTGCAAAATAGTTTTTGATGGAATATAGCATGTCATACCTCTGAACACTGCATTCTTTAAAAAGTACTTGTAAACTACCAACCTGCTGTTGGAGGACATGCTGGATTCAGATGCACACCTGCGCCGAGGCTCCAACTGCCTGCTAGAATTCAATTTCTCAGACTCCAGATCAAAACCATTTGACAGCTCTGAAAGACAGAAGGAAATGAGAAAGAGAGAAATCATTCCCATTTAATCTATTGAAATGAGTGTTGAAACTTGAAGAAACTATGGTTACTACTACTTAAATTTGTAAGACTTTAATAACAGACTGGTTGTGTACATGACAAATAACACAGCACATGGCTATAACATGCCAGATGACTTTTTGACATGGAAAATTACCCAGTGCTACACAATTATAGTGAACTGATAAAAAAAAAGCCTTAAATGCACTTTGGCCTTTTAAAAAAGGGCATTTATTATTAATGGGCATTTATATTGATCATACTGCATTTCTTGCACTTTTTGTTTGTTGTCCTGCAATTTCTACCTGTGTCCAGTCGTTTGATGGGTGATTCATCCTCAACACTGTCTCTGCTTGTAGTCCGTGGTCTCTTCCTAGAGTGAAGCAATGTCTCTAGGCGTGGTATGACGACTGACAAGAATGTCTTTGTGCCTAGCCGAGAGTTGCCCTTTTGAGTTTCACTACCTCTCATGGGTTTATGGGGACTAGTACTTTTTGATTTGCGGAAAAGAACAGATGTCCGCCGGTTTACTGGGCTTGATGGCTCAGCCAGAGTTGATGTAGCTAATACACTGACATCATGGTTCCCTACTTGCAGATGCGAGTCTCCATTGAGTGGCTGGGAAATGCCATCCTGACGGTGTTGGTTTATGTTGGGACTGGGTTCAATGGGTTTCAGTGTGGGTGGCTCAGAGTGACATCCCGCATTAATGAAGGGTGGCACAGAAACAGATGGCTCAAGCTTAGGTGGTACAGATTTATCACCTGCCATGAAGCAAGGAAATACTGTCAAATATTATATGAAAAACTGTATGACAGATTCAATTCCATAACAACAAACTAAATTTTTCTAGAAAACTAGAACAAATTCAAGTTTTTACATTTTCTTAGAAAAATTGGATCAGTTTTGAGGTGATTTGCCAGTATAATTCCAAGTTAAAGTTGCTTGATTGGCATGACATTTGTTACAGCACTGCCTAATAATTTAAATACGGAATAAAATACAGAATATGATTGGACCAAAGTAAAAAAAAAAAAAAAAGTAAATGTAAAAGTAAAAATAAAAAAGAGAGACAATAGATGAGTAGAGAATGTGAGAACATAAATTGATAAATACAGCAGAACAGAAATAACAGCAATAATAATGCTAATAATGATATGGTGCAATGTCATGCAGTTGCAAACAAAAGGCTTTTCAATCCTGCTTCAGGACAGTCATGCAAAGTTTAGTTTCAACCCTGATCACACTCATCTGTCTGTAATTAATTAGCATTAAAAATATTTAATTTATTATTATTTATCTAAACTATTAGTTTATCAACTATTTTAATTTTTTAAAGATATATATTTAAATTGTTCATTTGATTAAATTGCAGCATTTGCATTTTAATCATTTACACAAACCACACACCATAGCAATTTTCTATTTTTTCCCAAAATCATGCAGGCCTATTCCAAAGAATTATTTTACATGAATGTTTTGTTGGGTAGCTTAAGACATTAATGTTGAAGTCTATTGTACATCAACATTTTATTTTTTCATCTTTTTAGACTACTTTAGATTATAGCTTGTTCTCCTTGACTGACCTTTCTCAGAAACTCCATGCAATAAAACAATGAATCTAAAAACCTGAAACAGAATGCCATTTAAATAAACACCTCCTTTTCCACTAAGCTCAGATCATTAAAAAGTTTGCTGTACATATTGTTTTTATTTTATGTCTCAATGCATCACTTAACATAAATAATAGTAATGCTTGCCTTAACCAAAATCAAACACACAAACTGTGATTTTAATAAAGCAGTTTGCTTGTTTATATCATGTGTTTTTTGGGGCATATAAGCATTTATTGTTTAGGACAGATGAGCAGAGGAAGGAAGCAACAGGAGAGGGATAGGATCAGTATGACCATTGGATGAGACTTGAACTTGTTATGTCAAAGTGATACCCACAAAGATTTGACAGTTGTTGAACTGGTTAAAGTTCGAAAAAAAAAAAAAAAAATTTAAATGCACCTTTTTGAAGGATATGGCCGGCTTCTTCTTCTGCAGCATTCTCCTGTTCAAGAGCAATAAGAACCTTCTTCAAACTCAGCTCCATCCTTACATCACTAATGATTTTCTTAAGCAGCTTTAGACGTCTGCTCCGTGATGGGCTGGATTTCATTGCTGTAGTCAGATCCAACTTTTCCAGTAGCTCCCTCAGCTGCTCTTCCAATGACATGTGCTCTCGATTGGCTGGAACCAATAAGCGGTCCACTGAAATAGTAAAAAGGGCAACATTTCTTTTATTGATTTTTTTCAAATGAAGGGATGGAAACTGCAAATAAATGTGAAGTCTTAATACATAAATCTTCAGATTTACTGATTCTATTAGTCATTATTAATTTCAAGAAAGAACTGAGAAGAATGCTGTATGGCGACAGTGGACAGAAGAAACATAATTTGTTAGACAAAGACATGTTTGAATAATACATTTGTTTAGCTATACTTTGAAGAACACATAAAATAATTTAAGTGGGTATGCATGTGTGATTGTCATTTTGCTTTAGATGTACACATGTCCAGTCCTCATGCTATCAGAGGGTGTGCACTGAGTGTAGTTTGCTTTAGGTCCACAAGGATTTACCTTTTACAAATTATACAAAACAAAAGACAAAATTATAGATTTTGTGTATTTACCATCTTCCCAGGAGAAAGGTGCAGATGGCTCGATCTTAGGTGGTTCAAGCAGGTGCATGCCAGTTTCAAAATCAAAGCCGATTCTCTGAATATCTCGCCGAGTTTTCCTTAGCACAGCTCCACCCTGGTCTCTTAATCTAACAGCTGCCCTGTAGAAGAAAGAATCCTTGCCATTGTACTTCATGCAGTTTTCAATAATGAGATTGAAGTCAGCTTCAAATTCATCCAGAATCGTGTAGCCTTGTGCATCAATGCGTTTCCTCATGGTGGAAAAATCCATTGGGTGCAAGATGTGGTCCATATAGTCAGGCACCTGCGAGGAACACATAAAAATGGAAAAATGTGTCAGAGACTCTTCACAAAAGTCCTATATCTACAAAAGTCCTTGAAGTCCTATATCAATAATGACTGAGACAAAAACAGTAAGTGTTTTTTTATTGGCTTTTTTTAATTACCAGTAATCTTTCTAATATGCGTGATTTATTATAAGTAATAACTGATTTCTTATAATATATAATAATTTATTTATTATTGTGCTGCTGCTTTTATTTTTCTTTGTTTTGTTTTTTTGAATGTGATACTTTTTTCAGTATTCTTTGAATAAGAGTAAAGTTCAAAAGAAAAAAAAAAAATTTATTTCCAAATAAAATCTTACTGATCAAACTTTTCAATGGTATTGTATATTGTACACCTTGATTTTGCGTTAAATTCTAAAAGCAAACCTTGAAATTCTTGAAATGTGGGCTTGTTTATCTGTCTTTAAATTAAATGACATTACTTTTGATATTTCTAGTCTAACACAAATGACACTGGACGCTTAAATCACATACTTTTTTCTCATAGAGACTGTGCATACTGAAATGCCTTATGACATTTTTTTTTAAGTCAAAGTTCAGGAAACTGCAGTCAAACCTCTTTAATGCTAACAGGCTCTGCAAAAATGTTTGCTTGGTCTTTCTCCTGTAACTGATCCAGCACAGTTCTCAGAAAAACTGTGAAAGGTTTGAGTTGGACCTCTATTAATGTCTCCTGAAGAATAATCTGCAACATAACCACAAGAGTCATCAAAAAAACAAATACTCAAGAAAATAACATTAGCAAATACTACTGTTACAAACCCTTGTCTTGATTTAAAGCAGCATATTAGCAGCATACCTCTTCTTTCTTGAGTTTCTCTCTCTTCCTTATTAGCTCCAGCAGGAGTCTTGCTCGCTCAAGGTCATGTCTCAACCGTTGCCACTCCTTCAGCTGCTCCTTCAATGCTTCAGTCTCCTCTTCTGTCTGTTTCTGTATTACAATGTTTTCAAATTCAAGCAAACTATGTAATCAAAAGCATGCATGGGCATGTGTCAAGTGCTGCTTTAAGAAATATTTCACCTTAAATTTTAATTATCTGCTTAAAATATTACAGGTGTGCATCTTAACACAGAACAATGACACTGACATGGTTTTAAGATATGTCAGAGCAAGATGTTTTCATCTGAGATAGCTCAAACACACCTTTCTATGTAATGGATTGCAATCTGACATTTTCAAGACAAATCATCTGTCTATGAAGTATCTATCATTATTATCTGATATTATCCAATTTGCTTTGACACAATTTAACTTTTATTGTCATATTTTATTACCATTTTCTAACCTACAGCGTATAAGCTGAGATAATGTGTGAAATGTTGAAAGTGGCTGACTAAATTTTGTTTTGATTGTACTTACCGGCTGTGTTTTTTTCTGGGAATGTAGACTAGTTTGGAGGCGTCTGTTGAGTGGCACACCATTCCTTGAAAGTCTTTTAAGCATCCAATAATTCAAGACAAGTTCACCAAATGCCTTCTTCTTCTGTAAAGAAACTTGATTGAGGATTGTGATTAACCTGTAGGAGAAATGAAAAGTCTTCATATTTGCACTGAAATGGTTTAAAAGAGTCCAATATCTCACAACCTTTTGTAAAATCAAAGATTATGACAAACCTTTCAGGTGAGAAATTGGGTACAGATGCATTTGGAACAGGGCTTGTAACTTCCACCTGATTGTTTTTAAGTCTCTTCTGTTTTTTTAACCTCAAACTGCTATTCTTTTTGTCCACTGACTGACAAAGTCTGTCATTTGTCTTAGTTTGATTATAAATTGTAAGCGGTCTTTTAATGGAGCCATTTGGGGTGTGGGCCCCACAGTAGGCTGTCTTTTTCACAGAGAAAGTGGGTACACCTGAGTCAGTCAACTCTTTAATAGGCTCCATTTTCATAAAGAGACCAGCTGTCTGTGCACAGCTGACATGAAAAGCAATGTAGCAGTTCGCTTTGTGGCACTGGATACAAGCCCCAACACCTTTTTCTTTACAGAGATAGCATGTAAGCTTCCATCTAGCTGGTGGAATATTTGAAACACCATCAATAGGCTCAATGAAAACCGTGTTGGAAAACCCAACTTCAGGAACCCATAAAGCACAAACAACATGACCCCACTGGTCATCTTCCGTTTTTTTGACTGCTCCTCCCTTGTTAGGGCAGAGGATGCAGTTAGCGGGTTGTGTTGGGGACTGCAGACAATGTCGGCAAAGCCACTGTCCCTCTGGAATATATGGAACACCATAACAATCCTGATGAACAGCTAGATTGCACATATCGCAGAACAGGATGGCATTGCTGTCCATGCAATCTCCATCCATGCATATGCAGCAAACAGCATCTTCATCGATTAAGGACTGTAGACTCTGTTGGCCCTGACTCTCTAAAAATGATTCTTTTTCAAAACGGTCAAGAAGGAACTCAAAGGCATTAGGGGAAACCGGGTTAAGCCCTTCATTCTTTCTTTTCTCATTGACCAGCTCAAGCCAGGCATAGTCCTCTTCATCCATATCATATTCCACCTCCTCGTTCAGCTCTTCTGAAGTTTTCTCCTCATACTTGTAGTATGTAGAAGGTCTACATGGGATTGTTGGGAGATTGTAATCCACAGTGCGGAATTTGGGCTCAGGAATAGTGCTGCCTTGCACTAAAGCATTTTGTGCAGTGACAGCTGCGTTTTTTTTCTGCTGGTTGTTTCTGAGGCGTGCAGAACGTACCAAGACCTGCTGGTGTTTTTCAGCATTCTCCTTATTGCTGGTACACTCCACAATTTCCTGTGCAATGGGATTCTCATCCGTGATAATGTAGAGCTGGTCAAAGATGCTGATCCGGTGCAACCGGCCATTAACTTCTAGTTCAACCATCCTCTGGGCCTGGGCGTATGTTAGCGTCTCACGATTTGAGGAAAGTTTGATAGGGGAAGGTAGCCGCTGAGGGGAGAAAACTTGGTAAGGCACAAATTTTCTTTTCATTGGGGATCCTTACAAACCTGAAAAGAAAACAGAACAAGTGTTATTACTAATAAAATGGTGCATTTGAATTAGATGTTGATGCATCCCACAAAAATTAAACCACACATGCATGACTGAATCTAAATAATGCATGCCACAGTGAAGGAAATTATTCGCAAGTAGTTTTACCATGGTACAATGATGCAATACATTTGGTACTTATGTATACAACGGCACTAAAGCTCATGGTATTTCTACTTCAACTACAGTTTTAAGTATTATTAAGTTACTATACTAGACAGCATTAATTACTATAGCAGCGTAAGAGCAATTAGGACACATTTTCGGGCATCACAAGCGAGATCAGGGACATCATTCGGACGCATAATTCAAAACATTAAAATAATAATGATAAAAAAAACATCACGGCAGCGTTTTGGAAGTCGCATATTTCTTAAAATATTGTCCATGTAACGTTAGGCAGTTGGCTATGCTTTGAGACACTATGAATTTGCACATTCCAATTAAGTTATATCTCTTATATTCCCAAGTATTATAAAACCGGTGCAAAACAATGACGGTTATCTTACCTCTGGTCTGCTGAATAAAGAAAGGAGCAGCTTTCTGGCGAGGTGGCCTGCAGTTATTCCGTACACAATGTTCTCATACAAGGACCACCAATTTACATCTGCATGGATAAATCTGGAATGCTGCAAACACTTAACCACAGCGGCCGCCAGGACTATAGTAATGAACTAATAATCACTACGAAAATGTTTGGTTAGATTGCCATTCAAAGACAGCGTCGGTTGCTTTCCGGCAACGAGCTGCGATACGACTCTTCGCTTGCAACCAACAACAATGCGGATGGTTCACTACGAATAGACGTCCCACCCGCAACGCATGGCGTCATGACGTACCCAGCTCGCTCATAGGGTCACACAGGCTACACAAAATCATTTCATTGTGAACGAGATATTTCCTAAAGGAACATTTTTAGTGTAAACACATACGCACACACACACACACATGTGTATATATATAATTTACGTTTACGATTACATTGTTTGTAAACCTATTTATAATTTAATTTGCAAACAGGAAATACAAAAACTGCAAAAAATCTAGAAACTGACGCATGTTTTAAATTGACCTAAAGCAAATTTAAACATCAAATGCCCTGTGTGTGTGCCCCACCCCTTCTGGTGCCCGATTGCCCCTGAGAGAGACCCTGGGGTCAAGAAACCCCGTATGTTTGCTTTAGTAAACCCTTGTTATTTGCTATTTTGTGGTGTGAACGTCTATGAATAAGTATGCAAAGTGTAAAATCAGTTGCTTCTTAATTTTATTTACATGATTATGATCTGTTATCGGCTATGGGATAGAAACGTCGGTAGTTTTGTTTTATTAACCCCACCCACTATATCGAAAGCCTATGTGACGCCATAGAGCCATGTTTCTTCCGTCTGACGCCGTGTGGCGCTACTACAGCGCACTGTTTACGGCACAGGAGACAAAGCAACCAACTCAATTACAACACTGGATCAACCGTGTGCTTTATTTAACCATTTCACAGCCGAAACTCACTTAAGTAAACCTCAGGACACAAAGGTAAGCTATACTTATGTCTTTACTCTAATGTTTATTTTGTCTCGGGAAGAAGCATGTATGATTTTGGTTTAGATCCAGTGACCCGGCTAGTTCGACGAGCTTCTCTGTTTTGTGTGACCAGGATCCGGTTCTGCCTCATCAGGTTATGTCCTGTGTGGCCTAACGTAACCACACAATTGAGTTGTCACTAAGTCAAATACGCTCTTTCTGCGTGATTAAATGATTATATGTAGGCATTTTAAATTCCCAAATAGTCTTGTATACAAATAAAATAACAAAAAACACACACACAAGTAAATCGTTTTTTATGTCCATATGGCTAGAGAGAGACGTGTTTTTCTGTTGTTTTGTCTGCGAGCTAATGCACTAGCCGCTAGCATGTGTCGCTCTAGCTAGCGCCTAATGTTACATCTCGTGAGGTCGCGAGAGCGTGTGTTGAAACGAGTACCTCAAGCAGCACCCCAACTTCCTTACTAGAAACGCCTAAGATAAATTATACATAATTTTATTCGAATAACATAAATCATACAACAGCACACAGTCATAATTATCACAGCAGGTTGCTCAATGTTTTTTGTTTTGTTTTGTGACAACTGACAGAAAATGTAAACGTTAATATACTAATAATATAAAATATTAAATCATTTTTGCCTAGTTTGACACGTAAAACAATTTTGTTTTTGCTATTAATTGCTGTAATTGGTTATTGTCATTTATGAGAACAACTGGCGTTTTGTTCATCTTGATCTCTGTGTTCAGTTATGAACAGGTGAAAACCAGGAAAGGAAAGGATTGGTAAATATAAGGGGGTATTTCAGAAGTAAAAAAAAAAAAAAACTCACCAAGGACTCGGTCTGGTAGTACATATTAAGAATTTATACAGAGGAAAATATTGGGTCAGTTAACACTGTTGCAATTTAAGAAATTATGTGTGTGAGGATATCACAGTACAGCTTTCGCATAGCTCTGTCTAGTTACAGGTCCAGAATAAAGATGTCACACATTTATACATGTACAGCACTTTTGCAGGCACAAAATATTTGAAAGCCTCAAAGTGCACAAAATTACTGATTTGTAGCCACCCACGGCACCCTTATGCAGGTTATATAATTGTTTAAATGTTGGACAGGTTTCCCATTAATTTTAAATTATCATTATCATGTTTACATGAATGAATGGGTGGTATTATCATATAATATTTCTGTATGATTCATCATTGACACTGATTCCAAGTATATAAATGTTGTATAGTAATATTGGCCATATATAGGAATTATTATAAATTAATTAACTGTATGTTTTGGCTGTAAGGCCTTTATGGTTATTTTCATTGGGGATTCTTAAAAAGATGAAAAGAAATAACAGAACTAGTGTTATTCCTAATACAATAATAGTAATAAAAGTAATAGTAATATAAGTGTATATAACCAGTAAATAAACAGCAATTTGTTGCCAACATAAAGTTGGAACATTTGTAATCACACATCCAGTTGTGATGAACTTTAATTCCTTTAAACTGCTAGTTGTAATGTTAATATTCTTCTATCTCCCATCTAATTTTTCAGGTTCTACAAATGAACACAAGTTATTTACACTATCCTAAATGGAGGTCAACATATCTGTTTCATCTGGGCTCAGATATAACATGTTAAAGTAAACCTCTGGATGGAAGAAAGCGCTACACCCATGACACTTGAACACTTAAAAAAGCTGCTTTGAACAGAGAAGGTTTTCTTTCCCTGCAGAAATTCTTTCTGCGATAATGGACGGAGAGGACGGCCTCTCACAGAAGACTGAGGATATAAGCCACAAGCATAATGGCTCCAAAGAAAACAAGAGAATAGAGGCCAAAGGAACCTGTTTAAAAATAGAAGGGAAAGATGGCTATGTGTTTAAATCATACAGAATTACTCCACAAGAGGTTTTGGAAGTAGAACCGCACACTTGTCCCTCTGAGACGGTGACAAAAGATTCCTCTTTGGTGTCTTTGTCATTTGAGGGCACAGAGGAAGATGGATCTTCTGAGGCCGATGGACTTTCAACAGAGGACTCAACAGCAGAAAGTTGTGAAAAGCATGACTCTCAAACATCTCCATCTATTTCACATAAGAGCCAGAAAATTGAAATAAATAATTCAGAAATTGAAACAAGTGTATGTATCAAAGCAGAACCAAATGAAACGGGTGAAATTGCTCAGGATGATGAAAAGTTATCATTTGATGGGGCCTTCGGCCCCTTTGCCACCAGAGGTTATGATGATGATTATGGTAGCTTGTTCAGTGGGTACTCAAGTACTCTGTATGATGTTGCAATGGATGCTGTCACACAAAGCCTTCTATCATCCATAAGAAGTCCCCTGAACCCTAGAAAAAAATCCCCTGCTTGGAACCATTTTTTCATATCACCACGTGATAGTACCAAAGCAATCTGTATGTACTGTATGAAAGAGTTCAGCCGGGGTAAAAATGAGAAAGATCTCAGTACTAGTTGTTTAATGAGGCATGTGCGAAGGGCTCATCCCACTGTTCTTCTGCAAGACAGTGACACGGTAAATCATTTGTCCAGTAGTTCATCTATAATACCTCCCAATTTATCACCAAACAATGAAGACTTGTCCGTATGCATCAAGCCCCCTACAGACAACCATACTCCACTGTCCTCCATTCTAGCTGAGGCCACAGATATAGTATCCAAAGACTCTTTACAAAAGGTCAAACCAAAAGCAGAAAAGAGTGTCAAGAGTGACTCTTGTGTGGTTCCATCCCCACATTCCTTAAACAACCATATTGATGATGCCACAGACTTGGGAAGTGAATGCCCTGGATCAGCCCCTAAGAGCTCAAGTTCCCGGCGGCGCTCAGCAGTTTGGAAACACTTTTATTTATCCCCTGCTGACAGCTCGAAAGCAGTGTGTATTCACTGCATGAATGAATTCAGTCGTGGCAAAAATGGGAAAGACTTGGGGACAAGCTGCCTTATTCGCCATATGTGGCGGGCCCATCGAGACATAGTCATTGAAGAAAATGGACAGGGCACAAGCATTCCTCCACCTTACACCACTCCACCAACACTGCTCTCACGCACACAAGACTCCACAGAGATCAAAAAGGAATTCCTCTGTACCTCACATCGCTCTGATGCCATATCAGATAAAGTGCCCAATGATGACAGTGAGCACATGACTCTTGAGGATGAGACAAATGATGCTACATATCAATCTGGACAAGAGTCCTCACTTGATGCATCTTTTAAACTGAAAGGAGAAAATATACCTCTGTCATCCTCGCCAGAGGAACACAGTGAGGGACACAGCATATCCCAAGATCAGAGCTCAGTTTTTCAACAAAACAAAAAAATAATGAAACGGGTGAAATCAGAAGTATGGCATCATTTCATTGTCTCTCCTGTTGACCAACTCAAAGCTTTGTGTCGGTATTGTCCTTGTGTTATAAGCCGTGGTAAACGAGGGGACTTCGGAACAAGCTGTTTAATGAGACATTTGATGCGACGGCATCCTGATGTTCTCAAAACCCAAAAAAGCACAAATGACAAAGTTTCCTCACCTCAGTCTCCCCACTGTACTCCTGCTGCAGAGGACGACATGACAACAAATGCAACGGACAGCCCTGCTGCTGAAAACAAACACCACACCCTGCCTGTTTTCAGCAAAAAGACTTCAAAGCTATGGAATCACTTTTCTATTTCCTCTGCAGACCCAACAAAGGTGGTCTGTTTGCACTGTAGTCGCACAATTAGCAGAGGCAAAAAGACAACCAATTTAGGCACTAGTTGCTTATTTAGGCACATGCAGAGATTTCATGGGCATGTGCTTGAAAATAATAGCAATATCTCAGGTGATGTGTCATCTGCTGAAATTCAAGTTAAGCAGGAGCTTATGGACATTTCTACTTATGAGGAGAATGCAGAGAAGTTCAGTGAATGCCACCCAGCTGCCAAAAAAATCACCAAACTCATTGCTGAAATGCTTGCACTGGATCTTCAGCCATCAACTGTAGTGGAAAATGTTGGCCTAAACCGACTACTGGAATACCTCCAGCCACAGTATTCTCTACCTTCCTCGTCTTACTTTACCAGCACTGCAATCCCAGAAATGTGTGGAAGCGTGAAAGAGGTAGTTCTGACCCACCTCAAGGAGGCTGAAGGGGGAATCATTCATTTCACAACAAGTGTTTGGGTGAGCAGCCAAACTCAAGAGTACTTGATTCTAACGGCCCACTGGGTAACATTCGAGTCTCAAGTTCTGCCTCAGGGGCAAGATTTCCACTGCTCAGCCCTCCTTGGTGTTTCATCAATTGACTGTGACTACAATGTGCTGAACATACAGAAGCAGCTTGAATATCTTTGGGACACCTGGATTGGTTCCTCGGGCCTTAAAATTGGATTTACTGTAACAGATAATCAAACTATTGGAAGCATACTAGAGAGCAGTGATCACACCACCATGCAGTGTTTTGTTCATAGCATAGACCTCATTGTTAACGAAGCCATAAAAAGTCAGAGGATGGTTCAGAACTTGCTTAGTATTGCTCGGAAAATCTGTGAGAGAGTGCATCGTTCTGCTAAAGCAAAGGAGAAGTTGGCAGAACTGCAAAAAACGTATCAGTTACCTGAAAACCAGCTGGTTCAGGATGTTCCCTCTAAGTGGAAAACATCATATTTTATGCTTGAGCGATTAGTAGAGCAAAAGAAAGCCATCGATGAGATGTCAATAGAGTGCAATTTCAGGGAACTGATAAGCTGTGACCAGTGGGAAGTCATGCAGTCAGTCTGCAATGCTCTTAAGCCTTTCGAGGTAGCCTGCAGGGAGATGAGCAATCGCACAGCAACACTAGGTCAGGTCATTCCACTTATTCACATACTCAACCGAAAAATAGATATGCTTTTTGATGAGACCATGGGTATTGACAATATGCTCAAGTCTTTAAAGGAAGCAATGGTGACTAAAATGTCCCCTACACTTCATGACCCCAGGTACATTTGGGCAACCATGTTGGACCCGAGGTATAAGACCTCCCTTTTTACTGAGGAAGAAGCAGAGCAGTGTAAGCATGACCTTATACAAGAGCTTGAGGTGTCTGCATCTAGCTCTATGGAGACTAAACCACCATTGTCAAATGGATGCAGTGAAATACCAGCTTCATCAAACAGCTCGGCCTCAAACAAGGAAAACCTCTGGGCTCTTATGGATGACATTAGACAGAAAATCAAGCAGGAGGAGAGACCAAAATCACTGGAACTTGCAGTGCTGGAGTATTTAGAGGAAGACATTCTTGACCAGAGTTGTGATCCTCTGGATTATTGGAACCTAAAGAAGTTACTGTGGCCTGAACTTGCCAAAGTAGCTGTACGCTATGTGGGTTGTCCACCCAGCATTGTACCAGCAGACACACTTTTTAGCACATCAAGTGTCAACTGTGCCCTGAATCAGTCCCGACCATTGCTAGAAAATCTTGAAGGACTCCTTTTTTTAAAGGTCAACCTTCCTTTGATATATTTTCAGTACTGATGATTGCGTATTTATATTTGCAAGGCTGTTTCTTAAATTCTGATGAATCTCAACGTAGGGCCACTCAAGTAACTTTTCTGAGAAGGCCTAACTAAACAATTCATTTTACTGAGGTTCATATTCTTTAATACACCGAGCATATGGATGATATATAATTGAATAAAAGATTGATTGAGTACTACTGTTGAGTACACTTGATAACTGGAGTCTTATTCCTGGTGAAAAGTGTTTTCAGGGAGGGAGGGTTAGCTAGCTACAGGGGTAGTTATTGTTTGTTGCTGTATTTTGATTCCTTTTTATAAAATTTATTTTATCTTTGTCTTCTCTCTCCTTGTGCCTTATACAAACTACTTCAGGTCAACATGCTGTAAATATTAACTGATGTGCAAAGCAAGTCATAGTCTTCTGATTTAAATGATTTTATAAAATTGAAACTACATGCTGAATACTGTTTTTATATAAATACATGGCCCAAAATAAATGCTGTGACTGGGAGATGTTTTAAATGTATTTTATTTAATTCTGTGATTTTTGTGGTTCATGGTACTGTTAGAATTAGGGTTATTTTTATTTTTTGCTGATGATTGTTTTGTTTGTAGCTGTTAAAATGTACATAATGCTGTACTTTCAGGTAAATTTTTTTTGTTTGTTTAAATTTGTAAAGCACAAATCTGTTTTGTTTTGTTTTTTATCTGAAGGGTTTAAATTATGGGACTTTAAGGAAATGTACTGTACATTTTATAAATTTCCAAAATATAATTTGACAGAGGAATAATTGAGACTGGAACTTTTTTCTTCTTTTCATGTGGTAATTTGTAAATAAAACTTTAAAATTTGAAACCACGTTGCTTTTAAATTTAATGTTTCAGATCTTGGTCTTCTGAATGTCTGAATTATTGTCACCTTATTCATTATATTTATGCATATATTTTCCCAATCTAGATCTATCTTGCTAAATCTAATCCAAACTTAAAAATGCGGTGAAAATAGATATTAACATCAATAGTATTAATAGTTCTATACGGAGGACAGAAGATACTACAGTTACCATAGTACTAATGGTAGTTGATATTTTGCTTAACTTTAGTATACCGATTGCAATTCTGGAAAAAAAAGGATGCAGTGTATAGGCATGTGTCTAGAGTGTTCCTCTGCAAACAGAGATGTTAAGATGACCTTACCTAGCACAATTTATTGGGAGAAATGGTTGGATTTAGTTTTTATACATATATGATTAAAGGGATTGTATAATCCCACTTTATTCCGCAATTGTATGACTTTTTCTTTGAAACAATTTTTGTGTATTTAATGTACATCAACGCTCAACAAAATGGTTTGGTTGCTAGCTTAAAAATACTTTTTTGTATTTGCAAAAGAAAGTCATACAGGTTTGGAACAACATAAATGATGGCTTTAAGTGGTATTAAATTCTGAAGCCACAGTTATCACTCATACAAAGCTTACTGGAAGTATAGTAATAACATGTTTCAACTGATTGCAAAAGGAAGCAGCGAGCAAATAACCATGCTATTAAAACACCTTAATTGAGGATGTCTCCCCTCTCAGTAAAACACAATTAAAATGATTCAGAAAACCAATTATGTAAACATTTATTTGTTGTAACAATTTCACTTCAGGCTTTCACTATCTGTTCATTATTTGAGAGTCTTTCTAGCAGCACAAGCTTGTGGTCTAGCTTGATTTTGATAGGTGGAAATTGGAACATCTCAAATAAGAGGTTTTGGTATCCTGAGAAGATAACCAAAGGTTTGTGAGAGTCTTTGAGCAGTGATATCTTAGTTTCATTTGCTTCCATTAACAGGTGTGAATATGTTAATATAACTGCATCTTCAAGAGTCAAATTCTCCTTCTTGTCATATCTAGGGAAATGAAAGAAAAACATTCAGATAAATCAGCAATATTGCACATGTATAGCATTGTCTTTGATAATTAAACACACCTCCAGTTACTATTTAGCTCCAGAAAACGCGAGACTCCCGTCTGTGCAGCAAGTACATCGATGTGTAGTGACACATCTGTGTGAGAAGTATGCAATGCAGAAGTATGCATCAGATTGCTTTCATTTTTTACTAATAATTCAATACTAAACAAGCAATAGAAATCAATATACCTGCTGTTGCTGGAATTATTTTATGTAGCTCCTGCATTGCTTTCCCTCCTGGGTAGTTGTGATGGGAAACGTAAAGAGAAATACTTGTGTATACACCATTTAGCACCAAATGTCCTACCATAGCTATGGAGCCAACTTTATACAGCCATGACTTGTGGTAATTCTTCAAACTGTAACCAAAAAAAGAAAGTTTTTTTTTTTGTGTAATTTTTACAAACGCATGTTTGTAAAAGACATTTCATGAAGACCCTAAAGAATCATAAAAACTTGCTGAAAATGGGCATTCTATCTTCTCTTTAAACAAAAAGTTTTAGTCAACAAGTCTAAAAAAATATAAAGCATTATTGAACATGAACAATCATTTGCAAGATTTTGTATTATTCTGATAGACTAATCTGATACTAAAGTGCATGAAAATAATTTGGAGGAGTGCAGGACCAATAATAGTAAAATGAATAGCCGTATCTATAATACCAAATAAAAGAACTGTAAATTACAACAATTACAGGTCATGATGATTATAAAACGCCATCTCAGATTATGTTCTAGAGGTTAGGTTATTAAGTTTACAAAATCTATTGATGCAAATGGTGCGTGAAACTGCAGTCTAGCAGACAGATTTTAAATTACATATTTCATCTGTCTCTCGTGTGTATGTCTGTACATCCCTCAGTATTCTTAGTACACATTCAAAAAAAAAATGCAGTTCATGACCCCTTCAATCTTTTTTGTTAATTAAAAAATAAACTAAATGACCAGTGTTCTTACATTTTCAGCTAACAGGACATGTGTCAGGTATGAGGCTTTCTAGGCAGGATTTTGTGATAAAGTTTTCCTCATCTATTTAAAATTATTTAAATAGGTATTTTGTAGGTATGTAACAATATCAAAATCTTAAGACAAAATAATTTTGTGATACGAAGTCCATCATGATACAATATTTATTGTAAAATTCTAAAAAGACAATTGAAATAAAAAAAATTAAAAAAAATTCCCCCATTTCTTCAAAGTTAAATAATTCTGTCTAATGTACAAAATTAAGAGCTCTGTTTTGTTAGACAGATAAAGTTCATTTGGCAGAAACAAAGCTTAAGGCTTATGTTAAAATTAGAAGTTTAAATATATTCTAACAACTACACCTTATGCCTGGAAGACCTACGTTTCAAATCATAATGTGATGACGATAATATCAAGATTTGCCATCAAGAAACTGATAATACTGTTAAAATAAAATAAATAGAATAAAATAGTAATTTATCCTCATCAGTGTTATCTTTTCAAGCTTGCTAAGGGACATAAGGTACTGTTGTAAATTTCTTTTTACATTTTTTTTTTTTTTTTTTGCTCTCATGTCTAGTTTTATTTTAGCAGACTCATTCAGTGATTTTTCCCCAAGTCTCAGATAGACAAAATAAAATCTTATCACACATGTTTCTTATTCACAATTCAGAAATACACCAAATTATGAAAGTTTTTATGCAAGAAAATTAAATTCAGCTACCAAATCATTACTATCAAAATATGTTTAACTTACATAAAGGAACAGCCACAGGCAGCAATCATGTTGAAAACAGGGAAGGTGTAGATGATGAAACGGAGCTCCTTGTGGGGCAGAAAGGAGTACAGCACAATGAAGCCTACAGTTACAATGAGCGGTTTTGTTGTTCGTCTATCCAATAGGCCGAGTGGAATAAATAGTATTGTGCTGCCAAGAGCTCGGGGGAGAGCAGAATAGAAGTACCACAGAAAAGGGGAAGTTTGAGGCACAAAAAAAGTCAAGGAAAGAGTACATTTTGACAGGAGACAGAATCATGCAAGAATGCATTTTTTATGATACTAATAATGCTGTTACTACTAATTAGATACTAATTGCTGTTGTTAATAACGGTTTACGTGACCCAAAGTAAAAAAAAAAAAAAAAAGCAGCAATTTTCTTGGGAGCAGCTTTCTCTACCCTTATTTAATAGAAATGCATTCTCATCACAAACCTATCAGTCCTATGGAGTCCTACTTTTACAATAACCTTTTGTAATTTGTAAATCCTGAAATATCTGGTGCTCATTCATTGTAATTGGAAAAGAGCAACCTGTTCCTCTTTTTGTGCATAAGTGCTTGGATTGTCATTAGAGACAATGACATTTTATTTTGACTAAACAACTCCTTTAAACTAAAAGCATTTTAAAACAATTTGGCAAAAGGATATTCCCCAATTGGAGCTTTTATTCAAGACAGTGTTGTACCATAGTACTTGACCCTCAGGCCAGAGCAGCTTATTCCAGAGAACTGTGTCAACCATGACAGTGAGACCTACAAAAGACAGCAAACACACTTCAGTTTGTAAAGATCTTTGTCTTTGCATGACAAGAAACAAAAACAAAAAAAAGTATATGCTAATATTTGTGCATCACTGACCCAAAAATAAAACCCCAGCAGGTACAGCATGGTAAAGCAACTGTAGAAGATGGACTTTCCTGCTCAGGAGGGACATCAACAACATCAGGCCAAGGAAGAGACACAGTTCAGAGCGAAACACGATAATGGCCAAAGCGGAGAGCCAAATGAAGGCACCGTGTCTCTGGCCCAACCAAGATGTGAATGCCAGCAAAACTATTCAATAAAACACAATTTGAAAAAAAAAGCGTTTAATGGTAAAAATTTAAGTTAGACAAAATGATGTATTACTTGAATAAGGTCCCATTGCAGTGAAATTTTTATAAATATGATTCATAAAGCAAGACCGCAAGTCAAGTTATTTTAAATGACAAAATTGTTAATAGAAAACTAAATATTGCTCCAAAATACTTTGTACTTTATATAGCCTGTACCTAAAGGCAAAGCAAACACGTTTGGGAGGGTTCTGGTACTGTAAAACATCAGATGGAACTGTGTAATACAGATAAAGCAAAACAGACTGGACACCAATGACCCAAACTGCCTCCGGACCTCTCTTTGCATCTGCCATAGTGACAGAATCACACATAGTCCAAGAACTCCTCTCACTGTGAAACAAAGAAGAACATAAAGCAGTTGAAACTGAAATTAATAAAATGGGTTTAATGTAGGCCTAAAGCTACAGGTTGTGTTCTCAGACATACCAAGGATCTGAGTGTGATACTTTGGTATTTGAAAGAGGGCAAGCACACAAGTCATTGGTGCACTCAGTGCTGATATGAACAGCGGTCCAAGAAACGTACGTGGAACCACACCAGGAAACTCATGGTGGTCATACTGTTGAAACAGTAATAACAAGGAGTTTAGTTTTCATGCGGGTCTAGTTGTTTCCATGCTATACAACACTAAAGCACCATAGTATTATAACAGAGTGCTGCAGCAGTGTTTAATTCACCATGGGACTCTTCTCTTTTCCGGGTTTAAACGTCACGGCTGCAGCACTCTTAGCATATTTAATCTAAGATCACAAGCTTAGGTTTAACGCACTAAGACACAGGATTAACAAAGAGAACACTTCATATTTTAAACAATAAAACGCGCTGTTTCAATGTTAAACATGATTTAAAAAAAACAATAATCGTTTTTGAGATTAGAGCGCTTACCTTTTCAAAATCTAATCTGTGATACAGCACATCATGAATTGCTTGTAAATTAAAACTTTCTTCAACTTTGGTGTAAGGACAGATAAACAAATGTATATATACTATACAAATTATCAAAAATAAAAGAGGACGCTCATTTACAGCTTCATTTCGAGCCATCGCAGCGCGCTGTACTAGCAGTCACAGCGCGTGCGCACAAGTCTAAAGAAATAAATGGGTAGAATGGAAATTGACAGAAAGGCAAACTATGACATGGGCGGTGCTTATAGCCACAAAAGTTTTCTGAGATCCGGTATGATATCTAATCTGGTTTAAATATAAAGAATTCCTTTTCCCTTAGCACGATCATCTCAAGGCACTCTAGACAAATCATCACAATTCTAAGCGTCAAAACTCAGTAAAAAACTAAAATAATAATTCAATTTAAATATTATTGTGATTCATTAAATTATTATTACATTACATTGGATTTAGAAAACAATGACTCCCTTTCTTGGGACTATTATGAACGGACAATTATTGTTAGATATCGTGATGGATGATTCTGTAATGCCTACGTGTTATGATTATGAAAAGATGAATAAATAAAACATGATAGCAAAATAGCCTCGAACATTAAATCTGAAAGTGATAAAAATAAAATAAAATATATGATGTGCAAATTGCAGCCATTGCTATAACTAGCGGATGTAGGCAGTAATAATAATGCTGTCCATCAGAGGACACATTATCACGAATAAACGTAGTAAATAGACACACCCAAATTAATTTATTTGAATTTTAACATGTATGCAACATGTATGCAGCTTTGATGCAACAGTTTGTCCCTTTTTTTTCTTGTCTGCTACTGTAAACCTGCTTTGAAGCAATCTGTATCGTAAATCTTGTTATCTTGCACTTGTAATCTGAATTATAAGTGCTATATAAATAAAATAAAGGTGATTTGACTTATTTTGCATGTCCATTAAAGTTAAAGTTGATGTCATCTGATGATTCTCCTTGGGAAATTAACTCAAACTCGGAACTCGGAAAATTTAATTTAATTTAATTAACAAATAAACAAACAAATGAAATAGCGCACAGTATTAATTTGTTATTATCTGGTATGGCACCATCATTTGTGCTAATCATCCTTCATTTCAGACTGTTATTTCTGTTTGTAGCCTTTACATGGTTTAATATATAGTGCTAACTATTTCATATTATATAAATTAAATTAAATAATTAGCCTATTAATTTATAAACAAAAGCACGAAATTGTTTAACATGATGTTTAATATCACTCATCAATTTTTCTGGTGCTTACGAAAAGACAGATTTGACTTCTGCAACTTAATGGCATATATTAATATTCAGCCTGTTTTGGGCAAACAAATGCATTTGTGCGAATTGTGACGTAGGTGTACAAATATCTTTTTTTTTTTGTCCCGCGCGTGGCGGCATTCCATTGGCTCACACGTTGATGGCCAGGAGAACGCTCCAATTACATAAAGACACAATGTTACCGATGCGCTGACGCGGAAATCCGAATGTCTAGCTGATGAGAAGGCGGCATGGAAATTTCTGAAAATGACAATCTACACATCTTCATAATAAACGTGTCATAATTTCAGACACTAGATGTTGATTCAGTGTATCTTAACTGGGTGGAGACAACCTAGAAAACCAGTGTTTTGTTATTGGACAACCTTTGAGCTAAACAAGAAAGCATGTTACGCTCATACAGTATTTTTCGCTTGAGTTGTATTATTTTGTTTCTGGCACTTGGTTCTTTGTATGCAAAGGACTTTAAGTCTTTATGTTCAACCTGCAGACTACTAGTCGACAATTTTGAAAAGGTATGTATGTGTGTTTCTATTTATTTTTCTATTATATTGACCCATCTTAAAGAAAATTGCGTCTTTAAAGCAATTAATTTCGTTAAATAAAGTTTAGACGTTTATAATTTTTAATTATAAAATGGAAAAAAACAAAAAATGAATGTCGTCATGTTCTTCATGTTCATATGTGACATGTAAACTAGAGAGGAAATAAACGTTTAGACGTGTTTATATGTGATGTACTGTAATTGTCTGAATACTTAGGGTCACTTTGATTTGTTGATATATTCATTTTACTAGGGTCTGGAAAAAACAGAAAAGCTAAATTTTGGTGGTGGAAACACAGAATGGGAAGAGCGAAAACTCTCCAAATATGAGTTGAGGTGAGAAGTAAAGCAATATTTACGTGAATGCACTGTTGTAGTTCATTATCTTGACCCTGTTTATCAGGATAGACTGGTTGCAATTCACAAATTTGCTGTGTCTTTAGTGAGATTAGGTTGACAGAGATACTGGAGGGCTTGTGTGACAGCAGCAGTTTTGAATGCAACCACATGTTGGAAGAAAATGAGGAACACTTTGAGACATGGTGGTTCAAGAGGTCAGAAACTCAAATGGAGAATTTGTACCATAATACCTGAAGACTTCATTCTCAAGGCTGAGGTATACTTCATTTTTCTGCGTGCCATTATGTCCTGTGCACTGTTGAATAGGCAATCCTTTCTAAGCAAACTTTATTTGATCGTGTATGACCTGTTTTTTTTGCTGCATCTGTTGTGCCCAGTATAAGTGTACAATTCTGAAGGACAAAGCAGCATCCGTATCCTAGGGTAGGGTGACCAGCTGTCCTGTATTTTATGTGACAAACCCAGAATTGGGAGATGGGAGTGTGCATGAGGACAGTCTGTGTGCACTCTGTTGATGACATAATATATGCCATGCACGCTGTGCGATACAATATGGCACGCAGACAGTGTATGTATACTTCGAGCTTCAGTTTCATTTTTGAAAGTATCTATTTAGTCAAATTAATAAAGAAATCTAACTTTTTTTTTTCTTTTTTTGGGGGGGGGGTGCATTTTTGCAGGAAAACAAAACACCCTAATCTATTCAAGTGGTTTTGTATAGAAACCATTAAAATGTGCTGCCCAAAAGGTTTATTTGGTCCTGACTGCAACAGTAAGTGAACTAAGTGTTGAATTAACATATTTTTAATAATACAGGTGCTTAGCCAAAGCGTTGCATATCCACAGTCCTTAGTTATACATTCCGTAGATATTTAACATATGGTTTTGCGTTACTGTTAGAGTAACAAACACAATTACTTACACATTCCTAATTCATTAAACTAAATTCACATACTTTAGCTAGCTAAAAGCTGCAGAGCCCTATAGGGGGATGTTCTGAAGGAAGTCATTGAGATGGAGATGAACTTTACACCTGATTTCTTGTGATTATCATTGTCTTGACTACAGACACTGTCTCTGCATTTGATAAATATCAATTTAATTCTCGTCATTATACATTACCATCACTCTGTTCTCATGTTCTGTGCTTTGCTACAATCTGTATTGTTAAAAGCTCTATATAAATAAAAGTGACTTGACTTGGCTCGCAAAATGGATTAAACGCAGGCATTTTGTGAGGAAATGCAAATTAATTGGGGGAAAAAAAATCCTCTTTTGTTACATCACCATGTCCCATTTGAGATTATGAAAATGTGTAAAATTGTCTTTTGTTTTGTATCATTTTAAGCTTGCGTTGGAGGAGCTGACAAACCATGCCATGGTAACGGCAAATGTGATGGAGATGGAACAAGGGCTGGAAATGGAAAGTGCAGTTGTGATAAGGGATATGAAGGGGAGTTGTGTCTGGACTGCAGTGATGGTTATTTTAGTACACTGAGGAATGATACATTCTCCTTGTGCAAAGGTACACATCAAATAAACTTGATGAGCATATGCTTCATAGTCATAACTAGGGGTGTGCAATGGAGCTAATATCTGTATCTGTAGCAGTCTATAATTAAAACCAGAAATAGGTGGAACTTTTTGTGAAACTACATTAGAATTCTGTTTTAAATGTAATTTTGTCTTGTTTTTTCTCATTTGAAAGACATGCCTTGTGTGTATACATATGCATACATATCCATTATTATAGTTAATTCAGTTGCTGAAAACTTCTACGTTTCTGAAAGACACCGCAAGGCAATTGTGCAACATTAATTTTATTCAAAGAGTTTACACTCATTCACTTTACACACTCATTCCATAATGATTTTAGAATTGTATGTATAATATTGAAGTATCCCTGGTTCACTTGTTATCCAGCAAGAACAAATCGTTTTTTTTTTGTTTGTTTTGTTTTGTTTTTTTTTTGGTAGAATTCATTATTTGTTTTTAAGCTATTGTCCATCCCTTTCCAAACGAGGTATTCAGCTTCAGGCACACCTCCTATTTGAAATATTTATAAAACTTGAGTTTATACATATACAGTTATGCCTCAAAGTCTAAGACCACCATGAAAAATGTCTGAAATGAATTTTTTTTTTTAAATTTGTATGTAATTTTTGACGTTTTATTCCCCTTTTATTTTTATTTTTTGAAGAGTGTCATGAGTCTTGTGTTGGCTGCACCGGAGGAACCAATCAGGATTGTAAAGAATGTAGGAATGGCTGGGAGAAAGAGCATGGAGCATGCATCGGTAAGAAAAAAAAAATGCCTAGAAAGCAAATGGAAAATAAAAAAAACTTTAAAATTCATTGAGTAATTTTACATAGAGAATGCCTTTTTTTAATAGTTCTGTTGTAAAATAGTTCATGGTATAGATATGGATGTGTATGCAAGAGATAGTTTGCAGTCATCCTTACATTAATCTAACCATAATTGTTAATGTTCGATACTTCTATACTATGTTTATCTAACAGGTATCGTATTTTTCTTATTGGATTTTTTTTTTTTTTTTTACAACAATTCATACTCAATTATGTCATAATTCAAAGTATTTTTTTTTGATAATCCAATGGTAAAGGACCTCTGAACTCTATGGGTGAAGGAAGAAAAAAAAAAATATATATATATACATTAGTGGTGGGCCGTTATCGGCGCGTTAACGCGAGACTCTTATCGCGCGATAAAAAAAATATCGCCATTAATCTATTCACAAAGTTGGGTTGGGAGCTGGGTCTGCGTTTCTTCACTGCATTACATGGATTTCTATGGCGGCAGATCTATGCCATTAATCAGCGAGCGCACCACTGATGCGGTCGCGCGCGGTAATTCATTTTCGCTAGAGAAAACCAGATCTACACAAGAGGAAACGGGAGCCCGCGAGCTCATTTCAAA
>JAUMHR010000106.1:0-12468 GCA_032361145.1 Enteromius fasciolatus | reverse complement strand
GGCCCCGATCCATAGAGGGTCAGAGGCCAAGACCATGTCAGGCCCAGGGGGCCAAAATTTCTTAATCCGCCCCTGCTCGAAAAGACTGACCAATTCACAGCATAGGCGTGTCTCGTAGACGGGGCTCTAGCATGCGATATGGTGTTTAGTACGTGCTCAGGGAGGCAGACAGGCCCCATCGAGCTGCCAAACATGTAGGGCCCACAGACTGGGCTGTGAGTGCCAAATTGAGCCCTCTGTTTGAAAGAGGAGGCCCCGTCTCAGGGGAATGGGCCACGGGGCTGCTGTCAGCATTAAGTGCAGGTTCGCAATCCATGGCTGGTTCCACCATAGGGGGTGACCAGGAGAACTTTGTGGCTTTCTGCACTGATCCGGCTGATAACCTGAGGAAGTAGCCTGGTTGGGGGAAAGGCATGGAGGGGAAGGCTGCGCCAGTCCTGGATGGATTGCTCTTTGTGACAGCATGTCTGCGCCCTGGTTCAGTTTGCCAGAGATGTGGGATGCTTTTAGTGAGATGACAGACCCCCTGGCGATTTATGTATGACACCACAGTCATACTGTCTGAACGAACCAGGACATGAGTGTCCCTCATTTGTGGCAGGAAAACATGAAGGAATCTTGAAGGAAGATTATGGCTGCGGCACGTTCGATGAAATCGATGCCTTCATTTGCATAGAGTCTATTACAGTGCCCAGGAATGGAATTTGTTGGCTGGGCATCAGCATGCTCTTGGAAAAATTCTATCTGAGGCAGAGGTTGTCTAAATGGAGGAGGAGAAGTGCCCTGTGCCTCTCTGCCTCCTCTCACCAGCTGGCAAAAACAAGCCAGTCGTCGAGATAATTCAGGACCATTCGCATCCATGCATTTCGTAAAAGTGCAGGGGGCTAGGGAGAGACCAAAGGGCAGGACCGTGTATTGATATACTATCCACTTGAAGGCGAATCTCAAGAATGGCCTATGATGAGGTCCTTTTGGCCGGAATTGTGAGAGAATGGTTTTTAACGTGAGCATTCTGAACGACCGTTTTAACAGGGCGCAATTCAGATGTCTTAGGTTGAGTATTGGTCTCAGACTGCTATCTCTCTTGGGGACCAGGAAGTAGTTGCTGTAAAACCCTTTTTTCTCTTTCTGCTCGGGGAATAATTTGTATCGTGCCCTTTAAGAGCAGTGCTTTTACTTCGGTCTGCAGAACACGAGCGGTGCGGCTTAACACTGAAGTGGTGACGCCGCCGCTGAATGGTGATGGTCGCCTTGCAAATTGAAGGGTGTAACCATACTTTATTATCCTATATAACCCAATTTGAAACCCTGGGAATGGCTTGCCAGGCGTTCTGCTGAAGGGATAAGGCTTCATTATTTCGAGCACTTTGTCGCTGTCTAGGGACATAAGACTCGTGTGTGTGTTTTTGAGAGAGACTGCTTTTTTTGTGACGCTTTTGGGACGCCTTCTGTGCCTCCATGAAGCGCTCTGAAAATCCCTCGACGGAAGGACTGAGAAGTCCGGTCAGCGAGATCGGCGCATAAAAAACGGGACCTTTTGATCTCTGTTAGGTTTAACAAGAGATGCCGCTCAAGCATGATGAGACTGGCCATCGATCTGCCGATCGCTTGAACCATCAGCTTCATAGCCCTCAAAGCCAGGTCAGTAGCACTGCGCAGCTTCCTCATAGTCTCAGCGTTGGGCTCCCCGGCAGCGAGGAGCTTGGCTTGAAACACCTGCAGCATGGCCATAGAGTGAAGAGCTGATGCTGCCTGTCTGGCTGGAGAGAAGGCTCGGCCAGCAAGGGAGGAAGTCATCCTACGCGGCTTCGATGGGTGGGAGGGCTTAGCTTTCCAGTGATAGAGGTGGGTGGACAGGGATGGGCAGCCACAGATTCATCCAGCGGCAGTTTCTCGTAGCCCTTTTCCTCAGCGTCGTCAAGTAAAGCGAAGGAGGCGGCGGAAGCATTGCAGAGTCAAGCCAAATAAGGAGAGCGCCAGGACTTTGTCAGCTCGTCATGAACTTCGGGGAAGAACGGCATAGTTTTCTGTCGATGGGCTTGTGGCTTGCTCATCCAGACGGCTCCGAAACATCTCCTGTGGCCAATCCAAGCCTAGCTCGCTAACAGCTTTTGAGAGGACACGGAAATCTTAAGGCCTGTGGCGGTGCAGCTGTTATATATAGACGGCCCGCCCCCTCAGGTGAGTTTTGGCAGGAGCCGCAGCCATTCGTTGGCACAGCACAGCGCCCAGCCAATTGGTTTAAAAAGTTACCACTGCACAACCAATGCCTGTGCAGTTTCACTGCATGAAAAATAGGCTTCAGTTAGGGTCACCTCCATATCCAACTCATTCGCTACTGCTACGGTCTTCCCAAACCAGGAACCCTCTCTCCGCCCCCACATATTTATTTCCCTTTCCATCTGCCACCCTCAGCGGACAGCTCAAGTAGGATCTTTTTACCCACCTCCATGGCTGAGAGCAAGTAGGCAAGACTGATTAAGCAAGACTACCACCTTAGCTTAGATATAGGAACCAGTTTCCATTTTTCTTCCCAAGTCTCCACAGTGGCCCCACAATTCAGCACCGCCGCCACAACAGCTTCCCGACCCAATCTGCCGCAGTGGCCCACGTGCTCCAGTGTGCACGCCTGCTGCTGCCTAGCCACGAAGAGTCTCGTTACTATATTTCTTTACTTTCTTTCCTTTCTGTAAGAGTTTGTGTAAGTTAAGTTTTGCCTGCCGTATCTGCAAGTCTCCGACTGCACCGCATCAAACTTCCAACGGACTGCGAATCGCTATCCTTCAGTCACCGCCCAATCATTCCAAAGACTTCCACAACGACTTACTTCCAGCCAATCAGCAACCTTGGGAATCACCTTTCTGCAGCAAAGACCACAAAAGGAATCCCGTAGCACAAAGGCAATGCAAGTACAAATCTCCAAAATCAGGCTGAACTCATTGACCTCATTGACGAACTCAATGCGAAAGTTAATCTTTGATTAATGGTTGTTCAAGTCAATGCAATAGCACCCATTGCTGTAAAATAGGGATTTCACAGTTTCATACTCTTAAACTGACTCTTTTCTCACTTTTCTCACTCATCTTCCTGCAACTCATACGAATGTGTGAATGTGTGTGTATGTGTTAGTTTAGTTTATGTGTCTTAGGTTTATCCAATAAAGCCATATTTATAATTGAAAAGAGAAGTATCTTGTGTTTTGTGCTTACAAGTTGTTTTCTTGAACTGCCGATCTTGATACTGTGCACAGTTATTACAGTTAATAAAGTTATTTTAATAATAAAAAAGAAACTAATCTTTCTTGTGAAATTCAGTCAAAGAATAGATCTGCTACACTGCTGCTGCTAAATTGCTGCTGTAGTTTGTAATTGCACTAGGCTCGGTACACAATATAAGATTTTTTTTTAATCTTATAAGATTTGCAAAATGTGATAGACCACAAACATGAGGACAAAAAAAAGACAACTACATTCAGTTCTCGCTCCATGTGTTCTGTTTTTTGTGAAAAGCACATGCAGACAGCCACAAGCTATCTAAACAGACGAATACATACAAGTAGCCTATGTCAAAATACCTATTTTGCCAAGTGAATTTATAGACAGATGACAGCAAACAGTATCTAAAAGGCTTAAAAAGTGAGGACATCTGTATACGTGAGTAATAGACCAAACAAGGGGCAAACGCAATCTGAAGCCGTTGGGTAAATCCAAGAAATTAAGAAGGCAAGAAATCAGGAAACACAATGAGACTTGACTAAGACTAAAGCTAGGAGTGTTACCACTAGGAAAGCGATAAATGCAATCCTTCCAGGGGTGGCGTCGCTCATCTCTCTAGAAATGTGGCACATAGTTTTGGAACCTGTACTTGACTAACTGTGGCCCATGTCAGGAAGCAGACAGACTGGCTAAACCTGAAAGTCTGGTAGCTGCCTCACATTATAGAAATAAGTTCATTCTTAGCAAATAGAGACTCTTTCACCTAGATATCATATAGAGATATCACTAAAGAGACTGTCTGTTCCCCAAACTAGGAAGAAGAAGAAGAAGAAAAGAAAAATAAAACCTAAGAATAACTTCCTAATCAGGAAGAAAGATCAGGTTGTTGATGTTTGCCTGTCATTCTCGCTCTGCATAGCATACGTGTGCATAGCACATTGATGACATATCCTGTCAAATGCAGCAGCCAAAGTACAAATAGAATTAAGGAGGAAGGAGCATATGACAGTTTTAACTAAATTAGACTAGTTATTTTAAATTCATCTTTGTTGACCCCAGAACAACAATGTGATTAACCAATCTGATTTGAAGAATCAGTTTACAGTTTACCCAGCAAAAAAAGTAATATATTCCCTGTTTAATAGTACATTGCAAATATGCTAACAAAAATGATACATTATTAAAAGGCCTGAAGTTATAGTATATTTTAAGTCATATTTTTAAGTAATTTGTTACTTAAATTCGTGTTTGACATCACTTCATTACTTAGACTTGCATTGATTTCAGAAAGTAATAAAAAAATTAAATAAAATAAAGCAAATTAATAAAGCGAATGCATGTTAAAGTGTATACAGTCAAGTAAACACTATATATATATTGCAAAGCCTTAAACTGAAGTTCACTCACTCTGCATTAATATTTTATCACTGCATTATTACGACATTATACATTTTATGTAGAAATAAAGCTGAGAAACAACAATCGGCATTAATATCTGTATATAGCTGCAGAAGTAGTTCCCCAGGAAGGAGTTTTTAGTCTCTTTCAATATTGTTTGGAAGTGGAATGACATACAGTTTGTCCATAGATCTAATAATTACACATTTCCATTTGAGTGATATGTGGATAGACACCAAATACACTATGAGACACTATGTAAATGTTCAGGCTATATTTAGCTGAACATCTCTAAAAACAAATAAACAGAAAAAAAACCTACACGCACACTCTTTAGCTAAGATACAGAATCTTTTTGTGGAGGATGCATAAGATGCCCCATTCTCAGCCACCAGGGTCATAAATTCACAGAACTGTTTTTCTTTTACTTTTTTCTTTTCCTTTAAATAATGTTTTTTTTGGAGAAACTATGTTTATGGTACGGCGGCGTTTTAGTGGCAACTTTATTTAATTTAATCTAAAACTATACAATTAAAGTCATAATATTTCGAGAATAAAGTCAAAATGTTTCGAGAATAAAGTTGAAATACTACAAGAATTAACTTGAAATGTTTCTACAAAAAGATTAAAGTTATAATATTTTGAGATATTCTAGCCTTTTGCGCATGCAATTGACCTAGATTGGGAGCACCCGGAGGTATTCCAAAGTCGGTCAGTTTTATACTGAAATACAAACAATATGTATATTATAATATGCTTTTCTTTACTGCTCTTTAAATATTATACACTGCACCTTTAAACTATTAGCCTACCTCAAAAAACAAAACAATAAAACAGCTTATGTTGACGAGCTGGAGAACATGTTAACCTATGTTTTTTTAATAGGCTACATGTGAAGATGCATGATGCATGAATGCATGATTTTTGCTCTGATAAGCATTATAAGCTATAAGATCTTTTATTAAGATGTGCGCCTTTCCAAATCAATATTACTCCAAATTAACATAAAGCAGCAACATAACAAAATGTCAAAAAAATGAAGGGGTTTTAATACTTTTGCAAGGCACTGTATGCAACAGAAGTTTTGAACAGGAAACTGAAATGATTAGTTCTAGAGGTTAGTACATCAACCAATGTATCGTTTTGCCGATTAACTGGCACCAATTCCTGGACCTATCAGTTATCGTCTAAAATCTTTTCCAGGTTGCATCTGCTGCTGGAGTGACAGTGAAGGGTCCGTTATCATTATACAGCGCAAGAGCAAACATATCTATGGTGAGAATGACCTTTAGAGCCTTTGCAACGTCCAGCTTTCTGATAAATATTTACACCTGTTGCACCAACTAAAACTACGATCAGGTGCAGCTATGCACGTCCTCGCTGACACGTTCTCTCGCAGTTATAGATACAGCTGAGACGAGCTCGTGCTTCAACAATTGAAGCCACCACGCCATGATTTCATTGAGGAAACATTTTTTAACAAGCCCGTTTTTCTATATGAAGTCTCCGTATATGTTCCATGCCAGATTTCTTCAAATAAACATCAAAAATGAAGGCGGCAGGTTAAGAAATGTTTTGTTATTTAGCCTATAAAATCACAACAAAACAAATAAAAGTAAACTCTTTACATAATTATGTATTTGATGATGGACATTTAAATTGACCGAGCAGGCTATTTTGTTTCTGAAAAAATGCAAGTGATTGTGCTTTTTCTTCCATGTCCTGCTCAGCGCACTTCAGCCTCTCTGCACAAACTTATGTCACATTTATTATTATAGTGCATTTTTTACATGTAAACATTGTTATACGCTTGAACTCTTTTAGTACGTATATCTATAGTTTTATTTTAGACAAGTCGTGATGGTTTGAAAAGGCTAAAGTGATCAAACATAGTTTCTGATCAGCTTACTGTCTGCTGATGGCTGCTTGTTCGTTAGCCTACTTTATAAAACAAAAAACTTATATTTAACAAACAAAAAATACTCACATTTTTCTTAATTAACTTAATAAAAAAAACTAAACTAAATATAATAATTTTGACATTAAACACAAAACTGAACTATTTTAATAGCCGGTCGCAGACTTTCTTTGCGTGCAGATTAATGTCCGCCTATTAGACAACGACTTATCGTTTTATTTTGGTATTGCATCACTCAGAGCTTTAACGTTTAAAATAGAGTTTAGGAAGATTTATGTAACTACAATCATTAGCTTTGATTTCGTAAAGCCTTAATTGTTATGATTATTTATAATATTTTAATAATATGATATAAAAACTTTATGGACATTATAATATAACATAATATTAACACATTTGGCTGATTTATTTATTTATAATTGATTTTTGCCTAAATTTCATGCATATAATCTCCCTGCTCACAAGTTATAAATCTTGTATTGCCGATAAAACATGATTTTGGGGAAATTATGTTTTAATGTTGGTACGCAACAGCATATATGATATAAGGTGTAAATACCAACTTTCCCCATACAATGTTTAATAACTCAAATAATATTTTGTTTTTTATTTCCTGAAAAATAATGGTTCTGAAGATAGAGATAGCCAACACTGAGCTTTTGTGATTGTCTGCAGTAATAATTAACAGGCATGGATCCTAAAAACGAAATGTCTGATTAAATCATGAATTTGTACTTTATACTTGTACACATTTGTACTACCTCTGACTAGGTGTAAGATTTAGTCTCAGACGCACGACTTAAAGTGCATTTTACATCCGGCCTAGTCTTACGACCAGGTGTACGTCCAGCTGGTGCAACCGCCCCATAATTGTTATAAATTTGACCTGAGTTTGAGTGCTATTTGTCAGAGCCTGTCATTGAAAAAAAATTACATGCCTCTGTATTGATGACAGAAAAGATAAACAGGATTCCTTTGCCCCCCACCATCCACTGTGCCTAGTGAAAGGGCAGTTTTTCCTGCATAGAGAATTATAAGGCGGCTGCCTCCGCCAAATTTTGTGCCACCTCTGATTGTTGATAAAACTTCACACAGTTACAGTACGCACAAGCATCACTGAACAGCGTCCATTAGATCTTTTAGTTCATATTTGGAAAAAAACTGATTCAAGTTTACTTGATATTTCTTTATACATAATCATAATTCATAATCATTATAAATAACTTTATTATCAAACTACATTTTTCTTACTGAAGCTACTTTTTGTCATTTCTCTTTGCTGCTTTACACAACAATGATGTTAAATTATTTTATATTATTTACTTAGCCAAATTATTTTATATTATTTACTTAGCCAAATTATTTTATATTATTTACTTAGCCAAATTAGATAATTAATCAGAACATCATGTAATTAATTAGAATCAACATTTTAATGTCTTACCTTACTTCAAAACTTCTAACTTTTAATATGTTTTTAAACTTTCTGGTCTGGCTTTCTCAAGACAATTTTAAAGTTTGTCCTGGTGAACTTATTTTATCTAGTTAATACTTCTTACTTGACTCCTTTAATGGTGAGGATCCGCGCTGATGTCACGTTAAACACTTGCTCAAAGCGCTCCAACTTCTGCTTAGTCATTCTGCCAAAGGAAAGAGAAAGACAATACAGGAACCACATCTTAGTCAAATCAGGCACATGTGCAAGTACACACACACACTAAAAGTTCCTTAAATGTAAAATAAAACAAAAACTTCTGATCATCCTTGAAATGGTTCTACACCTTCATTTGATTCCAGCTGTGTTTGATTATACTGATTGGACTTGATAAGGAAAGCCACACACCTGTCTGTATAAGACCTTACAGCTCACAATGCATGTCAGAGCAAATGAGAATCATGAGGTCAGAGGAACTGCCCGAAGAGCTCAGAGACAGAAGTTAGCTAAAAAAAAACACCTGAAGGACTCCAAGATGGTGACAGATAAGATTCTCTGGTCTGATGAGACTAAGAGAACAGTCCCAAGAGTGAAACATGGTGGTGGCAGCATCATACTGTGGGGGTGTTTTTCAGCAGGGACAGGTCGACTGGTTGCAACCGACAGGTGAATGCTGCCAAGTACATGGATATCCTGGACCAAACCTTCTTCAGAGTGTTTAGGACCTCAGACTAGGCCGAAGATTTACCTTCCAACAAGATAACGACCCTAAGCACACAGCTAAAATAACGAAGGAGTGGCTTCACAACAACTCTGTGACTGTTCTTGAATGACCTAGCCAGAGCCCTGACTTAAACCCAATTGAGCATCTCTGCAGAGACCTAAACAGTGCCTGCCCATCAATGTTTACCGTCCAACCTGACAGAAATGGAAAGATCTGCAAGGAGGAATGGCAAGAGGATCCCCAAATCCAGGTGTGAAAACCTTGTTGCATCTTTCCCAAGAAGACTCATGGCAGTTTAAGATCAAAAGGGTGCTTCTACTAAATACTGAGCAAAGGGTCTGAATACTTATAGGACCATGTGATATTTCAATTCTTCTTTTTTAATAAATCAGCAAAAATGTCAACAATTCAGTTTTTTTCTGTCAATGTAGGGTGCTGTGTGTACATTAATAAGGAAAAAATCCCTTATGGCCACAGCATTGCAGGACAAAGAGTTATCAGCCTCCATGGCTGTGACTAGGCATGGCGAGGACTCAGAGACGGCCTCCTTAACCGTTCAATGGTTAAGAGTTCAATGGTGGCCCTTTACGAATCGCGTCATTCGCGCCGCTTAATTCCTGTGAATCGCACCGCAGAATGTCTAATCGTGTCTTTGCATTGCCATGCAATACTTAACATGTAAATCACTCGCGCTTAACATTTAATTTGCGTCTGATGTGAACGTACCATAAGACTAGATTCCTTCTTGCTTCCAGCCAAAATATCTAAAAATACTCAAATCTAGAAGGATTCTCTAGACAAGAATTTTTTTTTTGCTAAAATTAAAATTAAAACATGCTAAAACTAAGTGAGTTTTTACTTGAAACAAGCAAAATAATCTTCCAATGGGGTAAGCAAAATTATCTTATTTCAACCAGAAATCAAGATTATCTAGCTTACCCCATTGGCAGATTATTTAGCTTGTTCTAAGCAAAAAAATTACTTCATTTTGACTTATATTATATACAATATTGTTTTCTTGTATAGAAAATTCTTCTTGATTTCAGAATTTTTAGATAGTTTGGCTGGAAACAAGACAAAAACATCTAGCCTTAGAAATCATTTTTTGCAGTGTTCTGGCTGTGGCAGGGCAGTATGAGGGTTCAGAAATGGCCTCCATAGTCGCAACTACCCATGACTAGGACTTGCAGGGCAAGGCAGGAGTTCAATGGAGAAAGCCGATGGTCCTGGGGGTTGTGCAGCTACCGGCAGACCCTCCAGAGGATCTACGACCTCAGCCAACACTTCTGAGGGTTGTGCAGTCACTGGCGGAACCTCCAGAGGACCAACTGCATCTGCTGGCACCTCCAGCAGTTAAGAGGTAGATTTGGCAGCACATTTATGGACCGACTAAGTCTTTGGACAACAGTGAGCAGCCCACTCACTCAAAATGGTGACTGCCATTAGCATCCGAGTGTGGCATGGCTCTGGATGAACAGACGAGATGTGTTGTGGCTTTGGCAGAGCAGCGATGGTGTGACAATCGGTGCTGACTTGACCTGACGGGCGAGGATTAGCATTAGCTTGATGTAACAACTTGACTTAAACTGTAAGGAGCTATGAAACCTTTGCTTAACTTGTGTTGATGGCTTGTGGATTGACTTGGCTTGTGAAGACCAGCGACGACTTGACGTTTATGACGGTTGACCGCGGCTTGACTAGGCTTGCAGGGATCTGCTGTGGATGGAGTTGGCTCTTGAAGATCAACTATGGCTGGTCTTGGCTTGTGAAAATCAACAGTAGCTTGGCTTGTAAAGATTAACTATGGGTGACTTGCCTCACGAAGATTGACTGTAGCTTGACTTGACAGCTGTGATGTGAGAGAGCTCCGTGCAAGCTATTTTGTAATCAGCTTCTGTTGTCGCCGCCATTTTGTGATCGCGCTCTGGCACGTTCACAATGACAGAGGTAGGCACGATGCTAGAATCTAATTTTTTCCTCCGTAATGCCCACATTAAATGGAGAACCAACATTCATTAAAACATAGTCCAGAAAATGAGCAAGCAGCGGATTAACGCATCAAAAAATTGTCTATCAGAATGAAGTCCAGTAGAGTTGAAATATAATCAACATCCAAAAACTCTCGCACATAATCCTTGAGCGGTCGGTTACCTTGCTCCAGGGCTATTACCATTCCTCCAACGTCTACACCTGGATGATGTCTATAGGGAAAGGTGCTGGATCCTGGTTGGGCTAAGTATTCTGTAACGTAGGGGACAGGGACGTGCGGATCCAAACGCAAAGCTTTATTAAGAGGTCAAAACAGGGGGGTTGGTAAACAGTGAACAGGAATGGCAGAGGCAAAAACACAAGAATAGTCCCGAGGCAAGTGAGAATCGAGCGATCAGCAAACAGTCCGGAAGGGGCAAAACAGAATGATAATGCAAAAGGCTAGGTCGATACACAGGGAAATCTAATCACAAAACAAGGAACTAGGGAAACACTTCGTTAGAGGTTAAACACTCAGTGCCTTGACTTAAAAATACATAGAGCTTATAAAGTGGAGACAATGAGTTAACAAGGGGGCGGAGCTGATCAATCTTTACGGGAACAAACAAAGGGCGGAACAACAATGGGGAAGGAACTTGGAATTGTCATGATGATCCACACGGGCAAGGACACAAGGGAACATAAATACGATGTAACACACACAACATTTCAAAATAGAAGTCCATACAAGACTAGACAGGGAAACACTGACTGAAATCATAACACTAGGTAATTACTCTGTATTATGGACACCTTAAAATAAAATGTTACCAAAAATGTATCTTGATTTTATCTTGTGGCTATTTTTGGAAAAAGCAGTAGAGGAGAACATTTTACCCAATGGGGGCATTTTCCCCAATCTACCAATGATGGAATTTGCAATCGCAAAGACCGAAAGCCTCTGCAGAGAGGAAACTGAGCTGCTTGTCGCAAGCAAATAGGTAGCCTAATTCTGATACATGAAATATCTAATGGCATGTAGGCAATTTCATATTTATGTAGACTGCACAATAATAAACTTCTACATTGCAATACTTAAACTTTTAATATGTTTGTGTGCTGCTGTGCGTCCCTGTGTGTGTGTAATAAGCAGAGTGTATATGTGTTATGGTGTTGCCTATACTAATGCCATTTTTAAAAAACAAAACAATACTGCATTATTGGCTTTACACCAGAGCCCATTGACTCAGAAGCACTCATGGACAATGGCTGAGCACGAAAGCCACACATGAACCACATATTGACCCTGAAGGTTAATTGGAAGCCTTAAACTCACTCGTTATGGAAGCCGATGTCATGATTTCCAATAAGAACAACAAGCTCTATGTCACTAGGATGACGGAAGATCCGTTTAAAACGTCTGATGTCATCTTCCCAGTCCTGATTGGAGAGTAACAACACATTTAACACAGCATGTCTTAATATCAGAGCTTAAAAGGTTAATATGAAGCTTTTGTGTTTGACTTCAAGGCATTTTATCTCAAGGCATTTGATAACTGCAATATACTGTACATTGTTTAAAAATATTATCAAATTAATACATAAGATGGGATATTTCACTAACCATTAGAAACCATTAACAATAAAATGGACTTTACCTAAGACCTAGATTTTCTGTAACCTGCATCTTTATTTGGTTTAAAAACTGTACACACTGATCTTTTCAACTGTACCTTCCCATGGATTTGTAAATTATTTTCTTAATTTAGAAACCTGTGCTCATGATTCAACTAATGTAAAAGATTCTGAA
>JAUMHR010000099.1:4752522-4774525 GCA_032361145.1 Enteromius fasciolatus | reverse complement strand
ACCTTTGTTATTATATTCTGCACTGTAAATAAACCTTGTTACACTTTACCTTCCTGTCCGGAGTCTGCTTCGTTACAGTTACATCACGTCAAAACTACGAGTTCCCCCACGATGAATCATATTGAATTAGAGTTGGTTTAAAGGTGTCCTGAAGTACCTTGAAACACACAGCGTTGTTCTATGTGGCGACGTAATTTCAACTAAACCAGGAAGACAGGGGCGGGACATATCGATCAGCCCCGCCCCCTTTTTAAAATAGCCAATCTGCTCAGGCCAGAGCCGTGGAGCTCAGTAAAACCACGTTTGACAGCCTCAGTCTCAGCCTCAGATTACCCCCTAGATTCAAGATCATAATCGTGCTGAGGCTGTGTAGTTTTAAAAGTGTTAAATATGCAGACTCTGTGCGATCACGTCTCAATTGCAAATCTTTGGAGGGAGCTGAAACTCCGTGTTGCTCAGCGACAGATCTAGAGAGGATCTGTATGGAGGAGTGTGTGCAAACCTGCTGAAGAACTACAGGAACCGTAGACCTCTGGAAGTGTTAACAAAGGCTTCTGTACCAAATATCACATTTGTTTGACTCAAGCCTAAGCTGCCGCTGTATATGATCTGGAGAAAAATCCAACTTTTAAAAGTCCAAACTATTTCTGTAAACTTTCGTATATTCAAAGAGCACTTTTTAAAATAATAGTTTTAAAAGAGTAGCCTGTTTATATAATGATTAAAACGATGCTAAATTCTGCACAAAATAAATGTGATTTAAAATGCAGCCATGCGCAGTAATCCTGAATGAGAATAACATTAAAATTTTGTAAAAAATGCATAAATATCTTAATTTAACTGAGGCCTAGTCCTGGTTTAAGCTAAGCCATGTTTGAGAAACTGGGCCGTTGTGTTGATAATAATGTTACTGAACTGAATTGTGAAACCAAGATTCACATACATTTAAGATGGCAGTACTGACACACAGATATCTCAAATATAATGGGTAGCACACAAATTCTGAATGCCTTTGGCAGATCTCAAATGAGCCATTTTAATCTAGATTTATCTAGATCAATTTCAAAATTAATATAAATTAAAAAAAAAAAAACTATGCCCACCCCTAATATATATATATATATATATATATAAACTGTTTATTAACTACTTTAGTGTTTCTGTCTAAACACAGCCATGGAGACCTAAATCAGACATGAATCTGCCAGACTCTGGGCTTTTAGTGAGTCATGAGTCTGTCTGACTCACTGCGCAGATTCTTGTGAAGTCAATAAAGTGAAAGCAATGTTTTGCTGGACCATATTTGAGTCCTTTGGGTCAGCACACACCCAAGTTCATCTGGAAAATAATCAATACAGAATGCTCAGGAAGACCTGTGCACGTCTGACTGCAATGATCAGATAGGCTGGTTCTTTAATGGACACCTTTGTGGTCAGTAGTGTGCTTACTTGTCTGTTCTTCACTGACTCCGACCGAACAGCTTAAAGAATATAAAGTCAGTTGCTTTATGAAGTTCACCTGCTCATGATTACATGGTTATGAACACTGCTGCAGGACTTAATGCCAATTCACACACCTACAAACCAGTTGGCTGTTGGATTTAGATGTCATGTCCCAACAAACACCAACAAACTTTCAGTAAGAGAGAGTCAAATAACAGAAAATTTGTTGCATTGCACCACATCCATTGTTGACAGCATCGCAGATTATAATCAATAGAACCTCTGTTGTATTTTTATTGCGGCGCTCACGCCGGTGTAGATGGTGCAAGTCTGACAAGATAAGAAATAGATGATAGAGACATTCTAAATTGGACTGTTATTAATGTCTTTGCCAGTCATTCTTTGCCGGAAAAGATGGGTGAATAAAACGAAAGAGGCCGTGGGTGAAGCACACCGTAACATCATCATAGCAGTGGTTCATGGACACATCAGATCCCGGCAGAGTTTGTTGTCGATTGTTGGAAAACCTGCTCAGACACTTCATGACCCAACAAACACTAAGCATGCTCCAACCAAAAACAAAGCACCAGCAGACGCCAACACACACAGTCTGTCTGTCTATATATATCTAGATTTCTATCTGGCTCTCTGTCTGTCAATTCATTTAGCTTATGGTATTCGGTATTACATATCTCCACAGCCATACTGTTTGACGTGTATTCTCTGTATAGATGATCTGTGTGGGCCGAATGGTAGCGCGGCTTTATAATGTTATGTGCTGGGGACGCATGTGTTTTCTATTCATCTGTCTGTCCATCTCAGACAGGATACCCAACACAGAAAGCGTGGTTGAACAGATGCAATTGCATTTCAGTCATTTGAGGCCAAGTTGGCAGTTTCCCATGAATCTATCACCTCTTTGTTGCCCCCCCCCCCCCCACCTCTTTCTTTCAGTGTGTTTCCCTTCCTTTGTTTAGTGGAGTTCCCCAATTGTTTCCTCTCTAGTAAAACGTGTATAAGGTTGGTATGTTGTCTAAAGGTCAATACTCGTTTCTCCACACCCGACGGCTTCCTCAGGGAAAATATTTTGGCAGAACCATGCAACTATTCACTGCTCTTGCCAGGCAGGATGTTTGCAATGGTCCTTCATGAGACTACCAAAAATATTATGTTTCAGATAATAATTGAAGAATTCCCCATTAAATCATAATAGTGGTAACATTTAGTGTTTTCCAGTGGTTGCTATGCACATTCAGGTGACTTTGGACTCAAACCCTTGGACTCAAATTGGCAGCTTTAAAGGGGGCATAACACGCATTTCACCCAATGTGATGTTAATCGTGAGTACCTGTGCAGTACTACTTCATCCTTCATGCATTAATGCCACTTCTGAGAAAATGTCAGCTTTGTCAGAATTCTGTAAATGTCACATTGTGCTCTTCTGTGCCGTGCAAAGCTTCATTTGACTGGTGTCTTATTCTCATTCATCAGAAAACTCAACTAAAATGACCATTATAATGCATACAGGCAGAAAGGAAGGACCTGCGATGAGAAAGGTTATGATGCACAAGCACATGCAGCTCAGAACACCCACGTCATGTTTTTGACAGTAGTGCTGGGACAGATTTCATCACAAATACACGATTGTGAAATCTGGAAGCGGTTTCGTGACAAGTTCACTCCTTTCAGCCAGACCAAGAGTGATTTTAGGTGCTCCGATTGCTCTGTGACATCACGTTACTGGCGCTATTAAAGGTTTTGTCCTGTTCATTTTCACACGTGTGCTGATGTCACCGTACAACATGTCTAAAAATAGCAGCACAGATTGTGGAATATTTTCCTCCCACACTCCACTAACCTGTTTCTACTTACCCACTGAATTTCCCCAAATGCCTCAATACATGTCTCAATACATCACCATATCTACACTCATTAGCGACTAGACAGGGACTACAACGTGCCCTTTTTCTGTCTTTTTCTTTTCGCCAAAGTTTACATTTATCAGCAGTTATCACAATAATATTTCTGACGTCATACACAATGCCCCTGCGCTGCAAGAAGAAAAGAGGAAGGGAAGCTTGTGTTTGAAGTCCGGGCTGCTTTGTAGTGTTTTTGTGAAACAGTAACTTCCACATTCTGAGTCGAAGCCCTGCGAAATCCCTAAACACGCATGACGTAAGTGCTCGGCAGCGGTGTGTGTGACCTTTAGGTGAAATTTAGATTTCCCCCCCAATGACCGTCAACGTATGAAATATCAAATAATAGCCAAAATGATTGCCAGTGAAATCTGTTCTGGTGTACATGACTCCTCTGGACCTGTTCCAGGACTGGAAATGATGACCAACTCAAGAAGTTGTATCCAATTATCTTAGCCTGACACCTGAAAATAAGCACTGCCTTTTATTTTTTTTGTGTAGGGCTCTGGGAGATCAGACCCATGGATGATTGTCAAGCTTAAGCCAAAATAACCTACAAAACGGATAAGACTGCGAGCGCAAATACATCTGATGTCTGTTTTTAATTTTAGCTGGGTTTTCCGGTATGTGTCTTGTTTACTTTTCCCCAAAGTGCGATCTGATCACGGGTCTGGAAAATAAAACAAAAAGACCCGTCCACATTCAGGAAGCGCTGCAGTCACTTTCAAAGGGGAAGCTGACAGAAATCGCTGAGATGAGCTCTCTCATGTGATGAACGTATTACAGAAACAGATTCGCCTCCTCGCTGAAGAGACGGCACACGAGAGAGCGCTGTCCTATCTGTCTCGTCTACAAACACTTGCACTTGGAGCTGATAAGATAAGAAAACGCGTATGTTGTGGAACAGGTCAGTAAGGTCATACGGGATGTGATAGGAGTAAACAAGGATCCGGGAAAGTGACTGTAGGCGTAGGGCTGCTCCTACACCTGTGCGTGTGACATCACTTCCTATAGTCGTCCAGGCTCGGCTGCACAGGTCTTTACTTGCAGGAGAGACTTCCAGGCACAGGGAACTATTTTTAGAACCATTAAATCATGTTGAAACACCACCACGCTTCCATGTGCAGAACCTAATTTCATTCCATTTCATTTTTTTACGTAAACATCTGTTCAGCTGAACCCATTTCAAAATGATATTTTATAAAGACATCCAAGGTCTACTAAACAAATCATAATTTATGAACATCTCCCAGTAAATCAATCCTCATTGGATTAAAAGGTTTTGAAGGAGAAGCAATAATTCGGTGTCAGCCGGGGCTCCGGTCTCTCGACTGACACGAACAGTGATAGTTAAATGAATTTAAAATATCAATACTGAAGCAGAAATGTAAGTCTGCTAGGCCAAAGCTCTTTTGATCACATATAATTCAGCAGTCTGACACGTGCTTAATAATCTCCAGTTAGCTAGTGCATTTTTCTTGACTGCTGAAAATAGTTCAAATGTAGATTCAGCATCAAGAAACAAAAACAAAAAAAAACAGAAGCCAATCTGGAAAAAAAGAGGATTTGCTATGAAGAGAAACCCGCTTGGAGCGATCACCTGCACAGGTGCCCACATTTAAATAAGTCACTTCGCTCACACGCTTATGCTGTCAGAGTTTTCTTGGAGTCAGGCCCAAAACTAATAGTGTCGAAATGTTACATTTATTAAATTACATTTTTATATCAAAAAGTATGCAATATTGCTCTAACTTCAGTGTTTTGTTAATGGGAGTGAGTTTAGCATTGGGGTGTAAGTGTGCGCGCAAGCTCCACACACGCCATGCCTTCACACTGTGTGAACGAAAGCATTATGGTACGGGGTGTTAAAACCAGGGGATAAATCCATGAAATAATGAGCCAGTCACAGAAACTCACACTTCGCTCTCCTCCCGCTTTCCACCTCCGTGTGCGCAAGAGCGAAAGAAGCGGAAAGTCAGTCGGTTTTTCTCTAAACCTCCCTCTTCGCCTCTGGGTCTCTCTTTCTCTCTCCTGTGGGCGGGAGGAGGTGGAGACAAGGGAAACCCGTTAGTTCCTCATCACACACGTCTATAAAACTCGAGCAGAGCTGCACCTGCTGTATATCGCTTTATTTACACGCCGTTTCTCGAGATGTCCGCGTCCTCAGATGTAGAGAGCCAGTCGCCCGCCGCGCGCCCCCGCAGCCGGTATCTGGACACCTTCCTCACCGTGTCCGTGATCGCGCTTTTCTTCATGTTCATGATCGCGCTCACTGGAGCGCTGTACTTCGCCAAACACATCGAGAACGAGATGAACAACAGGACGACGCGACATGAAGCCGGAGATAAGGAATCAGCCGCCACGCAGCTCGGAGACGCCGGGTACGCGTATAAGGTGAGTTTGTATATGGATTGAAATCAAATGTGCTCAGTGTGTTCATGTCTGTACCCAGGCATTAATATGATTGGACAGGTGTGTTATTCAAAATACATTTAAATAATGTGCACGCATGACATTCATTCGGTTACGACTTCATTCATTTGTATTGACAAAGATTAATAGACTACTCGCCGGCATGTTCCAATTCAACTCAATTTTTCTTTCAATTTGTAACGTTTTAACCAAACTGCCAGGTTAGTCTATATTTGACCCAAAGTTGGCTATAACAAAAATGTAATAATAGTAATAATGAATTGCATAGCATGCCATAAAACACATTTTATCCATTTGTTTTTGAAAGAAGAAAAAAATGCACGTTGTGGTGTTTTAATGAAGCGAGTAAGCTCTGATCTGAAGAACCTGCAATGAAACGTAAAGAATATTGATAATCTGTATCAAACCATGTTGCATATCAATAACTCTGCATCGCCTGAGAAAAGTTGTCAAGCCTGTATCTGATGTTTTGTTTCTTCTGTCTTGCTTTTTCTAGAGGCAGAGCTTTGCTTACCTGAGGGCCACTCAAAGTAAGTTTCGTGCCATTATATTTACATGCTTAACATAATGAACTCGTGTTGAACCCGGAAAACCCTGTCAAAGTCTTGGGACTAAGCGTGTCTGTCATTGTCTCCGCCCCGCAGGTGACCTCAAAACAGGTATGATGGCGTGGGAAACCTTCGCATACGGACAGGATAACACCATTGGCTCTCTCTACGAGTATAAGGAAAGCCAGAATGCGCTGTACATCAAAGAAAGCGGAAGCTACTTCTTGTACGTCCAGCTCAATTTTTCCTGCGCTGGAAGATGTCTGTCCGGCCAGTTCACTGTCACCTTTTACAATAACCAAAACACAGAGGAGCTCACCTGCACCGTCTCGCTGCCTGAGTGGAGCAAAGAAACGCCTCACAGTGAGACGTGTTGGCGCGTCGTGACCTTTCCGGAAAGCGAAAACCGCCTCATAGCCAAATCACAGGCTGAAGGCGAACTAAACAACTGGAAACTGGAGATGAATGATTCTGGTTTCGGGATGTTTCTGGTGGACGGATTAGGAGCGCTGCGTCACACGTGATCAGCAGAAGACTGCTTTTACTGCTCTGATGAGAAGGACTCATGTCCACAGACTCTCCCGGCTAATTTGGCAATGCCTCGAGCAACCTAAAAGAGTGGCTCGTTCACGTTTTAGCCACAAATTTCAAATGCGTTCTGCCAAATTTTGCAGATTTCCCTCTACAGCAAAAGCTCCGAAAATGGGCTTGAACCGATAAGCAATGCTTCTGAAGCACTATTTATAATTGAAGTATTTATATTTGTAACATGTTATATATTTATATTCGTATTTTGTGTATATTGTACATAGTGTGTTTAAACATTTGTAGACATCACTACGTGTGCGAGGCGTCAGGCCGAACCCTTTCGTTCACTGATCGCATGTACTGTATTTATTCTACTGATGTTTAGATGCATCACAGAAGAAATAAGGAGTGAACTTTGACCGGCACATCAACACTAGTGCCTCGGTTGGGTATATATACGTTTTGCCGTACGTTAAAGGACTCTTTAAGCTGCGTGTGTGTGTGTGTGTGAAGGAAAGCACCGTATGAATGCTAACAAACTCAGGAACTCTAGAGATGAATGTAACGACGATGACTGTGTGTGAAATGCTTTGTTTTGTAAACTCAGAGTATTTAATAAAAATGCTAAATTTTCAATGTACGTAGCTGTGGGCTGTTTGTTGGCGTGTTAGTTAAGGCTTATGTTATTGCAGAGTTTTATTTAAGCATCAACTGGATCTAAGATGCTGAAATAGAACAGACACAAATGAGTCAGAAGTCAGCATCCGGTAATGGTTGCAAAATAAAATGTATGCGAGTCTGGAGCACAGAAGCAGTCGCCAGCAGCAGAGGTGTATGTGTATGTGACAACAATGCTTTTTCTTTTATGCCAGAAATCATTAGGACATAAAGTACAGATGTTTATGTTCCATAAAGACATTTTGTAAATTTCCTAATATGCCACACCTACTTTTCGATTAGTAATGTGCATTAAGAACTTAATTTGGACAAATTTAAAGTTGATTTTATTCATCTTTACATTTTATTTGCACCCTCAGATTCAGATTTAGGCTAATTTCATTCTCCATTTGATTGCTTTGATGTCTGGGAGAAGCAGCTGAGATGGTAATGGGATCTCATGTGTGACTTTCTTTCCTGTGGTGAGGTCTAATCAGACCTTTTGGGAGGAAAGTTCTGCCCTACATCAAGGCCACCTTGCTCGCGTCAGAGACGAGAAGGCAGGTTTCGGTCCTCACCGCACACTGACACATCCGCACAAAGTCGGCAAACAAACAAACAAACAGCCCAAGTTAGCTCGAGACCAAATAGATGTTGTCAGCAGATACTGCAGGAGGAAAAAAACAAAAGTGAGTTTCAGAGACGACGCAGTGCAGATGTGTTGAGTCCTTCCAAAAAAAGCCTGCAGATGCTGCACTAACATCTCGCCCACTTCACACTAGAAAATGATTGCTCTGTTTCTCTCCTATGCTGTGCAGAGCATATGGAAACGGCGTGAGTCAGTGTAAGATTCACTTTATTACATCTGACTGGAAGCGAGCAAGTGCAGCATTGTGACTCTAGACTCTAGACTCTCTTTCCCAATACACGCTCTCAGTCTAGCTGGCAGTGATTCATCAGTGCACATTATTCCAATCAGCAAAAAAGTCTCACCGTCCGCCTCTGATGCAGCTTTGATTGCTGTCTGCCGTTCCTGAAAATGCCATTGCACGTCAGTTTTATCTGCGAGAAGAGTGGAAATCAATGCAATGCTGCTAGAAGTGAGAAGAATTGAATTGCAATTTTTCATATGATTCTTCATATGCTGGCTGTTCGTTGTTAGCTTTTTCTTTTCTAGTTAGTCATGGCTGTGTTATGATTGGTTGAGAAATATTACCTTCCCTTTCAAAGGTATTGGCAGCTTCTTCTTTTTAACGCCTCAAGGCAGCTACTTCTGGAAACCCTGAAACACTGCCAAACTCACATGACTCAAAAGCCCGGGACACACCAAGGCCACAGCGACGACAGCAAACTGTGGCTCAGCTCATGCCGGCAGCGTCTGGGTCTAAAGTTGCCCCGACACACCAAGCCGACAGCCTAGTAGCACCTTTCTCATGCACTGATTCGCCAGCTGATCGGCCAATCAGAGTGATCAGAGTGATGGCACGCCTGACTGACAAGCTCCAACACCAATTTAACATGTCAAATCGGCCAACTTCAAATGCTTACATTTCAAGCTGGACCAGCCTCATGCAGACGTTCTCCCATTAGGCTAATCTAAGTGAACGGTGTTATCCAGCTAACCTCTTTGCCAGAAGGTGGCTCAACACACATCCAGACAGCTGCATTTCAGTCGTGCAAATACAGCTGCTTCAACAGAAAGACATTGTCTTCAATAAAACATTTGTCAGTTGTGCAGATACATCTGTCGTGTGATCTGGCTCATGACCAGCTCTTCACAGTTTCTCTGGAAATTGTTACAAGGTCCACATGACGAAAGATGTTGAGAAAGAGCCTGACCGCATATCAATCCAGTGCCCAGCCGGCTTCTCAGCAGACGTATGTGATAAAGAGGATATCACGCAGTTACTCAGCAGACAAACATCTACCCTAAACGTATGATCACATAAGAGATGTCTCTGTGAACATGTAGTGTAGCCAGTGGCTGTTCAATGCCTGCTGCAGAGACCAAGAGAAGACGAGCAAGCTGCAAACGTGACGTGTTGAAGCGCCAGAGATCGTGCTTTCTAAACAAATCTGCTGCAATATAGACCTCCTTGTCCTGCTTTGACCTGCTTCAGAAAGTAAGAGCAGCTGGAAAAAGCTCTTGGCGATCTGAGCAGATCTGCAGCCGAGGCTGTGCTGAAGGGAGCTTGTGGTTCTCTTCTGCCACCTGTTGATGGAAATGAAGAAGTATAACACTGGCTTGGTATCTGCAGCCTTCATCTCTGCAGACTCCTCTCATGCAGGTCAGGATAGCACTGCTGCTTCCTCAACAGGACTTGGAGCTCCACTGTTAAAAACAAAGCTTGCTAAAGGGGGCGTTCACAGCGACGCCGCAGAAGAACCAGTTTTGGACCTCTCTTAGTGAACAGTTCTTAAAAGTTACAGACCTGATGCCAATTACCTTAATTAGTTGCTAGATATTCTCCCAGCTGGCTCTTTTCAAAATGTCTAGCTTTTAACTTAGTGCGAAGAACATTGTAATAAAGTTGTAATGAACCCTTTTCCGCTGTGAAGAAGGTTCCATTGATGCCAATAAAGAACCTTTATTTTTAAGAGTGTGCTCCGGATCTTTAACTATTTTGTCCCTCCACACCCAGCAGTTTACTGTGATTTATGTGAGAAGGACATGTTGATGGAGTAACGTCCGTGGTGCTGGATCAGCCCGTCATCCCTCTGCTTTTAGGGTCAAACGTTTTGTCAGGACTGTGTTTGTTTGCCGCTCACTTGGTCTCTTTCTGATGCTTGAAAAGAACCCAGCATCTAGTTTTTTTCTCATGCCACTCATTGCTCTCTCTCTCTCTTACTCTTTCTCTCTGAGTAACAGAAAGAGAGAACAGTTGGTTGCGTACAAAGACAGAAAGTTTCTGGAAACTTCCACCAAGATGCTAGAAAAGTGCTGAATCAGAAGCACAGTCTCTACCGCCCCCGTCTTTCACTCTCAATCTCTCGCTCATCTTCTCTCTGCTTCCCACAGCATCAAACAACATCTACAAACAACAATATCTATATCATCAGATCCAAGCGCTGTCTATCCATGTGAATATCTAGCAGTGCTGTGCATTAACGTCGTCTTGACTATAGAGACCATCTCTGCATTTGATAAATAAAGTTTAATTCTCGTCATTATACATTACCATCACTCTGTTCTTCTGTTTGATAATGTTCAGTGCTTTGCTACAATCTGTATTGTTAAAAGCGCTATATAAATAAAAGTGACTTGACATATGCGTAGTGACAGAACATGAAGCCACCGTAACCAATTGTAGCTTCATTAAAGCAGTAGGAAAATGTCGTTACCTACTTTAATTACTTGTGCTCCCATTTCCAAAAAAAGCTGTCATGAAAATTTTTCAAACCAGCTGCAAGAGCAGAGTCGAACATGCTCGGTACACGCCATGTTTGAAAGCCGGTACGGTTTACGGTCGTCATTGCGTTACACCCGCCTCTGTCGTGGAGCCCATTTCTCATTGGTTCCCATATTTTTGGGAACGGAAACGTTCTAAAGCTGCAGCTTTGCCAGACTAACTTTGCTCGCGAAATAAAATGTAGCGTCACCCAGGCTATGAGTGCCTCTCTATGAACTCCCTTTTAAGGTATAGACCTGAAGTCAGTTAACTTAATTAGTTGCTAGATGTTCTCCCAGAGGAATCTTTTAGGCTTTTTTTGGCCCCTGTGTCAAATTTTTCAAGAAATGAAGCAAGCATCGAATTTAAAATGAGCTCATTCAGAGAGAAGGACGTGACATGTGGCCATGTGGTTTCCCATACTAGGAATTTGTGCTCTACATTTAACCCATCCAAGTGCACACACACATACCGTGAACACACACCTGGAGCAGTGGGCAACCAGGGTCTCACCTCAGTCGTGGTATTGAAGGTGGAGAGAGCGCTGGTTATTCACTAGCCCCGCCCACAATCCCTGCCGGACCTGGGACTCGAACCCACGACCTTTGGGTTACAGGTCCGACTCTCTATCCATTCTGAGTTTAAGTGTTAAATATCTATCTATCTGTCTGTCTATATAAAAATCTATAGTGCATGGCTGTTGGAGGAAGTGACATCAGACTCTGAGTTCTTCTTCCTGCCGTGTTCAGGTGCAGTGTGAGCGGCTGTGGAAGGAAACCACCAGGTGTGTCAAGTGCCATGTCACCCCGACCACACAGTGTGATAATGAGCGTGCAGACATCTCGATCTTACACTCAATTCGTTAGCCTCCAGCTCTCAAGGGGCTTTCTATGGGCAGTTATGTTTGAGATTTCTGTCAAGATAAAATGCAGGAAGTAAGAAAAATTATCACGGTGTAAATCTTCCAAGCGCTCGAGTGAACCGAAGCCCCCAGCTCTAAAGATCTAGTAATGCTCACACATATTAAGATGCGTCTTGTTTTCATTTTAGGTTTTGATATCTGATATTTTTGTGAACCTGAGGTGGAAATCCCTACGGTAGTGAAACACTGCATGTTTGTCCAGAAATTGCACCCTAAAGCTGATGTGTGCACTTTATACACACTGAAACATTTGTCCTACTTCTCTTTTTGCTCCATTCTTGTGACTGCGCTGTGACGTCAAGATCAGCTCACAAAGAGAAATCCTATTTAATTGCTTCCCTCCAAAAAAAGAGTACGTTACTGGTAAAACATCTACTATACTGAAGTTTCACAGGACATGACAAATGGCATCACCCTCAAAAAAATCACCTTTTAATAAAATGTCACTTATTTCGCTATTATTATTAACTGTATTGTTTGCGACTAGAGCGTTTGCGTTAGAGCGTCTTCGGCATTGTCTTTTCTGTATTGTGAAGCACTTTGGTCAACTAAGAAAACTTTTATCTTAGTGAGGAGGCGGAGCTGACCTCATTGCTAGCTCTTGTGAAGACTGTGGTTGGTTGGAAGGAAATATTAGAGCACTTATAGAGTAGAGTCTATCATAAACCTTTGCTTTCAAAGGACAGTACATTTTTGTCTGTTTTGCCGTACTCTCTCTCTCTCTCACACACACAGCTCTGCTCTGGCGTCTCGGGAGACCATGGAATTCTGCGTCCGGATTAGTTACTCCGTGGCTTGAGTGCAGCGTCTTTGGTGACTGCAGAGCCCGATTCTGGATGAACAGGTTCTGCTGCAATTTCGGCAAATGAAGACGGCATCTAGTTTCACTGAGGATTTCTCCACGTTTTTTCTGCGTTCTCTCCTCTCTGCCCACTCTAGGTGACGTTTCTGTTCACCGTTTTCCACGCCCGCCTTGACAGTCTGGCGGTAAAAACGCAGGAGAAATCCTCAGCGAAACTAGATGCCGTCTTCATTTCAAGTTTCTGAAAGAGCTGTAGTTGTTTGGGTGGTCACTTTTCTCACAGAAGGTTGTGACAGGCCCAAATCATTACTGCTGTGTTTTACTAAATGTGTGAATGTAGCGTTTACTCTCATTTCTGTGTCTCTAATGAGATCAGTTACAAACATTTCTTCTCCCTCTTCACGTTTCGTCCATTTCTCCACTGTTAAAGACATCGTTAAACATCTTAAAAGTCCTTCTTCTTCTCCTAGCAATTTTGGAACTTAAGACCTCTTTTGAAAGTTAAGATGCTTTCTAAATAACTTTTTGTCTTTATTGGGATCCTTTCTTTGATTTTAAACACTTAAACTTTTTTTATTATTATTTTGTTACTAGGAGCAACTCAAGTCTTACTACTAAGAGTTTTCATGAATACAGGCCCAGATCTGTGCAAATATGTACCTCTGTGCACTTTTTGTGCAGTACTGTTTTTACGCACCTTACTGTATGTTTCACTGCAGTTTAAAAGAGAATTGTCGCTAAAACACGGGTTCAATACATAAACCCTGACACTTTTTGTAACGTTTACATTGGTATGTATTGCAGACTGTCGCTAAAAGTTCATGGTGTTGGAGATATGCCCTACACCAAATCTATCCCTAAACCTAAAAAGTACACCTCTGTACCACCGGACAAACCTACCGTCTGTGAAAACACAGAGATATGAAGCGATATGAGTGATGATAATGTTCAAAAGCAGCACTTTTCAAATATGCCAGCGTATTAATATTGTTTTGAAGACATTCGTCAAGTAATAGTGTGAAAATGACACTTTATAAATAGAAACTCTGTAAATGTGTGCACAAAGGAATGAAAGATGTTGTTTTGCAGTGATATGTACTTATTGGTACATATTTTGTTTCTCGCTAAAATGTGCACCAAGAGACATTTATGCCATGAGACCAGGTAGGGTTTTTGGATGCACATGGTGTAGTACCAGCATCTTCCAGCAGGGACAAGCAGACCCTCAGTAACCAGGCAAACAAGACCCCCGGATCTGCCCCGGGGCTCACAGTGTGTTCGGGTGATATCAGTTTGATTCAGAAAATATCAGCTGAGATTTTTGACTAGCAGAAAGAAAATCGAAAAGAAACTACACAGCCATGTGTTTGTTTGTGGGTGACTGCAGGTTTTTTTGGAAACTTCCGCTGTGAATGCAGAAATGCGCTGAGTCAGGAAACGCAACCGCTGCCCCCCCCCTCCAAAAAACCCGTTTGTTCCTGTGCTCTGTCCCCTTTCTGTCTGATTCCACCTCGCACCGCCACATCCTGCCGTCCCCACACATCTCCCTGCTTATCTCTGCCTTCCCTCCATCTCTCTCTTCATCTCACGCTCTTTGATGTGCAGCGCTGCAATGAGCACACGGAGGTCGAAATAGACAGCTAGAAAATAAGGAAGAGACGTGGTGTTGTGCAAGACCATTGTGACTCGTGAGAGAAGACTCTGACGTCGCAATATTTTATTATTAGGGTACACATGTAATGCACATTCCAGTCAGTATCAAAATACAGTTTGCATTTTTATAAATAACAACAAATAAAGCCTCCCTCCGAGCCAGAACATGAACGCACAGCTGAGTGCGTCGTCTCGTTGAACGGTTCACCCAAAAATTACATTTGCCAAAAGTGTTCTCAGGCCATCAAGAATTCAGATGAATTGGAAACTTAGCATTACAGTGAATGGGTGCCGCCAGAATGAGAGTTCAAAACATCCCCACCACTCCAGTCCATAATCTGTAATGATGTTTTGGTCCGGTCAGATCAAGCATCGTTTACAAGACAGCTCGAAACATACGACGTGAGACACAACAGGGGGGAAGGAGTTATTATAGATTATGGACTGATGTTTTCATCAGTTGTTTGGCCTCTCATTCTGACGGCACCCATTCACTGCAGAGGTTCCTTTTTTAGGCATGCAATCTCTTAACTCCCCAACATCTTGGATGGCCTGCAAATGTTCATGTGCAAGTATTCGTGGTGGCACTGCGGTGGTAAAGCACCTCCGTACTGAAGGATGCTCTGGAACTTGCTCCATCGTGATAATACTTGAGATCATAGAACAAAGAAAAATAAACCTAATAATAGAAGGTGAATATGACTTATAACCATGTATATGTGACCCTGAACCACAAAACCACAACTTCTTTTATCGAGCTTGAGATTAATACATCATCTGGAAGCTGAATAAATAAGCTTTTTATTGATGTATGGACAATTTCGCTGAGATACAACTATTATAAAGTTATCTTTAAAGTTGTCCAAATGAAGTCCCGAGCAGTGCATTTTACTAATCAGAGTAGTTCTGATATATTTACAGCTGGGCATTCACAAAATATCTTTATGGAACATGATCTTTACTTAATATCTGAATGATTCCTGTCATGAAAGAATAATGGGTTGATGGCTACAAATATGGGTCTGTGGTCCACACACACACGTACTGAGATGAAGGATAGATAACAACTTCTTTACAAGCATCTGAAAACATGTTTTCTTAAATAATTATGCTAATAAACACTTGATTACATGATTAAAAGAGAAATGGCATTTGATCTGAGGGTCAGAATTCAGCAATACATTTTACAACAAAAAAAAAAAAAGCACTTCTACATCGCAACGATTTATAAAATATGTCAAATATTATATAACAGCTGTAATGAGAACCTGTATGTGTGTGATTTTCTCCAGCACTATGTCAGTACTTATATCATGAAGGCACCAAAGAAGGTCTCATGTGCGTCGCTGTGCACCTGCGAGCTGTTATTGACCTTCACAAACACACTGTCCCCTTTATCCAGCTGGAAGACGCCGCCCAGGTAGCTGTTGCCCCTCCACAGGGATTTATCAGGGGAGCAGCTGTACCTAGAGTAAAGACACCGGTGAGCTTGGCACTCTCAGGAGTGACCTGAAGGATCTGTGGTGCGGTGCGAGTACCTGGAGCTCTCCATCAGCTCGATGGGCTTGTTGCTGTACCTCTCTGTGCACTGCATGACCTGGTGCTTGAAGTAGTTGCAGTTCTCCATGTGAGCGATCTTGGAGAAGATGTAATAGTGCCCCTCCTGCTGGATATACAGGCTGTTGTTGTTGTATTGCAGACCCCTCATGAACACCGAGAAGCTGTCGACCCTCCAGTGCAGGACGCCGTTCCCGCCAGACACGGGCGAAGCAACTACACACACACACACACACAAACGTCAAGCTGCAGCACCTTCAGCAATAAACTGGCAACATTCACCAAAAGTGGAAGAAGTAGCTATTTCATACTTTGCAGAAACGCTGCCGGTTTGCTGTCAGCTTTGGGAGGCTTTGCAGGCAAAACTTCATTCGAATCTGTTGAGATAACAAGCCCGATGAATGCTGAACACATCATGAAGAGAGGGTGTGTGTGTGTGTGTGTTTACCAACCTTGAGGACTGGAAAAAGAGTCTCTCTCTCCCTGCAGACAAATATTTACCGCAGCGTTAATATGATGCTCACGTACACACACGTACACTTCAGTCAAAAAATATACTCACTGTTCGGTATTCCACTTTCTGGATATCTGATGTCGTCTGGAAAGAAACATGGACAAATATTTGGTGTTTTTCCACAACCTTTCATCATGTTTTGGCGTGTCAGAAATGAATAAACACAATAAAATAATATCTGATTTGAAGTGTTCTAGTCAGCCGACCAATCGGATTCATGCTTGGAGCCGTAGCTGTTAAAACCAAACGCTGAGGAGCAATCAGCTCTCTCCTTAGCCTTACTGTTTTATTATAAACATCGTGATGTATTACGAGGTCATGTTGATTAACATCCTGTCCGAAGTCCAAAGTATACTTTGGTTAGATACGGCATACGGAGCACGTTTCGTCTCTTGAGTGGTATCTGCGCACTGGTTTCGGGAACGATGTGTACTTCTTACAGCCAGGGCACTGAACTTGATTTGTTGACTGCAACAAAAACAGACGCCGCGCTTGTAAGAGCGCCATCTACTGTCAGAGAGGGAAACAGCAGTTTCATTCAGCCTGTCTGCCTCTAATCAACGCATTGGTCTGAACAGACTAAACCACAGACAAACATTAACACATCGATTTCGACTCATTTTGTGAAGATGTTTTAACCAATCCGACTCACTTAAAAGCCTCCCAATGGAAAAGCGCAGTCTTTAATTTCTTGCACTTAATGCTCTCTTGCATGTGTTTCTAATGCCTTATGTTTGTGTACTGTTAGTTTGGTTTAGAGTGTGTCATAATGGCTGGAGTGTCTGGTCTGGGTGTAAGGATGTAAACCTTACATGTGTTTACAGGAAATCAACACAGTAATCCAAAACCATGAGCAATATCCTGTGGGGGCAGTGTAACCAGTGGTTAGTGATCTGGGCTAGTAACCAAAGGGTTTGAACCCTCAGCAAATGCGAAACCTCGGGTTACTGCTGAACCCAGAGCTGCCAAAGAAGAAGTATCTAGTCATTTCTGACTCCTAGAACCGCGGAGGACTTGAAAGACACCTCTGATCAGGGGTCAAGAAGGTCAAAGCAGAGCCAGACTTTGAGATGCTTGGGTCCGGTCATCTGACCTAGACTGATAATATTCTTGTGTCATCTGTGCAACTACTGCACACACGAGTTTCATAAGCTCATATTATCTGAATCACACCGCACTTTCAGATAAAGAGTGCTGAAGGCGGCTGACAAATACTGTAAAAGAGAAGCTGCAGTGACTGCACGCTTTCCCTCCGAGATACGTACAGTAGTTGAGCCAGCACCGCGAAAACGACTGCACAATATTCTCAAATATTTTGAGAAGTGAAGGGTGAGGATGCGGATTTGGTGTCTCTGGAGCTACACGAACTAAAGCTGAGGGTCAAGGTCTCCAGCATGACTTCAGATGGTCCTCTTTTAGTAAGTTGCTTTGGATGAAAGTGCCTGCTAAATGACTAATGTACATTTTTAGATTTTATTCAATAATATTGCTGCATTAATGTTCTGTATTTTAAAGGAATTTCACATTCCTGGTCAATTTTCACTTTAAAGTGTGGCTTTGAGAGATACGCAGAGTTCAGCTTTAATTCTTTTCAGCCATTCAGCTCACAAGTCTGACTTTATTTATGACGCTTTTCTCTTTTCTATTCATGTTTGCGTTTGTGCAAGTGCATTTCAAAACAGAGGCAAGACCAAAGGTGTGAAGTACAGTAATAAGTGTGTGACGAGGACTCACCGCGGGCCTGCTGTAGAGATGCCAGATGAAGCCAGCCTCGATGAAGATGCCCAGCAGAGCCACGGCCAGCAGCAGGTAGATGATGGAGAGCCGCGGGCCGTCCGTCCGGACCGATGCTGGAGGCGGGAGCGCCTGGCTGTCCACCACAAACACCTTCATGCCATTACTGACGCCTTCAGCTGCCTCCGCCATCCTGCTGCTCCTGAACGACTGACCCAACACCTTCAGACGCTGCTCCAGACAGTGTGTGATCCCTCAGTGCAGTGTGTGAGAGGCCATCCTCACCGAGCTCAGCAAACACTCCAGCATCACCTGAGCTTCAGAGAGCAACCTGACATCCTCTGACCCCGAGCTTCACTGAGCCCAGACTGAGAGAGAGAGAGAGATGACCGCCCACGGCTGCTCACGGAAGGGTGTGTGTGTGTCAGAGAGAGAGAGAGAGACTGAGAGAGCTAGGGAGGGGTTCACCAGAGGAAAGAAACTAAAATGAGGAAGTTTTGGTTGTACGATGGTCTGTCACTAAATACTTACGTCTGTCTTCTGAAACCTTCGTTTTGTTCTCCTTTTACTTAAAAAATTACTTTTTGCTATTGTTATTGTTAAAAAGTGGCAATACCTTATTAATATTACATAAGAAATAACTTTTTATTACCTCTTTAGGACATTAATTATTTATTAAAGAATTACTGTTTAATATAATATTGTGGTAATATCATAGAAAGTAATGTTGTGCTGTAATAAAACAATATTACTAGTAATATTACTTAGTCGTTTTTATTATAGATACTTTAAAAATATAAATATCCTACTTGTACAAGTTGTTTTTATTACTGTAGCGTATAGCGTTTAATACGTAGCAGTATTCAATTTATTAAATAAAAATAACATTTTATAATTCTTAAAGTAACATTAATCCTATAATAATTCCATAGAAGTTGCTTTTTATTGTTACTTTAAAAGTATATTTTTGTAATTGTTACATAAAATATCGTAATATTCAACTTATTACATGAAAAGTAGCTTTAATTACTGTTAACCTCGTTATTGCATAAATGTAAAGTGTAGCGATATTTGCTAATTTCATAAAAGTAACTTAAGAAAAGTAACAATGTCTTATTAAAAAGTTGTTACGTAACTGTTACTTTACACTAGACGTTACAAGGTCTTAATTATAATATCAAATGACAGCTACTTAAGAACAAAATGGGAAGTAACTGATGTTGTCATGTAATTTTATTTCTGTAAATGTGTGATGAAATCTTGAATTGGTCAGTTTGAAGTTTCCCTACAGCAGTCCTAAAATCACACTGCTCTTGTGTCGGTGCACACAGAGGACTCGTGAAGAGCTGCACAAATATAAAGTAGATCCGGAAAAAGCACACAACAAAACAAGTGACCACAGGCGCTCTCGCTTATCCGATGACCTACTGAATTCATGTGCATGTATCACACACACACACACACACACACACACATGTATGTATAAATATATATATATATATATATGAAACTCACTTTTTCTTTCTTTTACTCTCTCTCTCACACACACACACACAAATATATATATATATATCTATAAATATAGCACACACTTCCGGTGCAGTGAGAGCTCAGATGTAAGGATGCAGAGAGACAGGAAGCAGTTGGCGTGCTCTAGAGCTTCTGCACTCACCTTGAATCATCTCTGAACACACACTCCTGCCCTCATGAAAGATCTGATCTCTGGTCAGCTTTGAATCAGTATTTTCACTCGGCCTCCGTGTGTTCAGAGTTCACCATCTCAGTTTCACTCTTTTCACCGTGACATTTCTCAGGGTTTTTTCCCTCCAAGCGTCTGCAGTGAAGCTTTTCTGTGCATGTTCAGTTTTAAAACTTTGTCCCTTTTTGCCTCAAAATGCCTCACATCTCTGAAGCACTGCATTCAAAATACCACAAACATTTGCAAATACCTTTGCCATAATGAGTTCCTGTGAGATGTGTGTGTTACAGTGAGAACTGTGTCAAAGAAACAGACACAGATGAACAGTAGCAATGATGCAATTACTAGTGCTGCCGATAACAGTAGTAGTAGTACTAACAATAATAAAAACAAACATAATTATTCAGTAGCCAACATTTAAAGTGGATCCAAAAAAAAGTCCAACTTTGATGAAAGGTTGTGATTCATTTATTTCCCCCTCTCTACCAGCAGAGGCGCGTGAGGATGCTCGCTATGATTTGGCTGTGCTGCCATCTAGCGACAGAGCGCGCCTGGAGTATGACAACTAGAGCTGTGAGTTATTAGTAATTACAGCCTGTATTACACACGGTTTATATCTATGTATGTATGCTATCTCATATCCGTTTATAAAGTTTCTTGTCTATAAATCTATAAAGTTTATTAATCATCTTATCGATAATTGTTTTATGCTTCAGAATACTACAGGTTTTGATGACACGGTTTCGTGTGTAACACGCGTCCCTTCTCCGCTGCGCGCTGATTGGCTGCAGCTCGGACACTCGGTGTGCTCTGATTGGCTGAGCGCCGCAGCAAAAGTTGGGCTACGGAAGCGGAACACGTCCGCCGCTGGACGGAGGCTTTTAACGGATTTACGGACGCCGTTTAAAGGGCTCTTTCGGCGCGTTACAGCATGGATGGCGCGCGGAGGACACGCGCGTCTCTGCTCGGATGCGTCGCGCTGTTCATCGGCGCCGTTCACGCGTTCAGTCCCACGGATAGCGAGTTCACGTTTCTGCTGCCAGCTGCCAGCAAAGAGTGTTTCTACCAGAGCGCCGTCCAGAACGGCAGCATCGAGATCGAGTACCAGGTAACGTTACTTTACGAGCTCTCAAATATAAACACACGTTAAAGTTACGCGCAAACATTCGTGCAGTAACGGTAACGGAACGTCCCGGAAGAGCGGAGCTGTTTTCAGTTACATCATTCACAGATCGTTTGTTTAGAGTGCTCGTGTAACGTTTAGCAGTCACAGTCCCGCGCTATTTGCTGAATTATCTTCCCTTATATATATAGAAAATATAGAATTTATTTTCTATATAGAAAATAAAACGTTATTTACACGGCTTCCCCAGTGTTTACTGTAATTTTACCACAGCTGTGCCAGAGTTCTGTACTTGTGTGTTGGCTCATCGTATCCGGTCTCAGATCCGTGATGACACGTTCATCTTCTTCAGGCGACATGAACACGATAGACCAGTTTTAATTGAATGATGCTTCCTTGTAACACTTTCTGCCTCGTTGCTAGGGAGTTGTGCGTGGTTGCTAGGGTATAACTGGCGCTGTGTCTGCAGGTGATCGCTGGAGCAGGGATGGATGTGGATTTCTCCATCATCTCTCCTCAGGGCATCCACCTGGTGGCGGAGTATCGGCGCTCCGACGGCGTTCACATGTGAGTGCGCTCAGCTCCCTCAGTCACTATTTCTTACAAATGCAAGTCTTTATCTCCAGACTTTATAACTGAACTGAGTTGTTCTGTTCACACAGAATTTAGTTTTGCTCTGGAGATCCGTATCAAATGATTAGCTGTCGTTTACTGGCATGTGATTGGTCCACTGTTTTCAGGGTGGAGCCGTCAGAGGCCGGAGACTATCAGATCTGCTTCGACAACAGCTTCAGCAGGTTCTCCGAGAAGATGGTCTTCTTTGAGGTCATCCTGGACCACCCAGCCAATGACGCTGGAGCGGACGACGAGTGGGCGGGGCTTGGAGAACCTGAGAACCTATTGGAATACAAGCTGGATGACATCAAGGTGAGTGCATGTGTGTCCGTGAGGAAGTGATGTCAGTGTCGGCTGATTAAATACAGCATGATTTATTAAAAGGTTAATTAACACTGTTGCTGCGTCCGAAATCGCTTACTTCCCTACTATATAGTACGCGAAAAACAGCATGCGAGGCGAGTAGTATGT
>JAUMHR010000099.1:4703821-4715672 GCA_032361145.1 Enteromius fasciolatus | reverse complement strand
TTTTTGTGTTTATTTTAACAACCTGATCATACGGTCTTTTGGATATTATTAGACTAATCTGACGAATTACACACTTAACTGTTAAACATTATTTTAATGCTATGTTAGCTAGAGTTACTCTCAGATGGGTACGTCATTTTGAGGTCCCCCTGAAACATTTCCGTTGTGGTCCATGCTATTTCCAGCGTTTCTGAGTTTGCAGCGCATTCGTGTGCTCGCAGCGCCTGTGTTGTCAAACTGATGAAGATGTTTTTTTCTAATGTGTTGTCATTTTCTCTGTTTGCATGTGTTTTCTGAAGTTTGCAGCATGTTGAGCTCTCTCGGCCACTGTATAAGCCTTACAGAACTGAACTGTGAACAGTGTGATTTTCAAAAAAATAAAGTGTAAATAAAGTGGTAAAAATGAAAAGAGATATCATTTTTACATGGCCTGTGAAGTGAAAACATTTTAATTTACAGAGTAAACCAGACAGAATCCGAATGAAAAAGAGAAAAGCCTCATTTGAAAGTGTTTATAACTAAAGAGTTCATTTATAAAAACAGATAACTCAGCTTTTAACAATTTTCAAGAATCATGGTTTTTAATCGTGCATTCATTAATCTCAATCAGACTTCAGTTGGGTTACTTTGACTAGGCTAAAAAAGAACTAAATAAACACAATAAAAACATGATCACAACATCAAAATGTTAAAAAACAGCTATCTGTTTTTGTAAATAAACTCTTCAACTGATAACATAATAGTGTACGCAAAAATGAACGTTTATCAAAATAATAAAATGTATGTTAAAAAAAAAATATTTTTTTAATAATTTATTACGGATTAATTAATTTGTTTTATTATATATCACACAGATTACTGTACATTATAAAGGGTGGGCTTAGTGTATCTATATCTATAAGTTATGTTTTCTTGACATTTATTGGCTAAAAGTTTTCTCTTCTTAATGATATAATTGCAGTTTTGTCAGTCAAACTGATGGATAGGCACTGACCTTTCTGCGATTGTGGTTAAAATCTATTATGATGGGAATATAATTTGAGAATACCTTCTTTTGCGTGTTCGTGCATGAGGCAAATTATGTATGCATTCTTATGAAACTTCACATATTGTATTTGCAATAACATAATCTTGCAGGTAAAGCAGCAGTGCTGTAAAACGAGGCGTGAATGTTAGCAAATGGCTGGGTGGATGACTGTGGGCCACAGCGCCTCAGGCTAACACACGCAGACTGCTGCACGGCGCACAGCTACTGGTGCAGTGTGTGTGTCCATCCCCCCGAGACACACACACACACACACACACGAGTATTGCTCAGAAAGCTCTTCTACACTCCACTGCCAGTTCTGACAAAGACAAACGTAGTGTATATTGCTGAATTACACAGTTTGTGTGTATGTGGGTTAGTGTCTGCGTTTAATCTCTTAAAACAAGCACTGTAGCTGTACTGTGGTACAGTGATGGTTAGGGCTGGGTAAGTTTAGGTAAGTTACCGACCGAATAGCCTCGATACATCCAAGTATGCACAATTTAGATACCTAAAGGGGTTAATCTCATCATCGTTAGTGAGCCAATAAGACTGCAGCACTGTGTGTAAAATAGCTTTATGTTGTTTACTGTATATCATTTACACGTCACACACACACACACACACAAGTGAGCACACTCCCGCTTTCAATAGTATTTGTCAATATTTAACCGCAAAAAGATGAATTCTGTGTGTCTCTGTTAATGTATGGTTTTGTTTGCTAGCATACTGATCTGTGCGTGTAATATTAACGTCTTGCGTCTCGCTAAATGAGGACATAAATACAGTAGTCTACATGAAGAACAACTCCAGAACTGCTCTGAGCTTTTGACCGTTAGATTTGAGTAAATCTATCCTCATATCACGTACACACAGAACTGTAAAAGTATTCATGGCAGGCTGTCAAAATAAAAGTTTGGTTTGGACATGGCAGCAGAAATGTATTACTAATGTTCAGTAGAATTTACATAATAGGCTACTACAACAATTATTAAAACAATATACAGGGTTTTAAACTGTAATATAAAATCCCCTTTATTTTCCAACAATAAAATGAAATCTTCATTGATTAAAAGACAAATGTTTTATGCCTTTAAAAAATTAAATACACTAAATATCCAGCCCTAGTGATAGTATCAGAAAGTAATACCCGGGTACTTTGATATATAGCCTACTTTACCTTACTCATAGTCATATTATGTGTGTCAGAAGACTGTATGTTTGGAACCAGTGTTATTTTAATATTTTATAATTAGTAGTATTATTTTGGTATTTTGAAATAGCTTTTAATTTTATATTTTTTATATTTGTTTTTTTAATGTGCTTAACTTTTTTTTAATTTTATTAAATGTATTAGTTGTTTTTAATTGTTTTCAAATATTTAAATGTTTCTATTTAGCTTCAATTTTCTCGGTTCTAGTCATTTTAGTGCTTAAATGTATTTTTAGTATAAAGTGGTTTACACAAAACAAATTAATTCTCGCTCTGAAGCCATCCACGATTGTTCCTTAATCGAACAGATTTGGAGAAATGTAGCAGTCTGTGCTGACAAAAGCCGATAAGAACATAATAATCCTTTTTCACTGTAGGGAAATGTTACTATTGGTTATGAACTTGTAGTTTGACCAGAAACAACTATTTAAAGTTAAAACATCCTTCTCACTTTTGGATTACTTGTGGATTATTATGTTTTTATCAGCTGTTTGGACTCTCATTCTGACGGCACCCATTCACTGCAGAGGATCTACTGGTGAGCAAGTGATGCTATATTTCTCCAAATCTGTTCTAATAAAAACAAACTCAGTCAGTTTTCAGCAAACTGTGGTTCATTTAACAATAACAACACTGTTTGATACATGTAATCGTGCAGATCAAACCAATCACTTTATTTAGACTTTATGATTTCATATTGAATTGTGAAGATAACTAATGTAAACGCCCCCTTTTACAGAGCGACCAAACAGTTCTGATCCCAGCACAAGCTGATCAATGCAAGTGCAGCTATTCAATGCAGTCCCCAGAGACCCCTGAAACGTCTCTGATAGATGAGTTATATTGTTTATGCACGTCACACCCAACTCCTCAATGCTCTAATGGAAAAATTTCAGTTAAGTAACGTAATTAAGTTCGCGTAAGATGTGAAGCCAGAACTCTTTGCATGATAAGTGAGAGTCTTATCCTGGGATGAACAATATGTTGCACTTAATTAAAAACACTTCGTTATTCTCAGTTCCTGCCGCAGCTTTATGCATTATTCAGCGCAAGTGATTATGATATAAAATAGCACATATGATTGCACAAGCATACATTTGTTGTTTGTAGTTCCTGCATTTCATTTTCATGATATGCAAGTTGGATTCATAATCTAAAATATTTAAACGTTACAGCAACCTACACGCAAAGTGGAAGTGGCGTCTGCTGCAGACAGGTTTAGCCCTGCGCTTCGATTCGGCGTCTGCTTTTATGTCGGCTCATTAATGAATGATCGATGATCCGTACTGCTGCATGATCAAATTACCAGCTAGAACCACAGGCTGATAAAACAAGGTGCTGGAGAGAAGGAGTTCATATATTCTGGTGCTGTAATAGACCAATTATATTGCTCTGCTGCCCTCTCCTGGTGCTCTGTCATCAGGGACCAATAATAGCAATGCGGCCTTCAGTAGATGACATGGAAGTTGTAGTTGTCCTTTCATGTTCGTTAAAAAAAATCTGTTGCTTAGAGAAATCACAGAGTTCCTGTCATATCTCAATTGTTGCTGATTTAAGTCTTTCAGCTTAACCACCTTGATGGATATAAAATGACATGAAATGGACCCAAGCTATAGAAAGCAGAATATCATAGAGACTTGAGGGTGCAGGACTTAAAAAACATAAAATACTTAACTGTAAAAAATTGATTCCAACATTTTTGGATTTTACAGATTAAACTCACGGTAAGAAAAAGAGCATATATTTCATTAGCTGATATAATGTTCATATTTAATACTTTGATATATAATATAAAATAATAAATTTGTTTTAGTGACATGTCATGTATGCAAATACAAAACAGCGTTGTAGTAACATTCTTGATACTAAAATAATGCAATAAAGCTAACATGTAACAAAAAAGCTATTGCAAATGAACTAAGAATAATCTAAAAAGAAACAAAGTTCTGAAAAACATATCAGTTATTGTTACATCTTATTAGGTTCTTTTTGTTTTCACTGCACAGCTTTTTACTGTAACGTTTTTACTGTTACTTTTTTACAGTTAAAATTACTATACATTTTACAGTGCCCTACCCCCAGAAGACCAATACGCTTTGTCAGAAGACTTTCTTAGAAGCAACATCTTGTCCAGTTTGTTTGGTACGAATGCAGCAGATTTATAAATGAAGCACTGCAGGTGTATTTGCTGCTAAAGATAGAGAGCACAAATACCCGGTGATTAGTCAATGTGCTTGTTTCTCAGTGGGTCGGACATTTTCTGGGGTACTTGCTCACACTGACCTAGATTTGGTTGATTTAGATCTCTGTATCCAGTTTGGGGAAAAGAGAAAATTTAGCTTTCTGAACTCCACCAGCCTAAGCATTTTCGTTGCCTGTGAGAGAAATAAAAAGTGTGGGCTTCTGTGTTTGTCTCTTTGTGTGCAGTTGTTCAAATGCATGTATGCCGAAGATTGTCTTATTACTTTGTACTTCAAAAATGGCATATTACGACCCAATGGACTCGCTAATCAGAAGCTTCTGTCACGTCTTCATGTTGTAGCTGATCAAATAAATACAGTAATTGTTAAAATGCATTTTAGGGCAGGCGATACAGATATTCAAAATATTTTCTGTAGAGATTACATGGATAATAATCTTATGCTTTATTTATTACTTATACAAAAAAAATATAATTAAGTATGATTGTTATTTTTATTAGTAGTAGTAAATATAATAATTATTATTATTGTATAACCTTTAGAAAAAGTTTGATTAACGAGATGAAGTTTTATTAAGTATGATTTATTTATAGTATTGTTACAATTATAAGTATAGTCATTTTGATACATATTTGTGTAAGATTTAGTCCACTGGAAGCGGCAGGTTTAAGAACAGCATCTTGGCGTTAACAAACTAACATAAAAGCAACATAAAGACTATTTATACCAAACAATGGCAGAAATACACGAGGGCAAGGGAAGCATGACGCTAACAGCATAAATCAAAAGTTCTGAAAAGACATGAAAACTAGAACATAAATATCTTATTTTTTATCTCATCTTATCTTAATCTTATTTTACTTGAATGTATTTGTCTTCTAGTTTTGGTCTATCATTGTTTGTTTTATTGGCAACCTTTCTAAACAGTTTTAGTAAAAAATACTGAACATGAAATTGTGTTTCAGCCAGGCTATAGACAGACTGTGCATACGTTGAGATCATTCAGAACACGATCATTATATTACTACACACACATCACATATTCTGTGAGAATGAACGAGTAGTAAAATCTCCCTTCTGTGCCTGTATTTCCAACACTTTTCAAATGCGGGTCAAAGCGGCACAAGTCACTTGTGCTGAAGGCCTGACGCGAGTCATGTGAAAGGGCCTTTAGAGAGCGTAGATGTGGGCCAGAGTTTCTGACTGGCCTAATTTGTTCGACCTTCGCGGGGGAGAGAAAGGCACTGCGGAGGAGAGAACAGCTTGTTAAAGAGACCCGCTCCCTCACTGCGAGGCCGTGACTCCCTCCGCAGGTGCTCGCCGTCTCTCACTTCAGCCTAATCTGAATGTGTGCTGCTGCAGCTAATTTACTCTTATGGCTTCACTAAAGGTCTGCTGCTGACTCACTTGTTCTCAGTATGTGATGACTGCCTGCTATCCTTGGGGTTTCCTAGTGACGTGCTGCTGTCAGCTGGAATTGTTTTTAAAATGTGAAAGTGCAGAGGTTAATGTAGTTAAGTAAAACAAACGTTACTAATGTAAATCATTTTTGTTACTTTAAATTCTAAAATAAAATAAATATAGAATTTTAAATTTAGTTTTACTATTAAAATATAAATAGTTTCGGTATTAAAATAACTAAAACCAAATATTTCATGAAAAAATGTATTTACATTTAGTCATTTATCAAATGCTTTTATCCATGACAATAGAAGCAATCAAAACCATATGTGGAACTACTAAAAATAATAAAATGAACTAAAATTAAAATGAAAACTGAAAATATAAAAATACTTATAAAAACCTAAAATTAAAAAATCAATCAGTGAACTAAGTTAAAATTTACCTTTAAATTAAACCAAAATGTAATGCCTTTAAATGACCTCTTTTGGAAGATTTACTCAGAAGTCATTGAAAAAATCTTTTGAATAATTTGATTAAATATGTGATATATGTGTTTGATTGATGAACTTAATATGTAGGCATGCTATCTTAAAAAACTAGTCCTGTCCTGTATTTATATCTGCCAACATCTATCCACCAACATGCCAAAACTCTGACAAGGGCATCAGCGATCTCAGGTTTACACTGCCACTGCAATGTGTTGGAAATGCAGCAGTGAGTTCAAATTGCTTGTGCTGCAGTTGTCGGTGTAGTTTGAGTTAACAGGGAGATCGGAGCTGACAGGAGCAATGGCTGTGAAACGCCCTGGAAATGACAAGTCAGATAAGAGGAAAATCAAATGACCCCATAGCTTTTAATGACCACATCCATCATTTTCATCCTCTGAAAGAATGGCATTGTCTTTACGTCTCCAATGAGAAATTAAGCCACAACATCATATTTAAAGGAATAGTTCACCCAAAAATGAAAATTCTGTCATCATTTCCTCACCCTCGAGCAGTTTCGAAGCTGTATGAATTGCTTTGTTCTGCTGAACACAAGTGAAGATATATGAAGAAATATTGGGTCTCCATTGACTTTCGTAGTATTTCTTTTTCTAGTCAGTGGTGACCCATGTAACCACGTCTCCAAGATGCTTCAAAGAACCGACCTGGAAAGCTACTTGAAAAACTATGGGGCAAGTGTATTTAAATGTATTGAAGTGTAAATTTAGTTAATAGAATTTATCTATTTATGGCATTATTTTTGAAAGTATCCGCATTTTTACAGGAGTGTCTCAAACTCTGAACAGTACTGTAGCTTTCCAGGTAGGTTTTTTTCTTCATCTTGGAGATGTTGGCACGGTTCTTCTGGATTGAGTCTGTCTCAGTTTGTTCTGTTTCTTCATGTGACTCCAGACAGACTGATGATGATCAGATCTCTGTGTGGAGCACTGGCTGCTATCAGACAATAATCTCACTGCAAATATTACAATTAATGACAAAAACAATGTTTGGAAATGTAAACTGATATTTCTAACTGACACGCTACCTCAAAAGAAAGAAATAGTTGCTGAAAATACTAGTGGCTTTAGAGTTTTGCACAGTACTGTGTGTGTATATATATACTATATTTACTTATCACACACCAAACGTGTCATTCTGTATGTGCTTTCACAGATTAAATGTAGTGATCTGACAGTCTAAACATAAAGATAAAAATGTATTGGCAGTTATTGGCAAAACATATCGACATAATTGATGATGTTGATATTTACATTTGAAGTCATTGCAAAGAAAATTTAGATTGCGAAGTTATAACTAAAACTCAATTAACTTGTTTTCTGTTTTTTCTTTTCTGTGGTGGAAATGGGTTTCCAGTATCGTATGGCTTCAAAAGACCTGCTTGAGTTACTTTTATGGTGCTCTTTTTGAAGGTTTAAAACTTAATTTACCGTTCATAATTGGACAGCAAATTTAAAGTTTCTCCTTTTATGTTTTGCAAAAGAAAGAGAGTCATAAAGGTTTGCAAAGAAATAAAGGGAAGTCAATGATGACATCTATCCCTTTAAATGTTAGCCTTACTGTGATGCTATCAAATGCAAATTTTAACGCTGGCCCAAAAGTAGTTTTTCAGACAGAATGACGCACAAGTTACCTTTCCCTAAAGGCATATCTGTTTCCTTCTGCAGTCTTCTTGGAAATGGATTTCGGTATCAATCAAAATAACTGCACAGTGGGTCTGCAAAAAGAACGTGTGTTGAGTGTTTATGAAAGGATCCAGTCTGGCATGCCTTCATTTATATCATTATTTATAGCAAAGAGACTTATTTACTAGGATTTTAGTTTGGACCAGTAACTAACCACCTAGCAATCATCTGGCAGTGCACTCTTTCAAAATATAAAATGAACTCTTTTTTTTAATACGTAGTATTAGATTAGAGTTTAGAGTCTCTGTATGTTACTTTTTTACAGCACTACGATCGAAAATCACCAGAAAAGTAGCAGAGTTCCTCAGCTAGATTTCTCATTGGTATACAGATTTGCATGGCGTATGGTGTTGGACGTTGAAGTTACAGTTCGGTATTTGCATCCAATGCCTGTTCTTTGAGTTTTGAGTGGTTGTAATGCTCAGATTCTATAACAGCATGTTTTTGTGCAGGTTTTTGTTTAACAAAACAGGTAGTTAAATCTTCTGTGTTCATTTACATAATGGGGCAATGGATAACTGTTTAAGTTGAATAAGTCCACATGTAAAAATGTTTGCTAAGCAGCTTCACGGATAAGTCTGCTTCAGTACCGTCATGTAAAAACACAACTCTTTATAGACATTTGAAAGTCAGTTCAATCTAAACATGTTTGCATCTGAAAAAGTATATTTAAAGCTATATGTATGTATATATATCAGCTGTGTTTTGATATGTCCTGATTTGCTGTGCAGTGCATCTGTAGACTGAAGAGTAATTGAAATAGAAAGCCCAATTATTGATCACGAGGTTAATTAGAGCAAATGGGCTCAGGCCAATCTGTCGAGTCATATTCTGATGAAGAGTGGTTAATTATTACACAACGAGGGGGAAACGTGTGACATCCACCCCATGATCCAGAAGTAGATATAATATTTCGCTTAAAGAAAATGTAAAAAAAAAAAACAGTTGCTCAAAACTGTGATGTTTTGTGCTGGTGAGAATAACTACTGTTAATAGGAATTATGGAAAATGTGTTTAAATTTAGAATTCGTGTATGTGATTACATTTCATAATTAAAATGTAACATTTATTAATTATATATTATATAATTGTAATTATGATTAATATTTTATCATAAGACTTTTATCATTAAATGTGAATAAACAGATTTATTAGATTATGTATTAAGGGTGAATTGATTTTTATAAGATTCTATCAATGTTTTAACAGCAGATCTATTCATTTAACCCTGCTATGAAACAAGTGGATGAATTTCAAGTGGAATGGAGGCTTATCGGATATAATTGCTTTGATTAAGAAACAATGGCCGGTTGTGCTGCAGCGTGATAGATGCTAAAGCAAGGTATTCTCTCGATAAAAGCAGCACTCTAGCGGCGGAGGATGAATGAAGCTCTTCAGCCTTTCATAGAGATTCAAATATAATTCAGAGTAATAAAAATGTCATGCAAACCCTCTGATGCTGAACATTGTACTTGCACACTATTTGACTTGGTTTCTGACATCCATTTCCCTTTTTTCAGAGGGCATGTGATGCTACTTTGGTACAAGCACACCTTATTGAGGTGTGAAATTAATTAAATGAACACTAATACTAGGAAATGACCTCAGAGAGTGTGTCACATCTGCGTTTGATTTTGAAGTGATGGATATTATAATAGGGCACCGCTCTACGGTTTTGAAACTACTAGAATGACATTTTGTTTCTTTATGCATCATATTCTATTCTAGTGTACTAATATTAACTTTATGCATATTTATGGATTTAAATAGCATTTTTATTTTTCGCAAAAACAGACCCAACTTCCTGTTTCAAAAGGAAGTATATGCCATCTGTGCTTTTCCAGTGATGGCATAGTGCTACACCTGACAGACTGCTGCTTACCTAGCTGACTGTGTTAATGAACCATGCGTGTGTGTGTGTGTGTGAATGAATCACTCTGCTCAATGCGCCCTCTAGCTTTATATTTCCGGTTAAACCCCTGCATTGCAGCATTACTTGCAGAAGCAGAGAGAGAGAGACAGGGAGAGGGAGAGAGAGCAGGAGAGGGAGAATAAAACCTGGTCCAAATCACATCAGAGAGAGGCTCTTACTCTACTGAACTTATGTGCCGTCCACAATTGGCTTTTTTAATCCCAGTTTGGTTTGTGAATGTGAATTTAACCGTGGAGTATATATATAATAATTAAGTTAATTCGAAAACAATTTGATTGCATTTTGTAGCATAATTCAGTTTTGTTGATAGCTGTTTTAACAGTATAAGGTAGTTTGGTAGATGTGTGTAGTATATAAAAGAGTGTATTCTGTATGATTTAATTAGTCACACTTAATGATTGTTTGTTGTGTTGGACTTTCAAAGTTTCTCTGGTCTGACTGTGTACTGTGACGGCTGAAGGTCTGGAATTCATAGCCGCTTTCTTTGGCCAAGGCCCGCCCATAGGCTGTTTAACCGACATGTCAACAACCAATCACAGTTTGGCTCATTCAGCGTCACATTTCGGGGTGTGGACATGTCCCCACAACAACAGACCAGCGTGCAACAAGTCAGTCAGCATAGAAAATCCTGATGAGACGCTGCTGTAAACATCTATTTGAAGCATATCTCTTCACTTTTTAACACCCACGAGCAATTCTGGAGAACCAAACTCAATACTGAATCGGCCAGCTGCGATGTCAGCGTCTGTTGTTTCATGTTTGCCCGCAAACGCGGCTGATATCCCCTTCTCAGTTAGGTACTTCACTTGATCTTCCATAATAGATAGAAGGGGAAGCACAACTAGTAAAATTGGATCTGCTGGGAATCCTTCTAAATGCTGACAAAGGGTCGACCAAGCTTGGAAAATAATACTCTTCACAAATCCCGTCGGCAAACAGGCTAAAATATCTCTTTTTGTCTCCACTAAGTGCCTCAAACAAAACTCCCTTCTTAAAGAGTCTATACCGTGAACCTCGCATACTTTTGAGAATCCAGTGTTTAGCTGATCTTGATAAATGCTTATTGTCACTCATGTAAACACGTGCAATCACACGTCTGCACTTTGTTTCCCGGCGGGCCGAAAATAAACGCAACACTCGCGTCCCCCGGAAATCCGATGAAATTTAAATGACGACTTCGACATTCCTGAAGGGTTTCCAGTTAAGTGTACCATATGCATCAGACGTTTAGCCAACCTTCCGTAGGCGTGACGTCTGAGGCTGAGACTAACTGTGTACTAGTTGCATGTTAATTTTTCATATGGTCATATTGCCAGCCTGTGAGATCGCCAATACACAATATTATCGCGTATGGGTGGGTGGGGGCAAGAGAGAGACTCTCTGTACTTATCAGTCTATTTGGTGATTTTAAACCACAACAAGTCGATTTATTTTAAAGACCAACGCGTTCCAACGACAAGCCCTGTTTTAGACTGATAACTTATTAACAAGCAACAATGTTTTGTAGTTAACGTGCTGTGAAAGAAAACCAAATGGTGTTTCATGTTCGTTAAAGATGTGTCTTTTAGCACTAATAATTTGTAAATAAAGGTTTACCATTCTTCAGTTCAGTTTTGTTGTGGGTTTAATTTTAGAGTCTGTTTTTAAAACAATTCCAACGAGGAGGAGGAGGCTCGTTTGCATGTATGTGTGGCACTGAGTGAAATAGCTGGGCAACTCGATAATGGCAGCCCAATAATAATAGGCGGCCTAATATTAATTACAATAATAGTTTTATACATTAATAGGTCTTGACTACTGACAAAGACAGATATCTCTGACCATGGTCGATACTATCGGCACAGCCCTACTACTGTATTTCTTTGTACTGTAATTCAGTAAATTCC
>JAUMHR010000099.1:4676427-4703721 GCA_032361145.1 Enteromius fasciolatus | reverse complement strand
GTGTCTCAAAGCAAATTGTTTGCTTGGTGTCTTTTAGTGAATGTATAAAGTCAAACAATGCTGATATTCTGTGTGAGAAATGCATGCTAGCTGAGTGAAAGGTTCAGTCAGTGTAGATGATATGACATATTGTCTCAGCGATAGCAATGACAAAAACACGGATCCTCATTTGCCTAAATGTGCACACAACACTTCATGCCGTAACAGGGAAATAACGTCACCACAATCATTACATTATCTCTCTCTCTCTATCTTCCCTGTTGCTTCTGTTATCAAGCTCTTCACTCCCAGCCGTCTCAGTTTCGCCGACACACTTTCAACCGCTCTCATCGCAGTTTTTCACATGCAACGATTATCGAGAATTGTTATATTCGCTCCCCACGCATCCTTACACAACCAACCTCCCACGGCTTTGACTTTTCTTCTACATACACTGCACTGTCCTCGATTTACCTGAACCACAGGATGGCCTCCAGTCGATGCTTTGACGGCCCCTCGGCTGCCCTCTGTCTCGTAGTGCGCCCGATGGTGTTGTCTGGGTTGAACATCTATCCGGAGCTCATATTGTTCAGTGCTGCTGGGAAGAGGCCATTCCAGCGCAGGCAACGTAGCCACTGGCATACTAAGAGAAGAGATACTGTTTAATCACAATAACCATCACAGATCATTTAACAGTGATAAAAATGCATATGGGACACAATTAGATGTGCAAACATTTTAATGTGATAATCTGGCATTCTTATTGCTCTAAGATCAATCAATATTGGGATCATTTGATAGGAGATATTTAAGTTCATAGAGATTGTTCACGTTTGGTACTACAATTCAAGACATTTCTGAGATTCTAGAACAGAAACATGTAAGTTTGAGGCCTTTTGATGGAAAGGGGAAATATATTATGGTGCTTGTTATAATTAGTTGCTTGTTTTTACTCATTTGTACAAACTACAGGTTCTCGAAATAGGGGTTTCAGGTATATTAAAGGTTCTTCATGGAACAATTGATGCCAATAAAGAATCTTAGAAGGCTGCTGCTTTGTCAGACTGATTAATCGATTACATCGTACCTACAAACCCCTGCAAGAGCTTGACTGGACCAGTTGGCAGGCGTGAAATAGCACTGTTCCACAGTGAATTCTTTTTTCACTTCCGGCATTGGTGGGAACATGCCCATATGGCTTTCCGTGTAGACCGAATACTCTAGATTAGGTCGGACAATCTTAGTAGGGATCGGTTTAGTCAAGCTGTTGCTGAGATTGCACATGGGATTCTCCAAGTTTGCCGGTGGATAGAACTCAGCGGGCTCGTCTCGCCCGAAACGAGGGCTTTGAGATCTCTGGGTCTTGTACTCGGTGTAAGTGCGCTTCCCCTGCGGTGAAGACGAGCGAGAACGTGGAGAGGTGGGACGGTGGTCCAGGACGGTGTCTTCTGTGATGCTGGTGCGAGGGGACGTGTTGGGAGAACCAGACGCTTGGATGGCCTGCATCATCGGGCAGAGGACGGCTTCGGTCAAACCGGCTAGTGTTCCTTCACCGACCCCGGGAGAGATGCAGGGGGAGTATGTTCCAGAATAGCCATCTGAATGCCAGCTAGTAGATGAGGTGCTACTAGCCGGACTGAGGCATTGGTTCTCCCTGTACGGGATGTCCAGCATGGGCCGACTTATGTTCACAGGGTTGGTTTGGAAATGGTCATGCTGGTACAGGTCAGGGCAGGTGATCTCAATTCTCGGGCCGTTGGGTTGGGGCGCTCCAGGGTGGCTGGCAAGCATGGAGGGGTGTCTATAATCAGATTGGACGTAGGTGAGAAGGTCATCGTTGGGGAGATGGTGGGAAAACTGGGACACAGTCTCCTCATCGCACAGAGGTGGGTCTTGATGAGTGACTGGGGAAGTTTGATTGGTGCCGTGGCTGGAGGGGATGCAACCCTCATCAACTAAAAACAAATAGGAATATATATTAACAACCATCTCACCACCTTTGAGCTGTGTATATTACTATTAAAATCAAACCGGATGTTAATACTTTTTATGTTTCCTGTAAATAGGTAGACTCCAATACTAGAGAACTAAACGGTTAGCTGCAGTGAAAGTTTCCACTACATCTATGGTTTCTCACAATGTGTGTAACCTACTTTTAAATCCTAGCAACCGATATCTGCTCAGAACATCCAATAGCGCAAAATAGTAGCAATAATGGTAAAACAATTCAATACAATGCAATAAAAATAAAATAGTAATATAATTAAATTTGCATTATCTTGGAGTAGCATGCGCATATATTGTAATAATGCAGTACCATAGTATTATTAAGTATCGTTACTGTATCATATTTCTCTTTGTGCATGGAAATATGCAAATAATACTTTGACAGTTATTTGTTTTGTATGCAATTAAAAACACGTTCAGTTATAAAAAACACTTGTTATCAGAGGAAAGCATGTTCTAAAATTAGGATTATTAATTAGTGATACTCTCTAACCTTGGTCATCTGGATGGTTGTACAGGAAAAGTAATGGAAAGTCCAGTTCTTCTTGACCGTCGATGTTTTCGTATAAATTACTCATTGGACAAGTTTTCAAGCCAACGTTCCCGCTGGTAAAAAAAAAAGTGATTTTAAAAAAATCAAAAAGAAACGAAGAAGTTGAAATCAATCGATCCCGGGATAGTTTTCTGCGAAATGAAAAAAAAAGGTTATTGATAGTTAGTTTAGTTTCTAAGGCAACGGAACTAGGTGTCAGTCTCTCGCGCTCTACTAATGATTCGACTGCGTGCGAGCGCGCGAGAGATGCTGCGCAGCTTCCTGTTTGAAAAGAAACTCCCTCACAAACCCTTGCGTGTGAAACTAAGAATACAACAAACGTGCATACGATTGTTTTGTGAGAAATGTACTGAAAATTGTTCTCGTTGCTGCAGAACCCGCAAATATTCGCGTAAAATAGGTTATTTTTAACACGTGGATTACTGCTGGTAATAAGTCACACACACCCACAGTCTGACATCCTTCAGTCAACCTCAGATATAAACAAACATGCTTAGTACATTCACATATGAATAACATAAACGCATTGAATACATTGTCAGTAAAGCACAACTTATTCTGACTTGTTAGGACATTATGGTTCTGTTATGGGAAAAGTCTTTGGGAATAAAGCTATTATGTTATCTTTCTTAGAAGACTCTTAAAGACGCCGCAGATATTTTTAGAAAGACAGATGCAAATGATGCGAGTCTCTTTGTTTTCACAGTGATTCCTGCCGTTTACACCTGTCCATCCTCAAGTCACCTTACGAGGGTCGGTGTTCCTAAGCAACAACAATGGCGCCATCTGCTGGACTGACCTTTGAAAGCGTTTCTTTAATCAAAATGAGTACTTGACATGACATTTCAAGCAAAGTGTGACAGACATCGACAACACATCCCACGACACTGCATAAGAAAGCGTGCAATTAAAAAGCTATATTTATATAGGCCATATAATTTTCTCTCAAAAATTGCTACTAAATTTCACACATACAAGACTCATTTTTTAATAACTACAAATAAATGTCAAGTAAACCTCCAAAAATCATCGTTACAAATGAAGCTATTAAATAATGCGTGCAATTAGAAATACAATAGAATGCATGTAAACTGTGGTTTCCTTATACTTTAGCTCTTTATGTTTAGCTTACATTTATTTCCTGAGCATTTACTGTAACGATATTACTAGATTCACTGTATTATTTCCTTGCACACCTGCCATCCCATTTTTTTATTTCACACCTGCATGCTTCGAGGGTCATTGTCAGTGCTGTTACCAGTGTTTTTATGACAGGTTGTTAATCTAGTTGTTTTTGCTGTGTCATCCGCCATGTTAACTCATTTAATAAGGTAATTTCACAGTGCTACTGCCAGGGGTATTAATGATTCTCAAGCGTAACAAAAGAGCATTCCATACAATGCTAAAAAAATAATGCATTTCTTAAAATACACTGTGACATTTTATGGCCTCTTAAAAATACTAATCAGTTAATAGCCACGGTAGATTTAATATGAGTTTATGTTGTTGTTGTTTTTTGGGGGGGATCAATGTCAAAATTATCCTTGCGTTTCTGAAAAACAACCGAATCAACGTTAAGGAGCCTATCTGTCATCTCACGTGCGTCCGGTAAGAGAAAGTCAGACGCGTTAGCTCGGTGGACACCGGTCGGAGCTCGCGCTGGCTCCTGTTGCCACAGCAACCACTGAGGAGAAATCCGTGCAGCTTCTGATGCTGTAGCATTACCGCAATGAGGGGGATGTAGCAGTTGTGGTCGGACAGATGGGACCTCAAGATTGACTGTGACTCACCACAAAGCGACGAGAAACGGAAAATGTGGCGGTAATAGTCGATTGTTATACCGGACTGAAAGGACGAGGCTGGAAAAGACTGCTTTCGAGACCTGAGGGTGAGTGGCATTGGCGATAACTGCGGGTTATAACGTTTACCGTTCATGATATAAACCTCAAGTCTTGTCATTAAATTATTAATTTGCATCATATGTTTATACGCATAAACAACGCTTCAGCGCAACGCATTCGATGTCGCGGACCGCGACTTTTTCCAAAGGCAAACATGTGAGGCAAATTAGTTTTAATAATTAATCAGATTTATCCGAGCTGTCACTTAAATACTAAAACGGCTTATGAGCTAGAACGGTGCGACGTAAAATCGTCAAATAACAAACATCCCAATGCTCGCCGCGACAGATAACGTACCGTTTTACGCGATTAACCACCCCTTGTTTTTGTTTAATGCAAAAACTAGAATCATATATCAGTACATTTGTTGTTATTCTGTTGCTCCAATAAAATTCACCCGAATAGATGAATGCAAAAAATACCTGTTGGATCTAAACCAACGATGTTAACCAATTATATTAGTCCGATTAGTAATATGATGAAACCGTGTCAGTAATGATTTTATAATCAGCTCATGTAATTAATTTGCATCCTGTTTTTTATCGTTTGCCAACTGGCTCCATGACAAATGCATTGCACATATCTCGATATTTTAACTGATGGATGTGAAAATGAGTCTAACTCTGTCTGTAAATCAGTCTGCACCAAAAATGGTGAACAAAAAAAGCCTATTTTTTTTTTATAACGGTATGCACAAATCAGTTGTCAAGTGCTGTTTGGAAGATTTGAAGAGTTATTGTATTAAGCCCATGATATCTAGCAGTATCAGACTCCTCTCTAATGAACTGTGAATACAGTCCTTGAGAGAACTGAGAGAGAGAGTCTTAGCATGTTATATAATGTCTTATGTGGAGGATGAATTGTAATTACCTCACTGAAAAAGCCTCTTGAACGGCATCGTTAATAGAGTCTACCACTTTAAAGAGACTGACTCTAGATGCTAGATGCAAGACACAAACGTATTATTAAAACTACAATGTAGGTTTAAAAGCATTAGAATTGCACAAAAGGATAATCCAATTTTAGCTTTCATGAAAGACATGCGAGAGTCTTCGAAAGATGGACAGACTTCAAGAAGTGCTTTGCACCTCAACTCCTATTATACTTATTTATGGCGACAGTGCTCAGCCTTGGCAATGTTCCTGATTGTGAAATGGCATGTCTTGGCAAAACCCCGCGGTCACTTGAGGATGGGTTGATCTTTTAGGGCTTTTAGTGGCATTACAAAATATCTCTTCCGAATCTGGGCCCACGAATAGCTGTACCCCTTCTTCCAGCACTCAGACGGGGTCAGTGTAAACTAGGCCACTGGTTACCAGTGTGGGTTGGTCTGTTTCATACGTGCGCTCCAATGAATAGAATGGCAAACTTGCATGTGAAATCTTCAGTGAGCCGTCACACTAAATCAGGAACAACGACTACAAAAAAACAAGCACTGCATGGCCAGAAGTGACAGAAAAGAAGTTATTTGTAACTATAACGAAAACATTAGCAGATCTGTCTCTGGTTGCAGATACATTGAACTGGTCTGAAAATGTATCCTTAATGCTTCTATAGCGGTTTATCTTCCTTGTTTTGTTGGAGTCTGATATCCTTCCGTTCAGTTGTCAAAACCTACATTTAGTGCTGATGTCTGGACGGCTCTGCTGGGTGCGATGAGTTACTATCAATTCTGGCAGAAATTAAATTACTGGTCAAAGTGAATTGATAGGAGATTTATTTACCTGTATTGTGCATTAGGTCTCTTACGTTTTGCACAGAAATCAATCATAGGTGTTTGTTTGCTGATAATACAGCTCATTCCTGTCAAGATGTTACCAAAATTACTTTCATAATACCATATTTCTGAAGTTCACATTATGAACAACGCTTTGTTGTCAGTCATATAAAACAACTTTTTGGCTGACATCACCAGGCCACACAGCCAGATAATGATGGTGATTACTATTGTAGGTGAAGTAGTCTTTCTAGAGTCTTGCCCCCAGTAGCTGTGTACTGAAACAATAACACCTAACAATGAATGTGAAGAATGTTTACCAGTGATATATGAAGAGACGCTCTTCAGGATGAATTTGACCTTTAGCTTCCACATCCCCGTCAGAAGCCTACTTGAATGTGTGCCGATGGCATTAGGGTTCCTGGTAGATAAAATGGATAAAAAGTAAATTGAATATGAGTTATATATAGAAATACATCAAATTACAGGATAAAATAGGTTATAAATGCTGTTAGGATTGCAAATCTGCTAGTGGTAGAGAATATTGCTCTTTTGTTTAGTTTCAGATCAGTTACACATCTAATGTGTATTTTGTGGCACCAGTACAGGAAAGCCTTCTGTCTAGGAACTGAAAAAGAAGCATGACACATTTGCTACATTCTAACTAAAACACACACCACATCATAACAACGCAAGGAACGTCCTAGGAGAACTCTGGCGGCCAAGGTTATATCTAAAGGTTATTTTGCACTTAACGTATCTAAAAGGAAACAGATGAAGTTATTTATTTATTTGAAACTCAGTCATCTGTGGTTTGTTGTCAGCCTGGAACCACCAGTTTGACTTTAACAACTGATCAACATATGCATGTAGGGTTCAAATTAATAGCATCAATAACCCATTTAAACTTAACATGGAGTTATTATATATCCTAGAGAGCATAATTCATTTAGCAAGCTAAAAATAAAGTTCAAACTAACACTGAAAACAAGAAGCATTTCAGAAGGCCTGCATGCTCCTCAAAAGGCTGACGTAAACATTGGAGCAGGCAGGTGAACTGGTATTATTTATGTAACCCACAGCACCAGGACACAGATGGTGTTTTCCTGTGAACGCCCCTTGCATCTTTATTTCCGCTTCTCACACAAACACATAGCCTACACACAGACGCAATCGTCTCCTGCGGTTACTGGCACTACAGGTCACCCAAGCAAGAAGATGACAAACACCAACTGACACGTTTCATTATTATCAATTTTCAAATTCAATTATTTTAGAAACAGGACACTTTAGATATCCTGAACGTACAACGATTTAAGTAAATAGAAATAGATTTTTCATTACAGACCTCAGGATTAAGAGTTTTCGAGTGCATCTCACTAAACGTGCTCATTTCAGCTAAAAATAAATGAATAAATTATGAAATTAAATTTTGTGTAAATGTTAAGCAGGTCTTTCTCCGTATTTCTCATTACTTAAATGAGTTTATGAGGATTATTTTATTTTATTTTATTTTTTATTCCCATTATTCTTAATGGCTGTTTTAATTATTGTAAGGTAATTAATTGATTACTGTAAGGTCTCGCCCTCACATATAAAAATTCAAAAGAAAGAAAATTGCTCTAAAAATTATTTTTTAACTACAATTTACAGGTTTTGTAAGAAATGGTCCATACAGAGAAGTATAAACTAATTTAGGCAGATGCATATGTTTGCCGTTCTAGGCTACACATGCTCAGTTTTCTTGCCAATGTTTTTTTTAGGCCAACATGACGATAAATTCAGATCCAGCCCCTTCTGCATTATACAAATTGCATTTAAAAATAGCACATTCTTCATCTTTATTTACAAGGCACTGAAAACTGCAGCCATGTCTGCAGCCAAGTATAATGCAGTTAATATATTCCACTGCAACTGCATTGATTACTCAGCTAAATGTAGATGCTCCCTTAGCATGTATTGACTTGCTGCCGTTTTAATGGCAAATAAATTCTGTATGACAGTTGCGTTCTTTTAACCTTCACTCCTCTCGCTTCGTCTTGGATGTCAGGCTTGACCCACTGGCTTTTATTCAACAGACTCTGCTGCCATTTACATGACCGAGCAGAGGAACCCTTGGAGACAAGCTGCCATACAATGTCAAAGTCATAATTTCAGCGCATCACTGCGTCCTCGGCCATTGGACACGAGTGTGAGTGTGTGTGTGTGTGTGTGTGTGTGACAGTCCTTATCACAGTCATCAGGGTTGGGGGGGGGACGCTGTATCCTCTAGCCGCACGCATGCTATTTATAGACCGGCTTCAAATTCAAACAACCTGCGCTTTGAGACATGGAAAGAGAGGCGGAAAAACAATGAAATGTTTCGTAGTGGGAAATTAAATTTGCACGTTTGCCGCTCGCTTGTTAACATCCACTTGCATCACTTGTTTGCCTCTCTGTCAGATCGGAGTGAGTCACATCCACAGGGAATCAAGAAATGCAGGTGCTAATTCATTTGTAATCAACTTATATGGCCTCTGTTGGCCTTCGCTTAAACGGCTCGCCACGCCTATGGCTAGCACATATGAGGAGCTCCTTTAGCTACTCTTTTAGCAAAGTAATCAATGCAAAATATTTCCATAACCAAATATTAGGTCATTAAAAAGTCAACAATTAGCTACTAACCTTAATATTGGGAGGAATAACTATAACTGTTTTTGGTCTGCGGTGTGCATGCTTTCTATCACACACACCCACCCTTATGTTGATATCTGTACACCTGATAGGAAGGGCTTGATAAATGCGATGGGTTTTTAGCGGTGCTGGCTCAATGACACTTGAAGGGTTTTACGCACAAGGTAAGTGCAGATACCAAGCTACTCCCTCTTGCGTTCTTCAAATCCGCTGCAAATCATTAACATTTAGCATTTTGCAAACAGTTACATTGTTATCTACGTAACACGTCTGTCTCTTCTCTCATTTTTTTTCCAGAATGAACAAAGTGCTTGGACGGACAATGCTATGAGCGCTCAGAGTTGAAGGTCATAATTAAGTGTAGCCATTGCTGGAAGAAAATATCAGTGTACAGGATGCTTCTGCTGCCTTTATCTGAATCTGTGATTCTTCCCCCTCATTCTAGAATCAGCTATGGGTAACAAGGCAAAAAACACGCTCTGTGTCCAGACTCTGATTTCAAGGGAACTGGCAGATGCTTGCTATGGAATATTTTTGGACCTCTCTGATGTCAACTAACTTTTTTTCCTCTTTGGTTTTGTCTTTCTCTAAACCATGCTGGAAAAACCCAAGTAAGTTCTTTAATTGAATGTGGACAGTGAATGGAGAGCCTCATTTAGCATGCAATGAATTTCGGTTTTCTTGTGTATTATTATAATCTGCATGTGATAAATACTTCAGTGTGTCTTATCGTGGACAACGTTAAGCTTTTCCATCAGGACTCAGATTTGCTTTTGTGGACTTCCAATCAGCATTATATGCTGCAAGGTCTTGAAAAGATACATTTTAGCAATCCTCGTTGGTGAAAAACAAAACGCATAGCAGAAAAGCAAGGGCTACCAAGGACGGTGCTCAGGTGCTGTTCCTATAGCGTACTAAAATTTGCTTAATTTGAACATTTGCACCTGCTCCCTGACTCTTTTGCTCCTCTTGGCTGTGGCCACGCTCCATCTCTCAGGATGAGCCAGAAGTCCGACTCAGAGACTGAGAGCTCCCAGGCACCGGTGATTTATACGGTGGAGGAACTGGAGTGCAAGATCTGCTACAATCGCTTTGACACCCGAGCTCGCAAGCCCAAGGTGCTGAGCTGTTTGCACCGGGTCTGTGCCAAATGTCTAAAAAAGATGGTGGAGCTGGACTCGTCTCCGAGCATCATCAGCTGCCCCTTCTGTCGCCATGAGACTCACGTACCTGACGAGGAGATCTGGTTGCTTCAAGATGACAGCAACATTCTGGCTATTCTGACTTACCAGGACCGGGCGCGTAAGAGCGGCACCACACCCAGCGGCGAGGTCCTTTTGACACCCAACAGCCTAAGTGGAGGCGAGCAAGCCCACAGCTCCTCCGACTGCCTCGTCATCACAATCATGGAAGTCCCTGGAGAGTCGCAGTCCTCTGACTCTATGAGCATGCTGAACATGGTGCGCTTGTATCGGCCGGCCAGCTTGGACTCCTTGCCTTGCCACCTTCCGGTGCAGAAGTGTCGGGCTTGGACGTCTCGTTCGGTTCCTCGCTTTCTAATGGGTTTCCTTTGCCTGGTCTACTTTAGCTCGCTGCCACTGGGGATCTACTTGCTGATGATCCAGCAGCTCACGATGGGAGTGATCTTGGTCAGCCTCGTGCCCTCCACCCTGGTCCTTTGCGTGTTCTACGGCTTCTGCCAATGTCTGTGCCACGAGATCATGGAGGCCATTGCCACATAACACCCTACGGTCTGTCCTTGGGCGCATCTTTGGACTAGCAAGACCTGTAAAAGAACAAAAGCCAAATGACGCATATCTACTAATCCCAGACACCACATTTTTTTCCGTCGCACCAGATTATACCAGCATCTACCAGTGAACTCCTTGTAACTCACCTCACATTGTATGCAGGGCCAACCGTACTTGACTTTAGCAGTTAAAGCTTGATTACCAATGCAAGCTGGAGGTATTAAATTTAGACTGCATCAGATTGCTGTGGTTTTGTATCGTCTTTAGCTCACCCAAAGACCAATGGGTCTCCAACAACTGTGATATAAAGAACATGCAACGGAGAATGAAGTCCTTCCACACTTTAATGTAGAAACCACAGGATGTGTTCAACAATACTAGATGAATTTGTTTGTTTTCTGTTATCTTCTGAATATCTGTGGTATAATTTCAATCATTGTCTCAATGTTCTCGTTGAAGTTCCTAGTTGCCTTTGTAAGGCATGTCAATGGCCAAGCTGTAATGTACATGTAAAATAAGTGAATTTGTGTTTGTCATTGCTATGAGAATGAACAAATACTTTTAAGCAACCTGTTAGATATTCAATAAAGATTCTTCCATATCTAACAGAACTCCAGATTAAACTGTAACACTTACCGCACTTACCTTTTTCCTACTTTCAATTACCCTTTACGCAAATTATGGGAGTACCGTCCGTTTACACTGTAAACAATCAGCAAAATGTTTATGCAATAAGCATTTCCAAAAACTGGGTATAGTGAGGTGCCAGTATTTTACTTACCCTTCAACTAGTTATTATTAAAGGTTCAAATAATAAAAAAATATGAAATGTTACAAAAAAAAAAAAGTGTAAAAGCATTGACAAATTACTTTCAACGCACTCCTAAAGACACTCTTTCTATCTGCAGAAATATTATGGACATGTTAAATTACATGTTACAACATCTGTGTGAAAACAAACATGGATAGACGCAAGAATTCAGGGAGAAAAATGAAAGATTCTTAATGCCTTTCAGGTGAAATATTCATATTTCAATCGTGAATTAAATCAAGAGAGCAGACAAGAAATGCTGCCTTTTAAATTTACTTACAGTGGATTAAAAAGGAAACAGGAAAATAATGCATTGGGCTGAGCAGAACTGTTCTATAGATATCGTTATATCACATTAATATACCCCTCCTGACTTCTTTACAGCCCATTCCATCAAAATAACAAATAAGGATAATTTGTAGTGCAATCTTATGATTTGATATTATTTGTAGCTATCTTCCATATTTTTAACCCAGTAGGCTTGTTTGGAAAAAAGGTAGATGGTTTTAAAAAAAGAACAACGACAAAAGTATGCATTGGATTTTCATTGCAATGTAATGAATTTAGTAATTAATGAATCTTACTTAGTATAAAAGGAATACTCTACATCACAATTTTAAGTGTGTGATTATAGTTGTGACTGAGGAATTATGTCAGTGCCTACTACAGCTTTGCTGTTTTGCTAACTGATATGAGCTAATATTACTGGTGTTGCTCAGGAGATTTGACCCATGGGAGCATACGTGTTGCATCAAGCGACACACAGCTTTCAAACAAGCCCAAGTAACCACAAAGGAGTCAATAAAGGATCTCCGTCTGTTCCTCCACAATACCATATCACTCTCCCTGTGGACAATTAACTTCACATAAACCACTGTGCACAGCACACACATTATTACACACACTCCCAGAAGCACACATATATATACAGACGACCGCACACAGAAATTCATTATGCATGGATCTCTTGATCGAAAACCTTGTCCTCCCAGCACTGCATGTGTTTCTGAGAAAGAAGGAACTTTGGCATAATGATCTACAACGCAAGGTATACTGGGAGCATAGACTGCAAGGTTTGGGCCTAATTTTAACAAGTGTCCCTGAAGAGCAGCCTCTATAAAAGCTTTGGAAAAAAGTACACAGGTGAGCATAGAAGTAAAAGGAGGTTGGCAGAAGTGTCTCCAACAGATGTAATCGACGCTGAGAAACAGGACTGTCAAAACAACTCGCAAGTTTCTAAAGGCTATGAAATCGGAGAGATTTCTTTGAGGCTCAGTTGGCGGTAAGTGGCTTTTTACTTTTATACAAACAGAAATGTGTAGCCTTTAAACTGAACATTATCACATTAAAATAGTATAAGGCAAAATAAAAGTTGCACATATGTTGTTAAAAGATAACTTTAGTAAACCAGGTTAAAGAAAGTAGGCAAATAAATTATGTTTGAGCCTGAGATTAGATAGAAAAAAAGTAAAGCTACAAGATTTAAAACTTTCACATCATGTAGTTAAGACCAAATCTACCATATATCATTCTGAATATTTCAGTTAAGAATAGACCAGACCCATTTTTAGATTGAGACCCTCAATAACTCTTAAATATTCCGCAAAGTTTAGGTCGTTGACCACACAAGTGGTAATGAATCGCTGGAGGCAGTCGGTGGTGGAGATCCAAACCAGAAAGAGGCAGGTGAATGAATGTGAGCGGGCACAGGTCGCCCTGAGCAAAGTGACAGCCTGCTTCCAGCAAATGGCCACCTCCTTGGGGAGCAACATGGATGGGAGCTTCCTTAGAGAGGAGCTGGAGGAAACCAGGACAGTAGCTTATAAAATATGCTCAGGTAAGACTGGACAAGTAGAAACAAAAGACAAGCAGGAAACAGTTTGGCGATGCTAGTGGTGCAGAAATTTTACTTTGCCCTTTCAGTATTTTTCCGCACTGCAAAAACGCTGGTGGCCATATTAAATTACGCCACATTTAAACTGTGGAGAGTTGACTTGATCGACTCATGTTTCAGGGCTTCACCGGAGGCTGCTAAGCCTGCTGATAGAAATGGAGCAAGGACAAGAGGACAAAGAACAGGTTGAACGACTTTGGGTGATCTTCTTGTCCAGCTTGGAAAACTTCCAGCAGAACCTAAAGAAGGTCGAAGTCTTGCAAGAGATATTCCCCCTGACCCAGCGCAAAGATCGACAAGCCCTCATCAACGCAGGTTATGTGGGTGGAACTTCGGAAGTAGCAGCTCGGGCAGCCATGGTGCAAACACCGTGGTTATCATTAGAGGAGACTGCAAGCCCAGACTTGAAAAACCACGTAGTGGAGATTGATATTCTGCTCGAAGAAATGCTTCAAAGAGTTAATGTTCCACTGTGGTCTGTTGAACCCACACAAGAAGCCTGGGTAGAAGGCGTTTCGACCCAAGATGGTGGGCAAGAGGAGGATGAAAGCTTGGAGGACATCATGGAAGTGGAGGTGGTGTCTCAAAATAAGACATCAGGTTGTTGCAATCACCACAACTGCAAAGTAGGCTGTCTACTATGTCTGCTTAGCTAAGTTCTGGAAGTGGGTTGAAATTGATGCAATAACGTTTTTGCTTTACAGGTTACAATTGTTGACCATTATATTCTGTAAACCTTTAAATTCAAGACCGAACATTTTGCAAACTATATTCTTGCCTGTTCAGTTGCCTTTTTCTCCAATAATTTGGGACACCAATTCAATTAGCATTTTATTCAGGCAAGTTTAATACAACATAGAAATAATATACACACACAGACCCATTACAGAAAATTTACATTATTATAAACAAGAAAACGGACACAGATAAAAACAAGAGGTAGTCGTTAATATTCATGGTCAGTTCTTGTAGGTTGCATGCAAATGGGCTTTGAAGGCTGCAACAAAAGCGATTAGAAAGGTGTTAGATGCAGAACTCACCAAAACACTGACTTACAAACAATTCTCTAAAAATAGTGCAACTGCTTGACTCTGGCATAAACAATTACCTTCCTGGTCATCCCACAGTTCAGCAGCTGCAGAATTCATTGGACTATCATTGTTGGGTTCTAAAAACAAGAATTCATGAGTACGATGATCCAGACAAGACGGGAAACAAGTTATTAAAAACCATACAGTCACAAAACTTGTTTCATGTTGTGGTTTAACTTCAATTCATCATCCTGAAGGATGCGGCATAATTTCAGCTCCTGAACCAAAAATGATTCAAGTTTCTGAATTTTCAGCACTACTTGCGTCAAACGCATAACCTACCTCCTAATAAACTCTGAATGGACAACAGAATGGAGCGGACGTCATATAGTGCAGACCACTTGTCCTTTAAAATGTCTAGGCAGATGAAGCCATTCTCGTCAACATTTGGGTGGAAACAAGCAGTGACAAATTTCACCCGAGGGGCGTTGTAGGGGTACCCGCTAGGAAACTCTAGTGAAAGTTTGTACCTCAGACCTTCATAAACCTGATCAGGGAGAATAGATGATCGATTATAATCTTCATTAGTATGTTGTATGCAAGAATCCCATTTCCTAACAACACAGGGAAGAAAACAACAATTGTTCCTACCGTTCCTTGAGCTCCATCTATTGTGCCAATCCATTTGAAGAGATTGTCAGACTCTGGAAACGCCGAAATGCCTTTGTCTCCTGACATCTACATTTAACAATACACAGAGTTAACATACTACAGTTAAAAAGACCAAACTAAATACCAGCTGTATAAAAAGGTCTCACCATTAGCGTCATCAACTCTTGCTGAAGCCTGAGGAAATTGGAGAAATGAAAAATTAAACAAAACAAAACTTAAAAAGATTATTTTAAACACCAGTTTTTGTAATTTCGCATGCCAAAAAAATAAAATTTAAAAAATTGTTGTTAATGCAGTAAAACAAATAGCGCCCGACATATTTAAAAGTACTTAAAAACATCTTGTAAACCCCAGGGTTATTTCTTTAACATCGAAGGAGAATCTATGTATTGCTTAAATCACACACAATGTTTGAAGCACTGAATAATTTAAGAACAATTTCAGTATAAAATGTTATCAGTTACTCAGTATGAACATCTTGTGACACTTTAATAAACAACTGTACTGACATTCAGAACAGCAGCACTCTTGTTCGCTTAATATGGTTCAATTCCAGTGCAATACATAATATATTTCAATACAAATAGTGTTCGGTTTACAAATATACCTCTTCGAACCACAACTAATTGACTAAACAAGCCTATAAGAACTGTGGTTGGTAAAGAAGCATGTCATTTTATTCCATTAGAACTTATTTTGCAGATATTATATACATTCGGATAGAAACATATTTCTCTCTGAGAACGCTAGCACATAGAAGCGCTCAGAACATTTAAAAGGGACTATCAGCAGCAATCGAACCTTTTAGTGACGGATCCTTTCGACACGCTTCCGCTGGTTTCGCTGCCCTTCAGCGCCGCTGTTGACGAGGCTGCCGCGGGATCCATATTCTGAGAGGCCATCGCGTCCGATCTGCAGAAAGAAAAACACGTTACATCGGTCAAAGCGGTTTAGCACACAGGTGTTTACTTTGCGTTAGTGTGTTTCACGTCAACCTGGTTAAACTAACCGGCAGACGACAACTGAGGCAAGTGAAACTGAAGGCTGTTTTTACAAACTAACCGAACTAAAACGGATACGATTTCGCTCTCAATCTTATTTGAATGTGTGGTAAATGGCTATGGGCCTACCGTTACTCAAAATATAGGCTAGCCTTGCAGCCAGTGAAAACCTAAACAAACCGACGAAACGTCATAGAAAACGTTTTAAAAAAAACACACGTATCACCTGAAGCTAAAGTATAATCAACGACAAGGTATCTGGTTAGCGAAAGCGCTAACAAATAATTTATATAATCAAACAAACCAAGTATACCGCAATAAAACGTGTATAATTCATCTTTAGACATGCATAAAAAGCAGTATTATTTAAACGATTCGTACCGGCTGTGTTCAGTGCAGTAGACAAAACTAACCGAACGCTGTACGAAATTTTTAAATCACATCCCGCCCCCCTGTTTAAACTTGGGTTGCCAAAGGGAATTCTCCGCCTTACCGTCAGTTCAACCAATCAGAAGCACAGATTACGAACAAAGCGATACCATAGCAACCAATCAGCGCTGATGCTAGGCACAAAACACTTTGATTTGATTGGGTAATACGGCCAGATGGGCGTGTCTATAACCGTTGGTGAGTTTGAGTCATTCAATGCCAGAAACGAACTGGTGGTTAGGTTTGCGTATTCATGTAAAAACACCCATTTGGCACAAAACTGTTTATTGGTAAATATATTTGCATACATTAATAAACTGTTCTACATTTTCAGGTATAACAGATATTAAGTGAATATAACAGGTATGAAATTCATTTAGAAAATAATTTAAATACTTACCAACACCCCATACTTTTCAATAAGCTATAAAATCAGTCCATTTTTTTCATTTCATTTATATATTTTTTTAAAAACATACTTAAGTTACAAAAGATAATATCAGGTAAAAACATTACGGCTCATAGCGTAGTTCTGCTGCAAAAGGAAGTAGCTTCTTTGTTTGTTTTTTTAACAATGCAATATATTTAGAAAAGAAAGAAATAAGTGGTAAATGAAACAAACTAAATAAATTCATTTTAAAGCAGATATGACAGTTCATAAAATTAATTTCTTTAAAAAATAGGACACAGAATCATGGGAAACACAAAATGTCCATTAACCACAGTAAAACAAAAATTAAGGCCTATATGAGCCTCACTACATATTCAAGTCTTTTAAATACAAAGCCATGAAAAGGCACACATTTGTTAACAGAAAAAAAATCTGATCTATACCATTTCAGACAATAGCATTTGAAATGAAATGTGGGATTTTGATTTGCCAAGTAAACTTCCAACACAACAATTTCTGGGCAACTTGATTATAATGTCTGGGTCTACTGTGAACATCGCACCAACAAAATAAACAACAAAAAGTTACAGTTATGATAAATTGGTAACACTCAAGAGTGTCCGTGGTCCAACGACTTGCCTGGCGAGGCTGGCACTACATGGCAAGGTCATTTTCTGTTTTCTGTCCTTCCATCGCCTTCTGCATCTTCTCCACCATCCATATGGGCACCAGAAATGGTTTCAATTCATCCAGCTTCAATTCAGGGCAGTCCCTAAGATTCAAAGAAAATGTTATGAAGCATGTCGTCTGTAAAATTCATTAATTAATAAGAAAAATGTTTATTTACTTGTAGTCTTCACTTCGGGCAAGATCAAGAATATCCTCTTCTATTAGCAGATAGGCCTGAGAAAAGAAAGAGCTTAAATAAGATGACAAAATGTAAATTACTGCTTAATTTTTGGTTTATTCCTTAAAGGGTTAAATCACCCCAAAATGAAAATGTCATTAATTACTCACCCTCATGTCGTTCCAAACCCAGAAGACCTTCTTTAAATCTTTGAAACACAAAGTAAGATATTTTTGATAAAATCAGAGAGCTATCTATTCCTCCATAGACAGAAACACAACTGAAATGATCCCAGATCCAGAAACATCGGTAAAACAGTCCATGTGACATCAGCCTCAGTTTTGCGATGCTAGGAGAATACCATTCTTCTCCGCTGAGTTACATTTTCCACCATTTTATAGATTATCACATTGCAATACATGCGCGCGCTTTAAGGCATTTGACGCGCATGTACATAATCTACATGAAAACATACGTATGCATTGTGATCATCTCTAAAATGGTAGAAAATGTATCTCAGCGGAAAAGAATGGTTGTGTAAATTATGTTATTTTTGTTTTCTTTGTGCAAAAAAAGTATTCTAGCGTTGAGCCACTGAAGTCACGCGGACAGTTTTACAGATGTTTTTGCTATGTTTCTAGATCATTTCAGCTGTGTTGCTGTCTATGGAGGGACAGATGGTGCTCTGATATCATCAAAAATATCTCATAATGTGTGTTATGAAGATGAACGAAGGTCTTATGGGCTTGAAAAGACTTGAGGTTGAGTAATTAATGACAGAATTTTCATTTTGGGGTGAACTAACCCTTTAGTACACCCTAAAATGACCATTATTTGAAAACGTCCTCTCCCTCAGGCCATTCAAGATGTAGATTGGTTTGTTTTTTTATCACTTGCACTCTGCAGTGAATGAGTGCCGTCAGAACGAGAGTCCAAACAGCTGATAAAAACATCATAACAATAATAACCACTCCAATCCTTCAACTAATACCATGTGAAGTCAAAGGTTTATTTTCAGTATTGTGATGTTGTGACGGCACCCATACACTGCAGAGGATCCACTGGTGAGCATGTGATGAAATGCTACATTTCTCCAAATCTGTTCAGGCGAAGAAACAAACTAATCTTGGATGTCCAGAGGCACATTTTAATTTCTGGGTGCATTATTCCATGTTTTGGAAACATTTGTCCTCACCATCTTTCCACCGGTAGCTCTCATGTGCTGTCTTTCTGAAAGCCAGTGTTTATCCTGAGCATCAGCAGCATACTGAGACAAAAAAAAAATACATTTTAGACATGAACACTAAAAGTCTGCTCAGAAAAAGACTAAAAGTACCTTGAAGAGCTCTGCATGCTTGATGTAGATTCTTCCTCTAGTACCACCCATTCCCAAAGCCCTGAAATGATGTCAGTACTTGTTGAATGTATACATAAATTTTATATATAATATATATATATATATATATATATATAAAACATCATAATCTGAGCAAACCTCTGTACACTTACTTATTTGCCCTGGATCCCAGAACGAACGTGCTGCTCTCATTTAGTCTGGATGGGTCCCACTATACAGACATCAACATACACTCACATTAACATCATGTAAACATTTCAGTATCACTTATTATGCTATTTTAATCCAAATGCACATACCTTAGGTCCATCTCGCTTTATTGGCTCGGATATTTTGAGTTTTGCTCTGCAGAGGAGGTTTTAAAATGTCAAAAGGGTATATATAATATGTGGAGATAAAGAAAACATATGGACACTTACGAAGTGGTGTACGGAGCTGGTCTGTCATACTGTACAACAGGACCTGGGGGGCGACCTTTCCTCTGTAAATAAACATTAAAATACAAACATTACATATTCATTATAGTTGTTGGTGTTAAAAATAACAGCACTCTGGGTTTTAAGACATTGTTTAAGGTCATTATTGTTTATACCGTTTAATAGTTTGGGGACAGAAAATTATTCACCAAGAATGCATTATATCAAAGTTTTAAAAGATTGCAAACAAACACAGTTTTCTATTATTTATCACAGTCTTCATTATTTGAAGCAGCATGACGGTTTTCAACAATACAGAGAAATGCCTTTCAGCATATTAGAAATATTTCTGAAGTGAAGACTGGAGTAATGATGCAGAAAATTCAGGTTTGACCACAGGAATACATTACATTTGACAATACATTTAAATAAAAAAAATACTCTTATTTTATATTGCAATAATATTTCCATAATATATGCAATTTTATTTTATAAACCTTTTTGGGGATGGGACTGTCTCTCTGTCCAGAGGTGTCGTCTGGCTGCCGTGCACGCTGTGAAATGAAAATTGATAACAAATAATTATTAAGAAAATACAGAAAAATGTCTGCTACATTTCCAGTTCCATTCATAGTTTTTCAGGTAAGTGTGCAGGTTTCCACAGACGAATTAACATGAATTTAAACTCTTGAGGAGCTGCATAATAATTTGGATAACATTTACCTTCACCGTTGGGTCAACACCGGGTTTCTGGTTCGTTTTCTCTGCATCAGGAAACAGCTGCTTTGCCTGGAACAGAAACGCAGCATTATCAACTTATAATTTTATTTACCATGTTTGTAGTGATGTGCATAAATCATGTTTTACATGTTCCAAGCAGTTTCTGCAAGCATCTCTGATTAGCTGATCGGGCTGGACATCTCCTCCAACATTCTCTTTCACGTTGCTGGCCGCCTTCTCAAAAAACTGCATAAAGAATAAAAAAAAAAAATCTGAGCAATTTACTCTCACCCAACCAGTCCCATGATAACAACATGATTGATCAGTCACCTACCTTCATGTATTTTCTGAACACAGCACGGATGTCTTCATTGAAGCTGGGCTGCAGAACGGTCCGCAGAAGATCCATGGAAATGACAGGGTCTGTATAACTGCAGTCAAACACACTGATGTTTTGAAAGAACCACAAATAACCTACAAATAGCTTTCTTAGAGCGCATTACCCTGTGATAGGACAAAGTAGCTAAACAATGAAAATATGCGCTTCTCTTAAAATACCCATTAGTGGACTTACCTGACCGCCATCTGTGAGCGCCGTCCTCTGCGATGCACCTGTCTGTGTTTAATCATGATGTTCCAGGGATTCTGCAAAAATACATTTTTATTCAATAAAAAGAATGCAAGCCCTCTTGCATGTTTAATAATATAATGAAAGCTCCATTAATAAATAATGTTTAATTGCAAGTTTATGCATGCAATTGGATGGCTTGAGTAATATATATATAATTGTTAACTGCCCTAAAAAAGGGGTTCATTTTGTTTAAGCACAACGTTTTTTCTTTTATATTTTTGGGGGTGGAATGTAACCTATAAAAGTTTCGTGTTTAGTTATGGTGCATACAGAGAAAGAGGATGAAGATGATGACACGAGTTTGACTCACCACTGTCTGGACCTGCTGCTCGGTGAAATCCTGCTGGAGCCAATCTCTGCGTCCCTCACTCCTCTGGGCCCCCATCATTCACAATCAATATATCAATGAAGATCGACAGAAAGGCTACAGGGGTTTCTTGATGCTGATCGATAAGTGTGCACTGCGACCTGACAGCAACTCAATGCAGTCAGATAGCTCGCGAGCTAGTTCAGACCCTTTAAATCTGACTACAGATATGCATTGAGAATAACCGGTTTAACGGCACGCGTTTCGAAACAATGAAGTATTCGGGAAAAAAAAAACACCGTTTGTCAAAGTTCGAGTGCTCGATGAATCGTCTGTCGCTTCCTCAAGCTCAATAATGCAGTGACGTAAACAAAATTGTAATCGCTATTGCATTTTCTGGCTCGAATTTCAAAATAAAAGACTAGGATCGGCAGTGCGCATGCGCATCATCACCATGGGCGTGGTCACATGTAAGCGTTCCTCACACGGAACGAGCGGCCATCATTGTTGTGGCACGCAAGACGATAACTTTATAAAATAATTATAATTAATAATAAATTAAATATACATATATATGTATGCAAAACACACACACACACACATATAAATACATAATGTTATATTAAATATTTAAACGCACATATAGAATATATGTATTAAAAATATGTAGGCTCTACACACACACACACACACACAAACACATAAACCTGGTATTACTATGGTACCATGTCCGAAATAAACAATGGTAATATCATGTTAATTTTTGTTTTAATTTACAATTCTCTGTACAATGTTTCTGATGACACTTCAAATATGCAAAATAATATAAACAAACAAACAAAAATGCCAGACATTGCAGGGGTGTATGATTTCAATATTTTACTGAGAGCTTTTCTGATTCAGAGGAAAATCTTTATACCACTTTAGGTGATGGGAAATGCCACAACACTAATAATATACAGGTAGAAGAAAAATGATATAAGCACAGACATATTTACATTCACTGAATCTTTGTCTTTATCAGAATAAGATTACAGGGGAGACATTCATGGCATTTTAGAGGACACTGAATCAACAACGCAATGGTGACCAAATATAAATCAATCAACATGACTGATAAATACAAATCAGTTAAAAGCCTAGTGTGGCAAAGCGTACGACTAATTAAACAATACATATCTGTACAATTTATAATTTCTTTGTAATGAAAAATATAAGGTCATGCAAAATAAAAAAACAAACATATCTTTGTAAGAAAACAAAGCACAACAACAAAAAAGTGTTATATAAAAATAAAGTTATGAATAAATGGATGTTTTTGCTGGTTACACTGTATGCATTACTGATGCGATCGTACACGTTTCTACTTTAAGATACAAGATAAATTCCTCCTCTTTTAATAACACTTTGGTTTAGTTTAAAACAACTATTTCATAAATCCTATAATTCATAAACAGTTATTTAAGGACCAAAACGTTAAATTAAACAAAAAAGCATGGTGAAAAAGACATCTTTTGTTTGCTTTCCAAATAAATGCTCACGAGCCATGTAGGAAAACGACAAACTTCATAGCCATGTTCTGTACAACATCTACAGTTTTGCTGGTGATCCACTCTGGGATTAAAAAATCCAACAAGTGCCCAATGATTAAACCAAGGGTTATATTGGATTTGATAAATGGCAAACTGGGTTACATTACACGTCAAACCACTGGAATGCTTTTAAACTTAATATAAAAGCCATTTCCCAAGTTTGGCTACAAGACAATGTAGAATAAAAACAACCAAACAAACCTATACGGTCTTACAGATGGAAGTGATTGGGCTTAATAAAGTGATAAAATATGAATTTCTACATACGTATAAACAAAAACCAAAAAAATATCCACCATTGTAGTGTTAATAATCGCAACATTTGAAGTCCAATTGTAGCAACAGATGCATCAATAATTTCTCTTTCTTTCTTTTTTTAAAATGTACATTCAAAACGCTGCCCAGTGATACAATTTAAACCAATATCATGTAAACAAATTTCTGATTAGAAAAAAAAAAAAGTCATTTTTTAAAGCACTTTTCACAAAACGGTGAAATCAAGGCAATAGCAACCAATTCTAATAACTGGACGCCAATGCAGTTATTAAAGAAAGAGCAAGCCACTCATTTACTGCTTCGTTTCCCAGGTGTCGCTGCTCTCAATTATAAAACACCCGAAATGAGAGGTAGACTCACTGGAGGAAAAACAAGGGGCGTACGCCACGTTCAGGAGCTAATTCATTTTCAATAAAACACCACAAACAGTCGGAATAATGCTTTCATAACCAAAAAGAATTTTCACTTTTCTTTTTCCACTTGCTAGACCTAAATGCTACAACTGACGTGACCCAGAATGCCACATTAGGACAGGCTTGTACTGTACAGAAACCAAGAACACAATGAAGGTAGAAACAATTTCAGATTTGCTATTGTGTTCTGTACAATATTTTAGAAACAAAAGAAAACGGACTGGCTTTCACTGCAGATGCATGACCGGGTGGAAACTACAATATAAATATTTTTTTCTGCTTCTTTACTGACCTTTTGTTATTACATACAGTATATATTCTGACTTGATGCAACCAAACATTGACCTCTCGCCTATGAACTGGTTTAAACTTTGAGAAGCGCTAACGCATGTCAGGATGAAGGCATTTAAACATAGCTGCCTGATCACCGATCGTCTTCTGAATCATCTAAAACAACAAGATACAAGCATCGGTGCATCAACTCATTGACAGCTTCGTAATGCTGCCAGTGAGAAAAGCACAGAGTTAGAGTGAACATCACAAAGCCTGTCTTATTTCAACCCAAAATCAAAGAAATATGCTCATTTATTTTGCTTATAAGAATATGAAGCCTATTTAAAAACTTGTTTTTGTCATTTTATATACACCTTAAAGGGAAAAAAAAATTAAAATAATTTACTACCGTAATGCAAAATATATTTAGGTAGTAAAACCCCAGTGCTGCGTTGTGTTTAATTTAATTTAGGCGGTTTTTTTTCTGTATAAATATAACTGTATTAGTTACTTTTTAACTGTAGTACAGTAAATAATTACTGTATAACAAAAATAATGTAAAGAAAGTTAATGAAAAATCATTTAGAATAACAGAAGCTACAAAAACTCAATAGAAAATGGAAAAACGTGGATGATTGTTGAAGATGCTAATGAAAAAAAACTTAAGGCTTTCTTATTTTTCCTTACGCAAAATATTTTTCTTTTCGAACTTGGTGCGAAATATGACATTTCGATGAGATTCACCCTAAAAAGGCCAACAATAATAAAAAGGTATTAGATGACTACATTTATCATCTCTTAAAGAAAAGAAAAGAAAAAAAAAAGACAACAAAAATGTGACCAAACTATCAATATAAAACCTAAAAACTGATATAAAACCCAACAATTATGGTAACATAACTCAAAAACAAATAATATTAAATAATAGAGGCGGAAGAAAGTAAACAAATATGGGTTTTTCCTCCTCTCGCGTGAACATTTACATGCCCAGTGCCCATCTTAACAGCGCAATATTAAACCTCTCATACAATCATAGACTCTTTCCCATGAACATACATACACGTGGCCACACGCCCAGCACCGCGCTCTAAATGTTTGTTGTGTCCGGAGCAGTCTTGTCAACAGGACTGCTGTTGTCTTGACTCTTAGCCGAGCTCCGCTCCTGGACCGGTTTGGAGTCTTTGTCTCCTGTACTGGTGGAAGGAGGACCAGGTGAGGGCAATGAACGGCCGGAGACCTTATACGCTGCTAGGAACTCCTGGATTCTCTCCGTGGTGGGCTCCCATTTGCTAAAGCCAGCGTTGTTTTGGAGGAAAATTACTGCCGTTCCATGGACAGACTTGTAGTACATCTCTTCCCTGAGAGACACAGAGGAGAAACATGAGTCGTGGCAGCAATACACGGGATAAGGGAATAGCTCATCCAAGAATTAAACCCTCAGGACATCCAGATTTGGAGAAAGGCAGCATGGCATCCCTTGCTCACCTAGGGATCCTCTATGGGTGCCGTCAGAATGAGAGTCCAAACAGCTGATAAAAACATCACAATAAATCACACCACTCCAGTCCATCAGTTAATGTCAAATCTAGCCCAAAGCTGCATATTTGTAAGAAACAAACACATAATTAAGATGATTTTAACTTAATTAACAATGATTTAAAGCTAAAATTGCCTTGATGAATTTGTTTCTTATAAACAAGACGTTAACTGATGGACTGGAGTGTTGTGTACTACCCGTGGGTTATTGTGAAATTTTTATCAGCTGTTATGAGGACGGCACCCATTCACTGCAAATCCTAATGAAGAAATAAACTGATCCATATCTTGGATGGCCTGAGGGCGAGCACATTTTGAATCAACTTCCTTCACACAACTGGTTGACGATTGCCGTTTAAAAGCAACTCTGGTAAAATTTGTGCAGTGAACAAGGAACTAAAACCACAGGAACAAGGCATCAGACCAACAAATGTCTGACCGTTTGCAGATGTGCTGCGAGCCGCTGCGGTACTCGTGCTCAAAAGCAGGCACGATCATCTGGTGCCTCCGGAAGCGGCTGGCCTCCATCCGTGTCAGGGCAGGGGTTGGTGGGTCACGCCACTCGGGCACAAAGATGATGAAGGACAGCGGCTCACTGGAGTGTTCCAGAAGGTCCTGAGAAAGGAGGAGGGACAATGAGAATCCGTATGGGAATGTATGCGTGTTATATTCTGATCTAACGACTTCGGGATGATGTTAGGGGTCACGCACCTCAAAGTGTGTTACCATGGCATCCATGAGTTCCTCACAGAACGGAGGATTGGCCTCAAATGAGCCACTGGCCGGAGAGAAGCTGAGGAATGGCCTGTGAGGATAGAGTTAAGTGATGCAATACAGCAAATTAACCTCACTGAAAGAAGTCATGCTTACTTTTATAACACAAACGAAAAACTGAAATGATGTTTCTGTTATGTTTTATTTTAAATGTAATTTGTTTTAAAAATGTATTCACTTAATTGAAAACTATAAAGAAAAACCACTCACTCTATTCTATTAACACCATCCTTACATTTCTGACTGTCAAACTATTGATTGCATCCAAAATAAAAGTTTTTGTTTGCATAATGTGCGTGTGTACTGTGTATAAGTATTATGTATACACAAATTAACATTAACGTATTTAAGTTATATAATGCATGTTATATATAATTACATTTAATATATAAAAATAATTTTCTTAATACATTTATATATACATAATAAATATACACAGTACACATACATATGTACACAAAAACTTATCGTGAAAGCAACCGCAATTAATCGTTTGACAGCACTACAAATTACAAAAGTCATAAATTCTAGGATGGTGTTTTATAAAAGCGTGAATGGTTTTAGTTTTATGTAAAATAAATTACATTTATTTAGAATAAAACACAATACTAGATTACATACAGATTAAGAAAAAATAAAAACTGCAATGTCCAAAACATTACTGTGGCTCATTCAGTAACTCATTTTATAATACACAATTGTTCAATAAACAAGCATCCTTCATTCAAAAAGCTCCCTTTTCATTGCCTTTGCAAACAAAATAAATAATATTCATGACAAAGAACACATTTACATACCCTCGAGATCCAAAAAAGCCATCAGTGTCTGGAAACGCGGAGCAGAACTGCTTGAAATAGCAGTTTAGAGGAGAAGCGAAGCACTCAAACGTCACTCCAAACTGTTTGTTGAGAGCCTCAAAGACAGGAACAGGCAGCGCCCCCTGCAGACCAGACCCCTCGTTCACTCCGGACCCAAACATCACCTGTGATTCACAAGAGGGCAGAAACGCACCTTGATGCTGCATTCGACTTCCTGATTGATAACCAATGTCTGTAATGCGAGTGTTACCTGGTATCTCTTGATAAGGCACCACACACGAGATAGGAACTTTTCAAACCTTGGGTCATCAACACAGCTGTACCGATATAGGAGTTCCTGTTTGTGCCAGAGAAACAAAGGTACCAAAATAAGATCCCAAAGGAGCCAATCTTAATCAGTGTAGGGCTGGGAAAATAAATAGTCGCAATGCAAATCGAGAAATTCGTTTTTTGGAATTTGTTTACATTGATCAAGTGTCAGCACTCTTCTACATGAGCGTTTGAGCGTGCAGATAAAAAAAAAT